>CAUYUJ010017107.1:0-77500 GCA_963575745.1 Prorocentrum cordatum
TTGTCAACAACATCACCATCATCATCAGTACCAGCATCATCATCAACAGCATCAGTATCAGCAGCATCATCATCAGCATCATCAGCAGCAGCATCAGCATCAGCATCAGCATCAGCATCATCATCATCATCAGTATCAGCAGTATCATCGACATGCTCAGCAGCATCATCATCAGCATCATTATCATACTCATCATCAGCATCATCATCATCAGCATCATCGTCATCATCATCAGAATCATCATCATCATCATCATCAGCATCATCACCGTCATCCTCATCATCATCCTCATCAGCCTCCTTGTCAACAACATCACCATCATCATCAGTACCAGCATCACCATCAACAGCATCAGTATCAGCAGCATCATCATCAGCATCATCAGCAGCAGCATCAGCATCAGCATCAGCATCAGCATCATCATCATCATCATCATCATCAGTATCAGCATTATCATCGACATGCTCAGCAGCATCATCATCAGCATCATTATCATACTCATCATCAGCATCATCATCATCAGCATCATCGTCACCATCATCAGAATCATCATCATCATCATCATCAACATCATCATCTTCATCATCATCATGATAATCATCATCATGATAATCATCAGAATCATCAGCATCAACAGCATCGTCATCATCACCTTCATGATCATAATCATCACCACCACCATCGGCATCATATCATCATTATCATCATCGGCAGCAGCATCATACTCAGAATCAGCATCAGCATCATCATCATCATCATCATCATCATCATCATCATCATCATCATCATCATCATAACTAACATCATCATCACCATCATAAGAATCAACAGCATCAGCATCCAATGCCACATCGTTACTGGGCTGGTCACCATCAACAGCATCAGCATCATCATCCGTATCAGCATCACCATCGTCATCAGCATCGTCATAACCATCAACATCTCAGCATCAGCATCATCCTCAACAACCTCATCATCAACATCATCCTCATCAGCAGCATCAGCATCATCATAATTACCATCATCAGTATCATCATCAACAGCATCAGCATCATCATCATCATCATCATCATCATCAAATTCCTCTTCATCTTCATCATCACCACCATCGTCGTCATCATCATAATCAGCATCATGATCACTGTCATCATCATCATCAGCAGCATCATCAGCATCCGATGCCACATCGTCACCGAAATCGTCACCCTGAACGGCATCAGCATCAGCATCATCATCATCCGTATCGGCATCACCATCGTTATCAGCATCCTCATCATCATCACCATCCCAGCATCAGCATCAGCATCATCATCGTCAGCACCACCACCACCACCATCATCATCATCATCATCATCATCATCATCATCAACATCATGATCATCATCATCATCATCATCGTCGTCGTCATCGTCAGCACCACCACCACCACCATCATCATCATCATCATCAGCATCATCATCATCAGCATAATCATCATCACCATCATCATCATCATCAGCAGCATCAGCATCAGCATCAGCATCATCATCATCATCAGCAGCATCATCATCGCGATCCTTCACCGTACCCCCTCCATTCCTCATCCTCCCTCCTCCGTCCTTCGTCCTCGTCCTCCCCTCTCAAATCGCTCCTCATCCTCCTCCGCTTCCTCCCCTCCTCCCTCCTCCTCCCTCTTCGACGCGCCCCTCGTCGTCGTAGTCGACTTGTTCTTTTGCCGAAGGTGTTCCTGGCCCAGGGTGTATCTCGCACTTTGCCCCACCTTGGACCGCCTGGGGTATTCCGGGACCTCGTGAGGAACACTCTGGAGGGAGGCCGTGGGGCCTCACTGGACGTCCTGGGGGCACCCTGGGCCAGGGACACCTCTGGCAACATCTAATCGTCGTGGTCCTCGTCCTCGTCATCGTCGGTGTCCTTGACCCCATGCTCATGCCGCGCCCCCCCTGGCAGGGCAGCACCGAATAGAACAGCGCTTGGGCACCGCTGCCGGGCGTGATGGTGACCTTCAGGCTGGCGTCCACGCTCCCGTTCCACGGCACCTTCAGAAGGGGAGTTGGACGACGCTTTCGCGCGCGCTGGCACGCAAGGCAGCGTGCATCGAGCTGGTCTTCTGCAGAGCCTGAGTCCATAGGATGGGCGACGAAAGCTCAGCACTGAACCGCATCTACACGCCTCGTGTCTGCTTCGCGCTGGGAATCTGGCCGAGTGGATGAGAGCCAGAGCGCACCGCACGGGGACCTTGACTGCGCCGAAGCTGACGAGCGAAGGAACAACAGGGGCGGGCGGGGAGAGGCCGGGCCAGCAGCACTACCGTTTGTTGTGCCACCCCCTAGAAAAAAGTCGGCGGGCGCGCCCTAGCAACTGACAGCGCCGCTATCGCGCCCTCAACTCAGCAGCTGCGCACGTGCAGGAACCCTGCGTGCACTGCACGCTGTGTGCATCTGCTGGGCCGCTGGCTCACCCAGCCGAGACTGACATCCTCTGATGCGGCTTGCGCTCGGGGGGTGAAGCGAAGATCTAAGGAGCTTCAACGGTTCACACCGTAAGGCGGCGAGAAGAGCGCACATGCTCAACAGCGTGTATTACACACGCACGGAAGCCACACTATACGCAAGTACACCTTCTTCAGCTCTATGTTATTTCATGTTCGCCGCTGCCCGTGTCTGACCATGCACGTGGCAGAAGCACGAAGACACCAAAACCATGACGAGAACAGGCCCAGGTGCGCCCACGTGGCTACTGATTTGTTAGGTGCTACCCCTCGCCGTAAGATTGCACAAGCACATCTTCCCACTCGACAGGTCCCTCCCTCCTTCCATCCCCTTCATCCCGTCCACTCCCCCCCAACTCCCCCTCCATCTCCCCACTTCCCCCTCCGTCCTGCCTCCGACTCCCTCCTCATCTCTCCTCCGCCTCCTCACCTCTGTCCCTGGCGGCGGGTTGGGGCAGCACCCCGGAGCTCACGTGTCATTACCAACCATCCCGTCGCTAGGGCGCACCTGGTCCCCTTCTTCATCCTATTGGTGGGTTGGGGCAGCGGTTACACTTCGGAGGGTCAAGATTCAGCTGGTGTCCTGGTGCTCCTATGGGCGGCGCGGTCCTCTGGATGTAGCACATGTATGGTGGTGTTGCGATTGCTAGTTATAAGGTCAATGCTGTGTCGCTTCGAGTTATCGCTACGCTTGAGATGGCGCGAACGCACACTATGGGTACGATTCACAGCACGTGCTTACTTCTGATACTTCGCAGTGGCGCGCTGGTGATTCTCTGCCTACACGCTCGCAGTTCCTGAAGTGTTCAGTGGCGCTTCGTGCTCACAGGCTGGCTGGCGGCTTTTCGTGGTGTCGGTCCTGTACGTTTTCCGCGCGGTCCACGCCGAGTTCAGGGAATGCATTTTTCACGCGAGCTTCGCATTGCGAAGGGGTCCGCCCCATTCCACCAGGTTCCCATCCCGGGCACCATTGTCCTGGACTCCTCGGCCGAAGGCGCCGTCCACGTCCTTGCGCCTGGTCCACTCACGCCCTCCCCCCTCCCTCAACCACATCTGGCGCTGGCGTGCGCGACAGCGGGCGTCGGCACGGGGCGCGCGCACTCACGAAAGGCGGGGAAGCGGAAGCGGCGGGGGCTCCTTCCAGCCCTGCCCAGGGGGGTTCGGGGAGCCCTTGTCCTCGTTGTAGGCCCACACCTGGAGAGCGGCAAGGGGGAGAGAAGGCGGGGCGGGGGCAGGGGAATGGAAAGGCGGAGGTGGAGGCAGAGGAAACATGCATGCACCATATATATATATACATATCGATATACGTATGATACACCTATATACCTATATATACACGTGTAACAGACATTACCCCAGTGCGACCCTACCTAGAAGTTGGAGCCCCTAGGAAAGCAGCATTAGTTGTTATGCCATGATATGCTATGGTATACCATGCTATGCTGCGCTATGCTGCGCTACGCTATGCTATGATGTGCTGCGCTATGCTATGCTGTGCTATGCAATGCTGTGCTATGCTATATTAAGCTATGCTATGTTGCGCTGTGCTATGATGTGTTGTGCTGTGCTGCGCTATGCCATGCTATGCTATGCTATGCTATGATATGATGCGCTATGCTATGATCTGCAGGGCTATGCTATGATATGCTGTGCTGCGCTATGCTATGCTACGCTATGCTATGCTATGCTGTGCTCTGCTATGCTAAAGCTCAGCGAAGCTAATATGAAGGTAAGCTGAGCTAAGATAAACCTGAGCTAAGATGAAGCTAAGCTAAGCTAAGATGAAATAAGCTAAGATATGATGAGATAAGCAACGCTAAGCTAATAGGACGTAACTGGGGGAACCGCGGGCGGATCCTGGGGGGACCGCCCGGGGCGATATCCACTGCCCGGCCCCTTTAAGCCCAGAGGGTAAGAACCCTTCTAGGCAGAGCCTAGGTAGGGAATGAAGGTAAGCTAAGCTAAGATAAACCTGAGCGAAGATGAAGCTAAGCTAAGCTAAGATGAAATAAGCTAAGCTAAGATGAGATAAGCAACGCTAAGCTAAGGGGACGCAACTGGGAGAACCGCGGGGCGGATCCTGGGGGAACCGCCCGGGGCGATATCCACTGCCCGGCCCCTTTAAGCTAGAGGGTAAGAACCCTTCTAGGCAGAGCCTAGATAGGGAATAAGATATCCGCCGATCCAGCATGTGAGTTTCAAAGAGCTTGAGCTACAGCCTACAGCCTGAGCTTCAGCTCTGCTGGGGGTTGGGGGCGGGGGGGGCGCTGCTGGGGCAGGGGGGGGCACCTGTGCTGCGTTTTCTAGGCGGGGCTGGGACACGCACGAATCCGCCAAGTTCCCACCACCGGGGCCAGAGCCCAAGATGGCCGCCAGATATTTCCCAGACGGCTCAAGACGCACCCAACATGGCCCAGGATGCCCTCCAAAAAAGGCCCGAAAAGACCCAACTCATTGACTTTCTAACTGCTTTGAAGGATTTGGGCGCTTCATTCTTTTCTGCCTTCCGACGGCCCCAGAGGCCTCCAAGAGGCTCCTAAGACGGCCTCAAGAAGGTCACAGGACGGCCCCATAGGCCCCCGAGACGGCCGAGATAGCCTCTAAGACGGCCCTGAAGCGCCCCCAGAGTGCTTCCAGACGGCACAGCGAAGCGCCCAAGACGGCTTCCGACGGCGTCCGACGGGCCAGGAACGCCCTAAGACAACCAAAAAACCTTCCAAGAAGCCCCCAAGAGGCTCAAAGACCCCCTCAAGAGGCCTCCTCCTACGACGGCCCTACGAGAGCCCCAAGACGGCCTCATAAGCCTCCAAGCGAACCAGCGCCATAGGGAGCGCCCTGGATCGGCGGCACTGGCCGGAGGCCACTACGATGTGTACAGATCGAGGTATATGTATACAAACATATACACATACACACATACACACATACACACATACACACATACACACACATACACACATACATACATACATACATACATACATACATACATACAGACAGACAGACAGACAGACAGACAGACAGACAGGCAGGCAGGCAGGCAGGCAGGCAGGCAGGCAGACAGACAGACAGACAGGCATATATACATACACATACATATTTACACATACATACACATAAATACTTACATGCATACATACATACATACATACATACATGCACACATACATACATACATACATACATACATACATACATACATGCATGCATACAGACATACATACATACATACATGCATGTATGCATGCATATATACATACATACATACATACATACATACATACATACATACATACATACATGCATACATACATACATACATACATACATGCATGCATGCATGCATGCATGCATACAGACAGACAGACAGACAGACATACATACATACATACATATAGATACATACACATACATACATACATGCATGCATACATACATACATACATACATGCATACATACATACATACAGGCCTGCCTGCCTGCCTGCCTGCCTGCCTGCCTGCCTGCCTGTTTGCATGCATACGTGCATACGTGCATACATACATACATACATATATACATACATACATACAGACAGACAGACATACAGACAGACAGACAGACAGACAGACAGACAGGCAGGCAGGCAGGCAGACAGACAGACAGACAGAGAGACAGACAAGCACACACACACACACACATACAGACATAGGAGAGAACGCGTTTCACGGGCGCTGGCCTGGGGAACATTCGGCGGCGCGATTCGAACCGGGGGGTGGGCCCCCCCCAACACTCGGCGCCGTCGATCAAAACCAGGGGGACTCCCCTCCCCCCAAACACCCCCCTCCCAACCCCCCCCCCTCCCGAAGGGGGGGGAGTGTTCAAACACCCCCCCCCCCTCGGCGCCGGCGCCGGCGCTGGCGGCCGCCAGCAGCGCCCACGGCGGGGACGCAGCGACGATGAACAGAGGCAGCCCAGGGGGGGGGGGGGGGGGGGTTCAAACCCACCCCCCCCTGGTGCCGGGGGGGGGGTTCACACCCCCCCCCGCGCTGGCGCCTGGCGCTGGCGGCGGCCAGCAGCGCCGGCGCTGGCGCCGGCGACGGCGGGGACGCAGCGACACTTACCACCACTACCACCACCACCACCACCTACCACCACCACACCGCCTCAACCCACCACCACCACCACCACCAACAGCACCACACACACCACCACCACCACCACCACAGCCACCACCACCACCACAACCACCACCACAACTCACCACACCACCACCACCCACCACCACAAAAACCCACGACCACTACCCACCACCACAATCTACCACACCACCACCACCACCAGCCACAACCACGATCACTACCAGCAGCACCCACCCACCACCACCACCACAAACCACCACACCACCATCACCACCACCACCACCACCACAAACCACCATCGTCCTCGTCGACGCTCCCCGCCACCGCCGCCCGCCGCCGCAGGCGCCGGCGCCGGCCCAGAAATGGAAATCGTCGTCCCCCGCCGCCGTCGCCAGCCGCCGCCGACACAAGCGCCGGCCCGAGGAGAGGGGACGCAGAGGAGGGAGGGGGGGGGGGTCGAACCCCCCCCCCGTCACGGGAAGGGGGGGGGCTCGAACAACCCCCCCCCTCTATCCAGGGGGGGGGATCCGGTTTCAACCCCCCCCCCTCCCAAGCGACCACAGAACGCGCTCTTTCATTACACACATACATGCATAAATACATACATACACACATACATGCATGCATGCGTGCATACATACATACATACATACAAACATACATACAGACATACAGACATACATACATACATACACACATACATACATACAAACAGGCAGACAGACAGACAGGCATACTTACATACAGACATACATGCCATCATACATACATGCATACGTACGTCTATACATCCATGTATACATCCATGTATACATACATACATACATGCATACATACATACATACATACACACACACATACATACACACATGCATGCATGCATGCATACATACAGACAGGCAGACAGTCATGCATATATACTTACTCACATGCACACTTACCTACATATCTACCAACCTACCTACCGACATAACTACGTGTCAACGTCTATGTGTACATGCATGCATACATGCATGCATTTGTGCATGCATGCATGCTTGCATACATACATTCATACATACATGTATGTGTTTATGTGCACAATGTGTGTACATATATAGATGTGAATCGGCATTGCTACATGTATATCAGGCAGGCGTATATATATATACATGACATAGTGATGCATGTACGTGTGCACATGGGTATACACATCTAGGGATCTACCTATATATATATATATATATATATATATGTGTGTGCACGATACTCTGATCTCGGATCCGCACCTACGATGCCACGATCCCTCGCAAACAAAAACCGCAGGCCCGAACATTACGGGCGACGGTCTCTTTTAAAACTAGGTACCCACGCATTCGAGACAACAGTCTTCCTATAACCTAACGAACGCGCCGTCAAGGCCACGACCCATTGTAAGCAACCATCGGTGCGCAGCTTCGAGGCCACGAAACGTCAGTACAAAAACTATACGGGTCCGCGTCTTCCAGGCCACGACCCCTCGTTAAAAAAATGCTGTTCCGCGCTCCGAACTGCCAACCAGCCCTTCAGCCAAGAAAGTAAGCAACCAACCTGTCAACCGTCCATCCAGACAGCCAGCCAATCAGCCGAGTGGCAAGCCTGCTAACCAATCTGCCAATCGACCAACCAACCATCCCAATCGATCAAGCCGTGCAGGCAATCAGAAGGGAATACGTATGGCGTCAGAGGTTGAAGCCTTTCATATAACTTGCAATCAGAGGGCAGCGCGATGTAACGTCTGGCCTCGCACGCGGTGCCCGCCGCCTTCCATCGGTGCCCTGTGCCTGTGTGATGCCAGCCATGGTTCTCATCCGTCGCCCTCCCTCCCCCTCCGCTCCCATCCTCTGATCCCATCCTGCCCCTCTGATCTCATCCGTCCCCCTCCCTCTCCCTCCCCCACCCTCCCCCACCTCCCCCTCTGATCCCTCCCCCGCCCCGTGCCTCCACCCCCGTTGGCACTCAGAGCCCCTCTGGAGCAGAACAAAGCCGGCAGGTCGTTGCAACGGCGCTCTCACGCTCGCCGCCCGAGGATTGCCGCAGCAGCCTGCCTGGACTCGCAGCGCGCTCCGTGTGCGTCTCCACGCGAGAAGCTCTCTGCCACGCGTGCAGTCGTGCCTTAGCCGATCGACGCTCTTTCCATACACATACACATCGACATCTGTGTTTGTAGACCTGTAGACCTATGTGTACGTAAATATTACAGTCTGTATGGACACACCTGCTCACGCCTGATTTTCCCGAGGAGCGGAAGGGGGGGAGGCGTGAATCAAAGTCTGGCCTCTCAAGACCAGGTGCTTTGTCATGTCCTGCAGCCCCTAGCGCTATGGGTGGGGGTGGCAGCAACAGGGGCTTGGATAGAACATGGAGCATGGAGCATCGATTCCTCCTTCCTCCCCCTCCCTTCCTCTCTGCCTTCGCCAGAATCATCATTCGACGCAAGGCAGGGGCGCCTGGTCACCGCCAATCTTCGGCCCGAACCACCAGCCGTGGAAGTTGGGACCGTCCCTGTCGTCCCAGTAGTAAATCAACACTACAGTGGAGCTGTCACCCTCGCGCGCACGGCTGCGAAGGGAGGATCGAAGACCAAGGCTCAATCATCCTGCTGACCAGTTGTCCTCCTCCTGCTCCTCCCCCTTCTTCTCCTCCATCTCCTCCTCGTCTTCCTCCCCGCCGTCTTCCCTCGACTCGCGCACGAGGTAGGTAGAAACATGAAGCAGGAAGACGTGGACAGTAGAATGAGTTTCGGCCCGCCCCCTGCACGGCAAGGGAAAAGGGGAGGCCCGCCGACCCTTGGAGCAGGACAGCGCTGGAAGCATGTTTAGGACCTGGGGGTCCGACATGCTGTCTTCGTGAGGTCGGCACCCTGTGGCAAGGTCTTTACGAATTTCTGGACAGCATCGCTCCATTGGAGGAAGGCCCAGCCTCAGATGTCAAGCTTAACAGGTCGCCACGTCTCCACCCGGCAGAATCTCGGGAACTGCTTCTGCGAGCCAAGACGTGTGCATACCAATCCTTGCTACTTCTCCGCGGCGTCGCATACTAACACCTGGACCGTGCAAGTCGAGACCACGCACAGTTTCACTCATCCACAGATACGCTGCTGATTGTTGCGCGATCGCATGCCGCGCAACGACAGATTCAAAAGGTCGCGGTCGGGCCTCTCGAAAATATCGGATCTGCTCTGAAAAAATCCGCCACCGTACACTTTGCACGAAATGGAGTGGCCCAAGGATCACAGCTGTGCTGCTGCTGTTACAACCAAGGGTCTATATTCTTAGGGCCCTGGACATCCGGTTTCCCAGGCGTTTCCGTAAACTTCCGGGAGTTCCTGGGAGCTCCCGGGGTGTGTCGCGTGCGTCTTCTGGAAGCCTGGAAGGTCTCAAGAAGGGCTGGAGGGACAGAGGAGGCCGCGAAGACGGCCAAGAGAGCCTGGAGTGGCCTCAAGATCGCCCCCAGATCCTCAAGATGGTTGGAAGATAGCCATAGAGGCCCCCAAGAAGCCCCAAAGGGGGCCCCAAAAGCAACCTGCAGATGCCAAAATCATTCATTCCCTCCAGGTTTGTGAATGATTTTAGCGTTCTCACCTTTCTCAGGATTCAACGCTCCAACGCGGCCCACGAAACTTCCAATAGCGCCCCAGGACTGCCCAAGAGGCCCAGAGGGCCCCGAGTCGCCACAAGAGGGCCCCAAGACAGCCCAAGAGGCCCCCAAGACGGTCCAAGAGGCACCCAAGGGGGGCCCCAAGGGGGGCCCAAGAGGGGGAACACGAACGGACATTCCGAGCCTTCCGCCACAAAATAACTCCAAGAGCCCCCCAGAGGCTCCTGAGGACTCCCAAAACGCCCCAAGAGGCCCCCAAGACCCAGGACGCCCCGAGAGGCCCCTAGGAGGCCCCCCAAAAGCCACCAAGGTATCCCAAGAGACCCTCATATGCATCCAAGAGGCCTCAGAACCACAGCCCGTGGCGGGATGGGCGGAACGCCGCTAAATAGATCACGCATTCTCTCTCCGCGGATCGCAATGCAAGTTGAATGAATGAGCCTCTTTTTCACCACCACCCCCACCACCACTGTATGTCGGGGGGGGCAGCAGCTCGAATGCAATTACAGTAGAACTGGAGCACGAGTACACACCCTCGCACGCAACCGACTTCGTCATCGCGCGCTCGCGCCAAACATCCTGGCCTCCAGCCGCCTGGGTAGCCAGGAACATTTCGTCCGGCTTGCATGGACCATCAAGGTGACACCAACCTCAGAACCACAACTCGAAGCTGTCGAATGTGCGTCAAAACGGGCTGCATCGGCACGGAGTCGAAATCGAATCGGAGTAGCTGCACCTGGATGCACAACAACGTCATGCAAGCATCGGACCGCTGGGAAATTAAAACCGAATCGGATCGGGTCGGCCGACGTCGACATCGGATCGGATCGATCGGATCGAAATGGACCCTGGAGGGAGGCCCAGCTCAAGGTCGACCCCTGGACCTCTGACCAGGACTTCGAACAGAATCTGACTGTGGCCACGAGGGCCACCGCGGAGGGCCAGAGGGTGCCCAGGAGCGCCCTCAACGAAGCCTAAGACGAAGCCAGGACGAGGATCACATCAGGAAAGGATAAGGCGAGAATCTCTGGGATCCGGCGGCTCTGGAAGACGTCTCGGGCGCCGCGGCCTTCTGGGACGCTCTGAGAGCGTTCCGGAACGCCCTGGTACGGATTTATCCTCGCCCTAGCCCCATCCGACAAGTGCCTGCCTCGTGGTCGCTCCATCCGACAAGTGCCTGCCTAGTGGGCGCCTCGTCCCAGCCCCGTCCGGGCGTGCCCGCCTCCTTCCTGTACACGTTCTTGTTGTGGTTCTGCTCCGAGACCTTTCCCCCCGCCCGTGCCAGGGGCGCGGCGGCGCGCACGAGTCCAAGATACTCAGAACGTGTGTCAGCGTCAAATAGAAATCTCTCCTCCCTCACGGCCGCTTTCGCCCGTCTTCCCATCCTCCTGCCGCCGGTTAAGTTGCACTTTCCGTTGCCCGGACCGCCTGAGCGCGCGTGCGGACTGCCTCTGCCGCGCTGCGACGTAAGAAGTGTCAGCGCCAAAGCGTGAGTTTGTCCACAGAAGCCCTTCGATACGACGAAGGCGGCGCAAGTGAGGGACGGCACAGGCTGCGTGCTAACGGCGGAGCCGAGCGTGGCAAGCACACATTGGGCGAACGCACGCCCCGAGGATCATCGAACAGGAGGGCGGCGCGGGGGGAAGGAGGAGGGGGCGGCCTCAAAGCCCTCCGGGCCTCCCGGGAGGCCTTCCCCGCGTGGAAAGGCCCCCCTGCCTTCTCAGACGCCTCCCTCACTCTCACGGCTGGTTTGGGTTAGATCCTGAAGCCGTCCCCAGCCCTGCACTGCCCGCCCAAAGAGGGAGGCAGGGCCGGTTTTTTGTGGCGCCACTAGCCGAAAGGGGGGACTACCCCAGGAGGCGAGGGAGAAACGCTCATCACACACCTCCCTGCCCTCTCTCAGGGCCACTCCCCTCGCGCCTTCCCCCCTGGCGCGCGCCGCACGAGAGAAATACCCCCCCCGACGGGGGGGTCGACCCCTCGCCATGTCGGCGCACCGCGCCGTGTCTTGAGGCGCCTTTGGCGCGCGGCGGTTGTCCGCGACGTGGGGTTCGATCTGGGGCCGTCGGCAGAGGGGGCGCATGATGGGCATGTTTTCCACCACCACCACCACAAGTTGAAGGGGGGGAGGAGGTGGAGGAGGAGGAGGAAGGAGAAGAAGAGGGGGAGGAGGACCCCCTCCCCCCTCCAACTTATGGTGGTGGCGGTGGAAAACAGGCCCATCAGCGCACACCATCCCCTCAGCGCTTATTGCGAAACTCGGAGCAGACGATGACGGCGTCGGCGACGACGACGTCATCGTCTCGAGGGTTGCGAAACTCGGCACGGACGACGACGGCGTCGGCGACGGCGACATCATGGTCTCCGTCGCCACGATGGTGGCTCGGGGAACTCGCCGTCCTGGGCCTCAGGAAGGGTCTCGGGGACCAGTCTTGAACGAACATGAGGACCCACATGGGCACGCAAAAACCGAGCACGATGCCCAACAACGAAGCTTGTCCAAAACCGGACAGCGGCCGCTGTTAGGCAGGCGACGTTTGCCTCAAACTAACAGCGTCCGCGGCGAAACCTACAGCGATTACTGATCAAAAACAAGAACTGCTGCTGGTCTCCGTCCCCATTCCGGTCCTCCTGCGATTCGGGGTGGCGCACGAGGTTTCTCGATTGTCGGCGTCGCGCGTCCACAGGCCGCTTCCCGGCCCCAGGACTGTCCTTCACCGACTCGGAACGGAGAGCCCCCCCCCCACAAACAGTAAATGCTGGCCCTAGGGAAAGGGGTCGCGCGACGCGAGGGCCAGTGACCCGAAAAGCTCGCGTCGTAGGAGGTGTTCCGTACAGACATGCGTTGGATCACAGCCAAGGGGGCTCGGCGCGGTCGAGCTAAAGCGGGCTGTGCAACAGCCACTTGCGCATAGGCATCTCGCTCGGGGAAAAGAAGCGGCCGCGGAGGGAGGAAGGAGGAGGAGGCGCACTCAGATTGTGAACATATTCATGAGCGGCGCTGGCGGCCGCAGGCTCCCTCGGGATTCGTGCAAAGTGGCTGACGTGCCCGCAACGCAACACCAGGAGCACAGTGGCAGCCAAAGTCAGATGCACACCTGGGATGAGAACACACCCCATTGCCACACCCGCCCGACGGCCTGTTCCGACCCCCCAGCCACCGCCCGCTCGGGGAAACGTAAGACTCGAGTTTGCTTGGCTCGAGTTGGCCTGATGGGGCCGTCGGCAAAGATGACAGGCCCAGCTTGAAATCTGGCGCGGGTTCCCATGCAGGGACCGTCAAAAAGCGACGGCACGCCCGATTCTGGCAAAGTCGATCCTTGCGTAGTCGAAAACATGCTGGTAAGCTTAGGTATGTGTTACGCTTCAAGCGTTGCCATATCCCAGGCTTTGGCTCATATCGCATGAGCAAGAGAGCGAGACGAAGCATGGGATCTGGAGTAAAGGATAGAAGAGGCATCTTCAATGGAAAAGGTATTTTCCGATCTCAGATACCAGTCGTGCGCCTCGGTGAGGCACAGTCATATATTTGGCCGGGCCCGGCTTGAGCCAGGCACGGCAGCGGTACATGCTCGATTTATACCTCGCCTTTAACCTTCTCCGTTTAAAGTCGGAGGGGGAGGAGACGAGCAGGCACCGCACTTCTACATTACGCGGAAAAACAGTGCTAAGCAGCAGCGGCTGCCTACAAGGCAAGGGCGCGCGAGTAGCCTCGCTACCGGCGAGTTTCCTCGCTACTAGAGCGCACCTGCACGCGGGTTTCCCCGCTAGCTCGGGAGGCAGGGCCGTCCTGAGACGACCTGCCCGCCCTATACGGTGTATGTTTCTTCAGCTCGTGCTTGAAGGATTGCTGGCCGGCCATTACTTGTAGGAGCAACGCGCGGTCAATACTACCTTTGGTATGACCATCGGCAGTCATATCCCGCGTGTCACACCATTGAACGCTTTCAACGATTCCGCGCTCCATCATCTGGCGGATCCAGCTAATGTGCCCAAGCAGAGTACATTCTGTGGGCTTCTTCAGATCTTTGCTAGACAAAGACTTGAAGACAGACTCGGCATCAATAGTCAGAGTGACTTTGATACATAGACCACCCATTTCCAATATGTTCTTTAACTGTGTGGGGGTCAATGGTCCCGAGTGTAGCTCGTGGAGCGTTACAATGGTCGGGTAGCAGTCTTCCAAGTTGTGGGCTGCTGCCAGTGTTTCCGCAGAGTAGCTCGAACGCACCTGCAGTCGATGAGACTTGCAGTATGCGTCCACCAGGTGCACGACGGGTTTCCCCGCTTGCGTGTGGCCACGCCTCAGCAGGTTAGCCCCGCGGATACCATAGCCTTTGACTTCGTCGTCTTCATCTCCATTGAGACGGCGATAGCCAGAATCGCTATGCAGGTCAACTTCTCCTGTTGGAGTCATAGCTTGATACACGATCTTCTTCGGACCTGCCTGTAGTTTCCTGGTAACCGCGTTTAGTCGTCGTACCTGGATGTTTGTCGGTTCCTGGATACGTTGTAGTGAGACAACATAGACCATCAGCCATACCTGCGTGATCAACGCATAGGCTAGAGCGCCACGAAGACTGACGAACATGTCAGAAATCGTCTTTGTCGCTTTGCTCTCAGGATCAGCTCCTGTGAGTTCTGGATGTGTGATAGGACGATGCTGTTTGATGTATTCGTCCTGATCAAGAGTGACGCTCCCATCATCGGTCTTGTTATACCGAACGGCACAGTTTGTGTATGTGTGCTTGTTCAGTTTGCACTTCCCAAACGTATCTTCAACACACTTGACATACTTGTCAATAGCATCTTCCTTCCCAGTCATATTGATGTCATCAACGTGCTTGGCTGTCAAGAGGTTTGAGCTCATCTCGAACTCTTCGTCGTATGAAGTAGGCTGTAGCCCAAAGCTCCTAGTGATGGACCTGAGCTTCAGCGAGAATGCCCTGGGAGCATCCTTCGTGCCCGTCCCCGGCTTCAGACACCGAAGACAATGCTTTGATTCGTCATATGACTCAAAGCCTGGCAGTGTGCGAAGGACAGCTGCTGACCCAGGAGGTAGTGTGAAGCACACCACACGCTCTTTCTCGCCCGTTGCCGCGGCGAGCTCGCTATAGGTCAGTCCCTTCAAGAAAGCCATGTTGATGTCCAGGGAAGCGATGATCCAAGCTTTGTTGCATGCAGCAGAACTTGCGAGCAGTCTCTGGCTTGACCTCCTTGCCGTGCCAGAGAAGGTTTCGACATCAAAGGCTTCAAGGTCCATGAAGCCACGGAGTACCAAGCGTAACCTGATCGTCCTTTCCATTTCGCCCTTTTCGTTCTTGACAAACTTCCATTTGTATACGTAGCGTGAAGTCATGATGTTAGACGCTTTGCTCAAGTCAGTCATCTGAAAGCATTTATTGTCAAGCCAAGTCTTCAATTCTGTGTAAAGGGCTTTGGAAACTTTGACCGGATTCGCTTGAATGTCGGCCTTCGTGAGTAGATCGTCTTCCTTGACGACCACGGCACGTTTGGAGGCAGCACTGACGTATACTCGCATGGTTGTGACGCTGCTGTCATCCAACAATCGGTGTTGCTGCTCGGACAGGACGACTTTGGACATGTCTGCTGTGAAGCAGAGCTCGATGTACTTCCCGTGCTCATCGGAGTCCAGATCATATTTGCTATCCGGATCCGTGGAGCATAAAGGAACGTAGTAAGAAGTGTCCATGTCGTATCCTGGCGGGTGACCCCGCTCCGGCAAGTGGCCTTGCACATCTTCACAGGTCGTAGAGACTAACACACACTGTGTGTCTGTCATGTATGTGGGAACTGTATGCATGACTTCTTCTGTGTCAGCTTCAAGGAGTGTTCTGTCATCCATCAGTTCAGCATACCACGACTTCAAGACAAAGGCATCCAGATCTTCTTCTGTTTCCTCTATGATGGTCGGGAGCCGACCATCGTTCTCCGCAGGAGGCTGCTCAGGAGCAGCTGCTGGAGGTGACTCGCTTGGTGGTGGACCATCAGCGAGTTCCTCAAACTTAGTGAGGTCTCGGTCAAATCCAGCAGGCGGCTTCCTGGATTTAAGACACTGGATGATGCGTGAGTGTGTAGATCCTGTGATGTCGTAGATGTTCAAGGCAGTGCCATCAGCTTCATAGTAATGAAAACCAGGGGTCACATCATTATCATAGTGCACTAGTGTACAGCTGTCTGCATAGGGTGCAGCAGGCAACTTCGTCAGGCTCTTGGCAAGTCGTACAGCAACAACGTTTTCAATACGAAAGTAGTTGCGTATGAGGTACTGAAGAGCCAAGTGCACCTTAGGCGAAAGTCGGCTCGCAGCAGTCATCTGCAGCCGACCCTGTTTCGCTGGTAGATATCCGAAAGTCATGGCGGGTTTCCCCGCTGGCAGACCGGCAATAAAGGCCAATACTGTCCGAAGGGCCGTATTGTCCGATCCTATCTCGCGGACCATAAGTGCTTCGATGTACAGCGTGTGTCGTGTGTCAGGATACTGTACTCGCACCTCGCGACTACCGACCTTCACGATGACCTGGCCTCGGTCAGGTTCGTTGCGGATGACCGGGCATGGACCACTCCATCCACCCCAGTCGTCTTTCGTGGTGGTCGGGCGATGATAGTCCACGAGATCTCCCTCTTTGTAGTGAAATTCACCCGTAGCAGTAGTCTTCGTACGGAGAGCCCTGTTCGTCTTGGCAACCGCAGTGGCCTGCGTGATTGCCTCCAGACTAACCCTCCTGATTGTTTCCTCCCTTGAGTGATCTGATGATTCAGCGGACTGATCATGATCCAAGACAGGGAAGTCGGGAAGCATAGCTGGTTGTCTGCCATACAACGCATTGTACGGAGACACTTCATTGTAGAAGGTAAATGCGTTGCTGGCAAACAAGGCTTCATGTAAAAGACGAGTGAAATTCAGAGGAATGTTTAATCTATTCAATTCTTCTCCCATCACGTGTATGAGGTGTCGCAGGATGTCGTTCCTAGCTTCGATAGTCGTGGCGTGTTGGCCACGCGCTCGGATACGAAGCTCTGTTCCCTTAGCCTTAAGGATGGCCTTTGCTGTATCGTTATTCAGTGCTCCTTCCCCATCGGAGTATAAGATTTTAGCAGGGCCGTGTTGCATCCAAGTTGTGTGATAGGCATCGAGAACAGTATGCATGGTCTTATCAGGAATCTCTGTGCCAGCTGCCCAGCGAATACAACGGTCGATGATGTGAAAAACAATATGTTCCTGTTTGTAAAAGAAAAGATCACATTCGACTTCCTCGTTGAAACGTCCTGGCAGTGACACAGAAGGCATCACCGTGTTGCCTGGTTTGTCCCAGGCTCGACATTCTCTACACGAGTCGCAAATGCCTTTGATCAGACTCAAACGGGTTTCACCCAGACCAACCTTAGTAAGAATCATCCGCATTTTTGGCTCCTTGGCATGAAACCATCTCAAGTGGAGTTTGCGGAGTTCTCGCTGCACTACAGCTGGGTCAAAGCTGCGCAGGTTTTGGAGGCTGAGCTGAACGTCGAAGCGAGTCCAATCAGGGAGCCTTGGCCTTGGCCTCGGCTCTGCTTGAGGCTGCGGCGGTGGTGGAGGATCTCCTCCCTCCATGCGTCCGCGCCTTGCTGCAACTTGTGGCAGTCTACGGTGATCGTCAGAGCTGCCAGCGCCAGTGTTGCCACCATTAGCCCCTTCGGCTCTGGTGATGTCATGGCTGCTGGCGCCTGCGGTTGGATCGCCCTCGCCAGGCCGTGGCGGCCTAGGCGCGCGTATGCGCGCTCTCGCGGCCGGCGCCGCTTTTGCGGCTGGCGCCGCTTCTGCGGCTGGAGCCGCTTCCGCGGCTGGCGCCGCAGGAGCGGCTTGCCCCGCCGGGCGCGGCTGGCCAAAGTTATCTGGCAGCTTCCATTTTTCGGCGAATCTGCATTGGCCAGATATCTTGGTGTGGTGAGGATTACTCTTCTGATATTCCTTCTTACAGCTTGGACAGTCCCAGTAATATGGTTCAACATCATACCACCGACACATCTTCGGATCCCTGCTGTGCTTTGGTGATTGCTTGTAGTTGTTGTCCACACAGCCATGGCACCCAAGACCGCCAGGTGGTGGTCGCCAGATTTCTCCGTTTGGGTGTCTCCGGATTGTTGGGTCGTCCAAGTCGTAGCCAGCACTGTTTGTTACGAACGCATAGCTGCGTTCGCGATTCGCGAATGGATCGCGACCGTAAGCAAACAGATCTTTGGCGATTTGCACCGCATCAACGATCAGTGACTGCATTCTGTAGGTATACTGTGCCGCCCTTGCTAGTTCTTTGTTGCAAGCATTGGCGTGCACATGATTACCTGGACAACGCTTGCCTCTGAAAGGTGCCAACAACTCTTCTTTGTTTGCCATCATCTGTGTTGGCTTGCGGATGTATTGTCCAAATGAATCTTTGAGACCAGTCGTGCACTGATCAATAATCGTTTGGCAAGTGACCTTGCGTTGTGCCAGTTCCTTCCATGGCTGGATCTCATCCACCCACGTGCCCATTGGTTGTTCCCTGAGAAAGAAACGTCTTAGGTCGTCTTGTAATAGAGCGACTGTTCCACAGAACGTGATATGAGGCAGGTCCTCTTTGTGGTGTTTAAGCCACGTATCATGATTGACCTGTGCATTGAAATAGGAAGGAAGTCCAGTAGTTCTGCAGCTTGGCTGCAGAATCGTGATCTTAACAAAGCAAGTCTTGAGGTAGTGGAGGACTGCTCTTTGTACTTCCGAGTTTCCAAGGTCAACCATAGATATCTTGTCAAGGTTCCCGCCTGACGAGAGTCCCCTCTTGAAGGCTAATATGGATATACCACCCTTGCCCCCACATAATTCAAGCATGTCCACTTGATTGTTTCTGCCGTAGCATAATGACTGGACCATCGAGAAGACATCAGCATGTGAGTCAGCGGGTTGCCCCGCCGGTAACATCATGAAGATGTCCTCTGATTCGCTGTCCGAGTCCGAGTCGTCAAGAGGAACGTCGTTGAAATATGTGGAGCAGTCAAGCCCTTTGAGGTCCTCTCCACAGTCGTCGTTACCGTCTTCCACTTTCTTCGGGATTTTCTTCGGTTTGATGCCGGCCTCTTTGTCAGCTTTCTGCTTTTCTTTCTGTTTTATCCTGGCATCAGTGGGCAACGCAGTTTCCGCGGAGAGATCCGCTGCGGAGGAATCCGCTGTTAAGTCAGGAAATGGCGGAATTTCAGGAAAGTTGTTGGTGGGTCGCGTTTGGCAACGCTCAATCGAAGGGGGAGGAGATCGATCGTCATCGACGATCGTCACACGCTTTGGGCGTGGCCTTCGCGACTCACCGTCGCCGTGAAGAACTGGAGCCGGAGGCTCCCAGTATAACCGAGTACTGATGTTTGTAACCCCATCAGGTAATGGAGCTACATAATTGCACCCAGTTGGCTGATCCTGGATTCTGATATCTTGAACGATCTTATTCGTGTCCAGGTCGGTCGTGACTCTACGAACAACATGGTCCCATTGAGGGCCCTTTTGTAGACATTGGACGTAGTGTCTTATCTTTTTGTCAACGCGAGTACACACACTGAGGTGCACCGCACTCCGCTCATTCCTGATCATGTTGGCTTTATTGAGTTGATCAAGGAAGCGTGCAATAATGATAGCCAAAGTTTTATGCCGAAACTCGGCACGTTGCTGATCTTGGCCATACCAATCCAAATCATGCTCTTTGTGTGAGCCACAAGTGCATTTCCATAAGTTTATCGGTATATGAGGACAAGATGTAGCAACTTGTATATAAGAACCACTGGGATATTTACTGGAGCGGTCAAACTTGATACCGAAATGACAGAGTCTCATTCGTATAATGCTTAGCTTCAAATCTTCGATAACATCTTTGATCGGACCCTGTTTCCAGAAATACCCGGGTGGCCCCAGGATAACAATCTGCATTCTCAGAGCACGCGCTTTGATCAGGAGATTTTGGATACGTTGATAGTGTGGTCCCGCCCTCTTTCCTGGAGTACGAACGTACCAATCAGAGGGTGTGGCCACCCACAACATATTGTAGTCTCCTGCCAACAAATTTCCCAAATACTGTGTTCCAGTTGAAGTCATTACCTCATTATGGGTAATCCGGTCGCATATATATCCACGGGTTCGGAGTTCAGCGCAAGCTGTGCGAATATCTTCGATGACAAGACATTTTGAATGATATTTTTCCTCTCGGGCCTCAGCGCGGCCAACGTATGTAGCGAGGAGGCCGGTATTCGGCTTCTCTTCGCAAGCGAGCGCCGCCGGCGCGCCCGCCTGCCCCCGTCAGCGGCGGTCGTGTGACCACGTTGCCGTCTGACTCGGAGGCATGCTGTTAGCGGATGGCTCCGCAGGAGTCGCTGGTGTGGCTACGCTCACGATCTCCACGCGGGTTGGCCCCGCAGAGTCCGACGAACCTCCGCCCGTGTAGCTTGGTGGTGGTGGCGGTGACGCGGGTGGCCCCGCTTGGTCCTCAGGTGTCCATTTATTCACCGCTTCCTGGACTGCCCAGAATATCTTAGACTTCAGAGCATCCTTCATATGTGGCCAGGTCCCTTCGGGACACTGTTGGCCCTCCCACCAGCTGTTCAGCGTCCTGTCCACGATCAAACGGGTCGTGTCTTCCAGGAGCTGCTTGTCGATGTACGGCTCGACAATGTACGTATCGGTCGTGACGGTCATGGACTGTCCCGTCGCGGGTGGCCCCGCTGTTGCTTCGGCGGGTGGCCCCGCACTGACGGGGTCCTCTTCGTTCTCCGTCTCGGTATAGCCATCTCGACTGCTGCGGATTGTGAATGTGTTCGTGACCGTCTGGCTTTTAGCCCCGTCATACAAACCGCAGGGAATCGCGAGATGTCCCGAGGGTGTTTTCTTCGCCTTCAGGACCTTGGCGCCTCTTCCCAGCTTCAGGGTGTAGTCACCGCTGGGGAAGATAACCTTCTGGTAGCCTGGCTTCAGCACGATGATCGTATCACGTGCTTCCATGGCTCCTAGGCCCCAGATGGCTGGGATATTGG
The DNA here is from genome assembly GCA_963575745.1 of Prorocentrum cordatum. Lineage (NCBI taxonomy): Eukaryota > Dinophyceae > Prorocentrales > Prorocentraceae > Prorocentrum > Prorocentrum cordatum. Next base: position 21,275 of record CAUYUJ010017107.1, read on the forward strand.
CACCCGAGCCTTCTGCGATGTTGGAGGCATACTCCTCAATACGGGGGCTTGCCTCATTGGCATATTGTACCCCGATCTTGAAGTTGCCCATCTTCCGACATATCGCAGCGCCCTCACCAACACCATTGATGTAGAGGGTCTTACTCAGGGTGCATATGGCAGGTCGGTGATTGTACCTGGCCATAATCTCCTGGAAGGTTCGCGCCGTATTGGATCCAATGATGTTCACATTGGACCCAATGTCTAGCATGAACGAGATGCAGGGCATACCGTCTTCGTCAGGAAAGAATGTCCCATTTCGCGCTGCCAGAGCCATTGTCCCATGGTCATTGGTGTGGTACGTGATCTGCGAACCGAGTGTACCTTTCAACAGGCGCTGTTCAAGCACCCATTGACTCATGGTTAGCTCGGTGCACCACATCTGCTCATACTGGCGGCGCTCCTCCAGGGTAATTGGTTCCTGCTCAAGAACCCAATAATTCGCAGATAGCGTGGACATCCATTCACCTCCTGGTGGCAGCGTGTCCGCGTCGTCACGTGCGTAGGTCAGCCCCTCTGTATCGATCATGAATGTGGTATGGAACTGGGCTGCCTCTGCGCTCTCAGCGCTTGCACGGCTCCTGGCGCTGACCGGGCTTGCCACTCGCGAGGTCCTGGTTGATCCAGTTGGCCTTCGAGTCCCGCCTCCGCTCCTGCCACTCCGCCTGATGTTGGCCTCCATTGCCCTCAGGAAACCTGGATTTGGAGGTCCATTTGCGGGTGGCCCCGCTTGGGCGGCGGGAGCCGCTTCAGCGGGTGGCCCCGCAGCTGGGGGCTCCTGCGCTCGAAGCGTAGGCAGGATGGGCATCTGAATGCCTTGCTCTGGCGCTGGCCAGGGGTATGCCTGTGCAGCTGGGGCACGTGCGGATGGCTCCGCCGATTGTGCGGCTCGAGCCTCCAGTGCCTCCACTGCTTCACGTAGCCGACGCATTTCCCGGGCATCTGCCACGTACCTTTCCTGCTGGCGCGCTTGTTCTGATTCAGCGTCGCGCTGTCCAGCACACGGGAAGTGTGCTATAACTATGCCCGGCCCACGACATACAGCGCAGGGGGCCTCATTCGGCGCACCTGGCCGCTGATTGCGGACGTGCTGCTGTGCAACACGATCCCAGCATATATCGTGAAAGAAGTGCCCACACGCCAGTCTCCACACTGTAGTGCCCATCTCGTAGTTGTCCATACAGATTGGGCACTGTGTGAAGTTGTAGTCTGAAATGACTGGAGCAGGCACGTCTGGGCGAGTCCGAGCTTGGCGCTCGAAAGTGGTTTCGCCCTCCCGATATGGCGTCGGTGGCGGCCGTCTATCTGGCCGTTCAGCGGGTGGCCCCGCGTCTGCGGGTGTCCCCGCTTGGGTCTCACGCTCAATCCTTCTCTGGATCGCGCGTTGTTGGCGCAGCCTGGTGTTGTCCCGAGCCTGCTGCCTAGATGCCAGTATCGCTTGCTGCGTGTTGTGCACGTCGCGGATGTAGTCTGGCATGCTGCCCATAGCGGCTGGCACCGCGAGACCAGCTGGCTGAACTACGGTCTCGGGGTCCGTCGGCGTGGGCATGTAGGCGTAGTGCGGCATAGACTGCGCATCGACCGCTCGTGTAAACTGCAAACGAAACATCTCATTGGCAAGATTCCGAGTGTATTCGTTCGCAGGTGGCCCCGCAATCATAGGAGTGTTATTCATCTGCGCGTAGTACTCCGGGTACATCGGCGCGTCCATGGCCTGTGCCTCTGCTGGTCCATGATTGTCCCATCCATATATTGGGTGTGATGCTATTCCTGGAATAAACACCTGTCGATATGGATTCGTGGGATCAGCATTTGGAGCATCTTCAGAAGTCCAGCTCCAGAGAGGCCGAAAGTCGCCATGATTCGTAACATCTATGTTGCGGTTCCGCAACAGGCTGGGCACTCTATCAGCTTGTTGCTGCAGAAAAGTAGCCTGTGCTCTTAAGTTGGCTGCCCGACGTTCGTAGTCTGAACCTTGCTGTCCGTCAGCGGGTGGCCCCGCATGTGCGGGTGGCTCCGCAGGCGTTCGCTCGGCGGGTGACCCCGCAGCCACTCCTCCTTCACTACCCCTCGGAGTGCCAAAGGGAGTGGTTGCTTGGAGTGCTGCTGCGAGTGCCGGATTCCCGCGAATCGCCTGGAGTCTTTGCCACAAGCTGTTCTCGCTCGTTTCAGACGGCGGAGTCCGAAACGGCGAGCCACCATCTGAGCCGCCCATAGGGACAAACCTCGCACCTCCAGCCTGCTGCGGAGGGCGTTGTGGCTGTGGTCCTAGGACGCCTGGTGGCCCCGCAGGAGTGCGCAGGTTCCTCTGCTGTGCGTCTTGGATACCTGTATGCACTGCCCACGGGTCAGCACGATATAGCTGATCGGTCAGTCCAGAAACGTCGGCTGGTGTCAAGTAGCTGTTGAGGGCCTGGACCCATGCCTGCTGATCCGGCCTCCAAGGAGATGCTACCGTTGCTACTGGTGTGACCACTTGTTGCCATGAACCGTCCGAGGTGTCTACCGCGGGTGTCCCCGCACCTGCGGGTGGCCCCGCTTCAGGCATGACCTCGTCTTCCTGGGCATTTATCATGAGGACCGTCTGTGTGTCGTACGGTCGTGGAGCAACATCTTGCTCGGTCATGATCAAGTTGAATGGGCGACCGTCCGTCTTAGACCAGCCCTTTAGGTACATGGCGTGATCTTCCATTACACCCAGAGTTCTGTCACATAATTTAAGTGGCAGGTAGTCATCGGTGCGAATCCTGTCCGCGGGTTGGCCCCGCCTCCGCGACTTGTCATAAGCCAGCGGATTGCTCCAGGCTTCACCGACCCGATATTTCGCAATGCTCACAATCTGGAGGATATGATCGGGCGGTATACGGCCGTCGTGGCCCCGTGTCATGACGATGTCATTTGCTGACCTCCATAGGGAAAAGCCACTGGACAGCATCTTGTTGATGCTGCAGAATATGAGCACCTCCGAGTCAGGACGGATGCCCGATTGAATCCTCGGGTCGCCCGGGAGGTAGGGGCAGCCGTGTACAAATTGGCGCCCCCCCTTCCTTTTAGGGTTGTCCTGTGCGAGGCATGAAAGGCCATTAGCAAGGATGTCCTTGACATACTCCCACTGTGTCCCGTGGATGAAATATACTGGGTCGTCTGGTTATTTCATCCATGTTGTGATCGGCTTATAAAGCGACTCGGGACAGTGGATGCCTGGGCTGCTGTGGCCGTTCGTGGCTCTGATGAAGTACTGTGGCCTGCGTGCCGTTGGTCGAAACCTGGGAGGCAGCAGCATGCTGTCATCAACGCACTTCATCTGGAGCCTGCCCTTCTGCATGCCGTGATGGTCAATCATCTCACAGCAGTTTAGCAGCACCCAATACACGTATGACGTGTGGGGCTTGCCCTTGATCAGCACCTCGTGCATTTCACGATAGCCTTTCCACTGATCATTTTCAGTCCAGTTTGTCAGCAAATCGTCAACAACAACCCAGCCATCGCATGGATCGAAAGTGCTAATCTTTTCGAAGTGTCGGCTGAATCCGTCCTTCCAATACGGACTATGGCGTAGGGCTGTAGAGAACCATATTGACACCTTGGTCATTTGCCCATCGCGCGGCAGAGTCGGATCCATGCCGAACCTCTCCATGACCTTCATGAGCTCTGCCTTATGCTGCGCGACGCGCAATGGCGGCCTGTCTCGCAACATATTTCCCACGGCTTGTTGTTCACGTTCCCAGTCGTTGCGGCACTCGAAGTTACGACGATCAGGGCAATTAATGACCTCGTATCGGTCTGTATCGTCTCGAGTGACTCGTGGGTTTATGGTGCGCTTCGGGCCTTTGCCTTCAATGCCTTGCCAATATTCCATGGCTCCCAGAGGGATGTTCCTAAGAACAGACATTACTGGCTGCCAGCGCGCGGGTGGCCCCGCTAATGCAGCTGGCGGCGCTTTAACGGGTGGCCCCGCAGAGCCTGCGGCTGACGAGGCAGCTCCAGCGGATGACTCCGCGCCAGGGTGCGGGTGACCTTGGTCAGCCACTGCATCATCGGCTAGTTTCTGTCGGTCGCCAAATTCTTTGAGGACTTTGAAGCGTTCTTCTCTTGAGAGAGTGCCTTCTGCGGGTGTCCCCGCTGCCGCAGCTGGCGCCGCTTTAGCGGGTGGCCCCGCAGAGCCCTTGTCCTCCTTAGCCTTGGCGGCTGCTTCTGCCCGCACCGACCTCATCCCAGCTTCGGGCTTCGGCTGTGCTTTCATTCGTGCCGAACCTGGTCGTGGTGCAAGGCGCGGCTGATGCAGAGTTGGAGTCCAGTCACCTCGGAAAGCTGCCTTAGGCTTGTCGCGAACTTCGTCCTTGACATCGCCTTGGGTCGCCGGTGGCATCGGGGTCGATGGTCCAGCAAAAGCCTTCCTCCTCTCCGTCACGGACAGACCGGGAGGATCTCCCAGCTCAGGGTCGTCCGTCTTGGCGATCCCTCTGGCCTTCGCCCGCCCCTGTGTGCCTTCGGGGCTCTTGGACGGGCGCCTCTTCGCAGGAGTCGGTGAAGACGAGGAGTCGGCTTCAGGTCTTGGAGGTGGTCTGCTGCCCTTGCCTGGTTGTGGACCAGGAGGGTCTTTAGGAGGGCCTTCTGGCTGGCCATGATCATGGATGATCTGCCTCATCTGGTCGATGTCGGCAGTACCTTTTATGGCCAGCTTGTACTTGCCATTTTCGTGGCGGTGAATTACCCTCGTGCAAAACCACTTCTGCGCCGAGGAGCTGTAGTACCAACAGGCGCATCCATCAGGGAATGGATTCTCTGAGCCGTCTTCCGCCGCCCATTCTTCATTCAGTTCGGTGTGGTCAGTACCGGCGGCGGATCCGGCAGCAGATGCAACAGCTATCCAATCTTCGTCCGCGGACCCAGCGGCTGGCGCCGCGTCTGCGGGTGACCCCGCTTCTTTGCTGGATCCTGCGGGTGACCCCGCCTCTTTATGGAATCGGCGGTTCCATTCCTTGAGGCGATGGTCATTGGGAAGCTGTACCCAATTTTCCCTGACAGTGTTGGCAACCTCTTCGGTCATAGGGACGCGATCGGCTTCTGTGATGCGCTTTCCTCCTCCAGGGACCTCCTTGTTAGGATCATGGACGTTGCCAGCGTCATCTCCATGAGACCAATTCCACGGGGTCTCACCGTGATGAGGACTCCTGGAGGGGCGGTCCATTGGACAACTGCGCATGTGACCTTTGAAGGGCTCGCACTGACATACTTGTTTTCTGTATGTCTTGCGATCGTTGATGATCTCCTGTTTCTTAGCCCTTTTGTCCCAAGCCTCTGGCGTTTTGGTCTTGCCACCCTTGGTACGTATTATCATGCCAGTTTCGTCCCTTTTGGTGCAGTATTCCTTAGAATACCAGTGGCGGATCACGTCCATCGAGTAGCCGGGGTACCAATTGATGTACCACTCCGGCACGTACTGAGCGGATACACCAACGGAGTGCTCCGTACTGCACGGGTAGCCCGATGCATCATGTGTAGGGCGTCGGGGAGCTGAACGGCTCCTCCTGCGGGCTGGCCCCGCTGACGCACTACCACGTTCCATGGGCCTTTGATCGTCATGCTCTGAGTCTCGGGGAGGCGATGGTCGTCTGTCCCTCTTGGCATAGCGCATGTCCTCCGAGTCCTCTGATCTGTCCTGGACCATGAATACGTGCTGATACGGGCTTCGGAAGTACCCGATGTCGTTTAGCTGCTCCATCGTGAGGTCGTTGAGGTCCATCTGGTCGCAGCCCTGCATAAATACATCCATAGACCAAGCGGGTGGCCCCGCTGCTGCGGCTGGCGTCACTTCGGCGGGTGACCCCGCTAGAGCCTGGAGTGCTGTCAGCATCTGAGGTGCCGACATGTCCGAATCCAGGTATGGACGCAGCCGTGCGGCCCCTGGGCGCGACAGCAGGTCGTTCATGGTTATCTGCTGATGTGCTGGCGCACTCAGGAGCCGGATTGCTTCTGCGACCTGCTCTTGGAGCATTCTCTTATAGTCCTCTTCGGCCTCTTCGGAGTCCGAATACACGGGATGGCCCCGCATTTCGTCATCAGCGTCTCCCGCTTCCGAGCCAGCTCGCGGAAGATCTGGCAGCAACGGCATGCCAATCACCTGCGGTGCCAGCGCGGCGGTGAGCTCTTCCTCGGTCGCCGGGACGGTCTCAGCTTCGGAGATCTCGTCGTCGGCGGGTGGCCCCGCTGGAAGACCGAACCAAGCATTGAACGCGACCTCGTCGACTTCGTCCCAGCCGTGGAACTCGTCGAAGAGGGTCACTGCGTAGTCTTCCAGGGCTACGGTCACTTCAGCGCAGCGGGCCATCACGTAGTACGTGGAGGAGCCCGCGGCGGGAGCCGCTTCTGGATTGACGTAAAACTCGTAGTCAATGTAGTCTATGTCATCCATAAAAGAATTTTGAGCCAAATGTACGGATCCCTTTCCTTTCCCTTTCGGGCATTGATCGCGCAAGTGCTCTGTGCTGCCGCATGTATGACACTTCATAGTATTGCCAGAAGCGTCCCTAGGGTTGCCCCTCCGCCCTTTTCCCTTACCGGAGGTCCGCCTGTGACCCCGACCTTTGCCTCCGATAAGAACTTCCTCAAAGACTATATCAGTTAAGGACGTGAGGAAAGCAGTAATACCCCTACCATGCATACGGCGTCTGCGACCCCCTTTGCCACGACCCTTTCCATATCGTTTGAAATGTCGGCGTACTGCACGTCTCACTTTTCTGACTGGTTTCTTCATAAAGCGCCTCCAACGGCGTTTTGATTTGCGATAAGCCATAAAAGCGGCTTCCGCTCTTTGTTGTTCAGAAAGGTGAGTGTCATCCGCTGGATAGTCATTACCAGCAGAGACTATGCCATTGTGCTCATCGTCAGATGAGGTGTCTGTGTCAGTGCCAGATTCAAACGGTGAGGGTGGCTGAGACCCTTGAGCGGATGACTCCGCTTGGCCCCAGAGGGTTGTGCCCGAGGGCGGGCTTGCAGTGTAGGCGGCGCCTGGCGAGTAGTTCGACCAGGCGTTCGCCTCAGCTGCCTCTGCCGATGCCTGGCCGGTCTGCCCTAAGAAGGCAGTGGCCTCGTTGGGCATATCGGCTGGGTCAGCCCAGGGACTTGGCTCGCCAGGACCAGCGGGTGACCCCGCAGTCGTGGCGTAGACACCTGCATGTGAGTGGTGCCCTGTGAAGATACCCGCAATGTTGCCAGGAGAGCGCTCGGCAACATGTCCGTAGTTCCTCATCCTGGTCAGCAGCCTGTCATAGTCTGCTTGTGTTCTGGGCATCTGATGATTAAAGGCTCCAGCAGGTGTTGGGCTCGTGACGCGCCAACGCCTAACGCTCTGAAAAGAATCAGCGTTAGGATCTGAAAGTTGGGGATGACAAAGCCAACAGAGTTAGCCTCGTCACGGGCCATCTCGAATCGAGCTAACACTGAGTCGATTCGCTCGCCCCTTTCGACGCGAAAGTCGATAAGGGCAGTGCCAGAGTTGAGCTGGCGCTCATCTTCCAGATTTTCAAATTTGGTGCTCAGTAGGTACAGTATATATGTGACTGCATCCGTTGGCTGTCCATTGACAGTTACACCATAGTTGATGATCTGGGAGGGGACCTGCATGGCGATACGACGAGCAAGACCTTGAAGGCCTCGTTGTAGTGCTGCAGCTTGTTGTGGTGGCGTCATATTGCCGCTCGTTACGTTTATCCATGCATGTACTTCGCGAACGTATTCGCGAAAAGGCGTAGTACCGGCAGGGTCCCATGAAGGGCCAGTAGTACGCGTGTCGTCCATCCCCTGCCGCATGTATCCCACAGCACATCCCATTATTACCCACAGAATGCCGAAGATAGCTATCTTAATCCAGTGCATGTGCATTTCGGCTTCGGTGATTGGTTTAGGCTGTGGTTTGTCAGGCTCTGGCGTAGTAGCCGTGAGGCGCCTGACTGGCACGGGATGCAGGTGGCCCCGCTGCGGGTAGCCCCGCAGGGTGACCACGTTCTCGATCGAGTTGCCGATTGGCATCTGGTGGAAGTCGAGAGTGAAGTAGCGCAGTGAAGTAGGAGAGAGCGTCTCGAGTTCGCGGGTTGCCCCGCTAGCTCGATCGCGGACTGGCTCCGCTCCTCGCAGAGCCGGCGCAACATGGTATTCCACCGTAGTAGTAGTCCACCAAGTTGTGCCGTGGATTACAGGAATCAGAGCGAGAGCCAGCCACACGAGAGTGTAGCCAGCTCCGCTACCAAGTCGAAAACATGCTGGTAAGCTTAGGTATGTGTTACGCTTTAAGCGTTGCCATATCCCAGGCTTTGGCTCATATCGCATGAGCAAGAGAGCGAGACGAAGCATGGGATCTGGAGTAAAGGATAGAAGAGGCATCTTCAATGGAAAAGGTATTTTCCGATCTCAGATACCAGTCGTGCGCCTCGGTGAGGCACAGTCATATATTTGGCTGGGCCCGGCTTGAGCCAGGCACGGCAGCGGTACATGCTCGATTTATACCTCGCCTTTAACCTTCTCCGTTTAAAGTTGCGTTTCCCTCCACTCACGCGCGCCGAAACACCCCCACCCCCCGCGCGGCCCACCCGGCACGCGACGCCCCGTGCAGGACGGCCGTCCGGCCCTCTTCTGCCCACCCACCCCCCACCCCCGCGATCCAGCCCCCGAGACGCTCACCAAAAAGTCCCGAGTCCCGAGACCTCCGTCGCAGAGGTCACGACGGCCAGCGTCTCAGAGCTTCGGCCCCAGGGAGGGCCCCCAAAACCATCGAAGCACGGCACGCGACGACGGATCAGCTTCTGGAAACGAGCTCGAGAGCTCTCGGGGAAGGGGGGGCCACGTCGTGACGACGTCAGCTCTGGTCTCTGACAGCGCGTGCATCGCTCAATCTCGACACAAATCGTTCGAGATCGGTCGATGCTGAGCCACGGGCCGCGTTCAACCTTGAACGACAGAGCTGCGGTCGCCGCTGCGCTGACACAGCACAGACCTGGCGTAAGCAGGCACAGCTCGTCGACGTGCAACAGCAAGTGCGGCCGGCGCTGTCTGCAAGGAGCCCCGCCGCTGCACGAGAGAGCACACGCGTCTGCGACTGACTGCCACGGTGCGCCCCTCGCCCTCCCCCGCCCCTGTCGCCTGGTACTTGCCCTTGATGATCTCCGACACGTCTGGGCTGGAGCATCCCGACACATTCAGCGACATCTGGCCTCCCCAGCTCCCAAGATTAGAGCCCGGGATCCGCGACTACAGCCGAACGCCGACAAGATGAGCTCGCCAGAATCCTGAAAAACAGTTATTGGAGGCCTGGAAATTGGTACCAACACCAGCCCAGGGGGTCTGCCTCCACATGAGGAAGATGATCCTAGATGTCGGTGTTGGTGGTAACATTTCGGTCACCTTGGAAACCAGAATATTACCACATCACCGAGCTCGGGATCGTCTTCCCTCGATGGAGGCACACCGCCGATCTTGGTGTTCGTGTCAACCTCTAGGCCTGCGAAGTCAGGGCCATCAACGATGTGTGCTTCCCTTCGAGTGCCGCCCTCGACCTCAGATCCACGGACGGCCTGCAGCAGAGAGTAGTACTCCTGCAGGCCGTGGCGGGGCCGAAGGAGCAACTACCAGAGCCGATACGCGACCGGATGTCGAGGGCAAAGCTCATGCCAGGACTCCTGCTAGCAGTGTTTTGCCCAAAGGAGTTCTCAAGAGGCCCCGCCAGTTCCCCAGGCCACGGACGGCGAACGAGCCAGTTCGCTCCCCGCGGCACGATGGCCATAGCCAGCGGCCGAACGGCGGAGGACACCAGAGCAGGCATCAGAGGGCACTCCAGCTAGCATGTTGATGACCTCCTACTGGACCACGGTCTGCACATTCTCACGCTCCAAGACAAGGAACAACTAGACCTGACAGCTTCCCCGTAACAGCGTCGCAAGGAGTACCGATGCCTACTGCAAATATTACTACGGCCCATGCCGCCACCCTCACTTCCACGTCCACCAGCATTTTGTGTCGCAATTCTGGAAGCATCTACCAGACTTTCACCCATACGCGGATCTCTGGCTCTCTCTCTCTCTCTCTCTCTCTTCATCGCGCATGCTAGCTGTAGCACTGCATTCGCTCAAACAGATTGGTGGTCTGCACCCGCTCTGATGTCAGAATCGCACGATCCCCAGATTTGGACCACTGGAGCGAAGCCCATCGCTTGCACCCTCAACCAAATAACACCAGATAGTGCATTCAAGGGACCCTGGATCCAAAAATGTTGACATCTCTTGGCGGTCACCATTTACTTCCGCCGGCAGAGGCGACCACGTCTTGCTTCCGCCGGATTCCGACGGCCTTCCGCTGGGGAGAAGAAGGCAACATCCCAACCGCTCGAAGGCGAGGCCATGTCTGGAGCGCCCTGGACAGGCAAAGCCCGCAAGACCTCCCTCAGAAGAGGAACTGAGCATCGTTTCTCCGATCCCCGTCCCCAGCGGCGTGGCCTGGGCCCCACTGGCCGATTCACCCCCCTAGATCGGGATATGGGCCGTTCACTTCGGGTTTCGAGGGGTGTATCCCCAACCGGGGGTGTAATTTGGTGGGGGTCTCGAAGGGGATGCGGATGGGGATGGGGGTCGGCTGAACGATACTGAGGAGCAGGGACCACCGACGCCGAAACCCACGGGGGGAGGTGGGGGCGGCCCCTGGGCGGTCGCACGCCCAAGCGCCACTGGACGACGCTCGGGCGTGCCACCGCCCAGGGGTCGCCCCCCCCACCGATGAACTCTCGGTGGCGAGGCGAGGCCAGGCGAGGCGCCGGTGTGTCGCCCCGGGGGGGGTGCGGCCCTACGAGAGCCCTACGGGTGTGTCGCCTCGGTGGAGGTGGTCCCAGGGCGATCTCGACCCATTCCCTGGGACCGGCTCTTCAGCCTGAGTCGCTGTTTGACGGTCCTGGGGTCTGGTGAGGGCCTCGATGGGCTGGAGATGGCCAGAAGCCTCATGTCAGGGTCTTGTTCTCAAAGGCGAGGGGGTCTGGGTCGGCACCGACCTACAAGGATCTCCCTGCCTGCCCGCAAGATGTCCCTGACTGTCTGCCCTGCTCCTGGGGTGCGTTCCGACCACAATTTTGAAGAGACTCCAGCCGTGGCCACGGTACCAGGAACTGTCTGCCCTGCTCCTGGGAGCTCTCCAGGAAAACCGGCGGTATTGGTACCTCCTCCTCCTCCTCCTGCTACTCCTCCTCCTCCTCCGCCTCCTCCTCCTCTGAGGTGCCCCGCTTCTCTTATGACATGCACGCACCGTTGGGCTGTCGCAGGCCCGCCCGGCGCCCCTCTTCGTGGCGGCCCCCACTCGTCCTGGCGGGCGTGCGTTCGCCCGGAAAACGGGCGGGCGGAGCATGGGCGGAGCCAGCTGGGGAGAAAGAGGAGAAAAGAGAGGCACGGCGGGATGCCAAAATTTGCCCTCGACCCCCGAGGGCGACGGGGAGGTGTTTGGGTAGTATTTTGTCCTCGTCGAGCCTCTGGAGGCCTCCGGGGGTCATCCAGGGCGGCAGCAAAATTTACCACAGCAGGGTGTCTTCCAACTTCTCCACCCACCTCCTCCTCCTTCTCCTCCTCCTCCTCCTCCTCCTCCTCCTCCTCCTCGTCCTCCTCCTCCTCCTCCTCCTCCTCCTCCTCCTCCTCCTCCTCCTCCTCCCCCCTCCACCCCCTTATGTATTAGTAACTTGTACTTGTCGTACCCCTTGACGTGTGGGTAGGGCGGGCTGGACGTTTTGTCGGAGGCTTCCTCAACATTTGTGATACTGAAGCTTTGAATCCCCCCAGCCCTCTGGGCGTAGGTGGTCTAGGGAGTTTCCTTTTCCACCCCCCCCCTTCCCCTTCGGGGAAGGTTTATCAATGATCCCCATTAGTATATATATATATATATATACACACACCCTCCCCCAGGCAACCGGCGTCCAACCAGGAACCATGCCGACACCATGCCGACCCGCCCTTCACCATCACTGTCAATAAAAACATACAAGCCGCACTGTGCCTCCACAGTTGGAACATGCGCGGCCAACCCGATGCGTTCCCCCCACCATCCTTTTCAAAAACCATACAAGGTACACTTTGTGGCAAAGTGTTCACTCATGTTCGTGAGGCTCGCGAACAATTCGTAGTGTTTCGGACAGGGACGGCAGGGGTGCCAGCATATTCCCTGCCACGCGCAGGGCGACCATCCCTGACAAAAAAACAGCAATATGCACCTCGCGGCTAAATCTGGATCGTGCGCGGCCATCCCGCGATCGCTGTCAGCTTGTTTTTGACAGCGACTGCGGGGGGGGGGGGGGCGCGTGGCCTGCTGTTCGCGGGCCCACCGATGTGTGCTGTCACGTGTGCAGGCACACCTGACGCATTCTGCACGTGCCCCGAACATGGCGCACCTGGCGCGGCTGGGGAGTGCGGCACACTTGACGCACTCGGAGCACGTGGCGCATCTGGCGCACCAGGCGTGCCTGGCACGCTCGGGCCCCAGGGGTGCCTGGCGCGCGTGGTGCCCATGGCACGCGTGGCGCACCTCGCCCACGCGTCGCGCACCTGGGATCGGCTTTGGTTCCCAGTAGCTGACCATCCAAAGACGACAGCTGAACATGCTCAGGCTCGGGTGTTACTTATGTGCTGGGAAGTCGGGTGTGAGCTAGACGACTTGCGGGCGGGCGGGTAGCTTGATCACTGTTCCCTATCAATATACACCCCCATCCCCCAGGCGACTGGGAGCCAACCAGGGTCAACGCGGGCACCCCCCACATCCCTTGTAAAAAAAACAATACACAACACACTCTACCTCCAAATTCGCAGCATGCGCAGCGAACCCGATGCGGCCTCCCCCCACCATCCCTATCAAAAAACAATGCAGAGTACACTTTACGGCGGCGGCGGCTGCGGCGGCTGCGGCGGGGGCAGCGGCTGCGGCGGCTGCGGCGGTGGCGGCGGCGGTGGCGGCGGCGGCGGGGGCGGCGGCGGCGGCGGCGGCGGCGGGTGGCGGCGGCGGCGGCGGAGGCGGCAGCGGTGGCGGCAGCGGCTGCCGCGGCAGCGGTTGCGGCGGCGGCGATTCGACAGCGGGGGCGGCGGCGGCGGCGGCGGCGGCGGCAGGCGGCGGGCGGCGCGGCGGCGGCGGACAGCGGACAGCGGCGGCGGCGGCGGCGGCGGCGGCGGCGACGCGGCGGCGGCGGCAGGCGGCGGCGGCGGCGGAGGAGGCGGCGGCGGCGGCGGATTCGCCCCCAGTAGCTGCCCATCCAAAGACGACTGCTGCATATGCTGCGGCTCGGGCCAGGCTCGGGTGCTACGTATGTGTTGGGAGTGCGGGTGGGAGTGAGCGAGACGGCTTGCGGACGGGGAGACTCTTGACCCCTCCCCCCTACCCCCGCCCCTGGACCTGGCTGGGCGCCCCGCGAGGTGTCAGAGGGTATTTGTTCGTCCAAGATTGCTCCAAGAGGGCCTCAGAGAGCACAAGATGACCTCCAAGATGGGCTCAAGATAGCCCAAGATGCCTGAAGTCGGCTCCCAAGATGCCCCAAGAGGCCCCAAGAACGCTCCGAGACGGCTCCAAGACGCCTCCGAAACCTCCAATGAGGCCTCCAAGAAGCCAAACTCCTTCCAAAACCTAAGGGAAATCAATGGTGTTGCTTTCTCGCCGTTTCGCTTCCAATGGCCATCCGAAGCCTCAAGATGGCTCCAAGAGGGCCCAAGAAGGCCCCAAGAGGGGCCCACAGGGCCCCAAGACGGCCCCAAGAGCGCTCAAGAGCACCCCAAGAGCGCCCCAAGAGGGGCCCAAGAGGCGACGTGAGGCACTCTAGAATGGCGAGGCTAACTGGAGCTCCTCTCTGCTTGTATCGACCTCCTCCAAGATGGCCCGAAGAGCGCTCCCAAGGCACCCAAGAGCGCACCAAAAGGGCCCCAAGAGGCGCCCAGGAGGCCCCAAGAGGCGCCCGAAGGGCCTCCAAGAGGTTCCAAAGAGACCCCCAAGACGCCTCAAGAGGACACCCGAGGCACCCAAGACACTCAATCAGGCCCCCAGGGCGCCTCGCCTGGGCATCGTTTCTGGATGGGCTGGTGGGATTACGCGAAGCGTCTATGATCCGCCGGCCCCCTTGGCTGTAGGCCGAAGGTTTGCTGTTCCCTGCGCCAGTTCCAGTTTCCAATTTCCACTGTTACAGTTCTGCTTCTTGCTGCTTACTGTTACTTGTTGATGGACTGCGTGCGGGGGGGAGCCCAGAAGGAACCGAATTACCACGGCCGAATCGCGTTGTCTGAATTCCTGGGGGGGCGTGGGACACGTAAAGATACATGAAATTCGCGCCCCCCGAGGCCATACAACTTCATACATTACGCTATAGTTGCGTCCCCGAGGCCATAAACCATACAAAATACGCCATATTCGTGTCCCCGAAACCATAAACCCTTGTAAAGTATGCAATAGTTGCGTCCCCGAGGCCACAAACGCTCGCAAATCACGCGATATCCGCGTCCCCGAAACTATAAACCTTGGTAGATGATATCATCTTCGCGTCTCAGAAGCCATTAAACCTGCGTAAATGACGCGACATGTGCGACCCCGAAGCCATACACCTTTTGTAAATTACGCGAGAATCGCGTGTCCGAAGCCATGCACCCACGTAAAATACGCTATAATTGCAAGTCCGAAGCCATAACCTCTCGTAAACTATGCAATGATCGCGGATCCGAAACCATAACAACACCGACTTCCACAATATCATCAGAATCTCAATTTGTCCTGACGATTACTCATCGTCTTCGCGTGAAGTCCCGACGCTGCTTCACGGCGGCGCCATGGCCTCATGATTTCGCTCTGGCATTGCCCATTATCCGAAAGGAGGGGCCGGCGACAGGGGGCGAAGCCCTTACGAATTTACAACTTGCAACAGAAACACGGATGGAGAGCTTGTCGTTTTCAAAATGTGGCTCTCGCCTGCACGCCACGCACATTCGCCTTGAAAGTTTGCAACAGTGGCACGGATGGAGGGCGGGTGGTTTTCAGAATGTGGCTCTCGCCTTAGCGCCGCGCATATTCATGCTTAAACGTCGCAAAAGATATCAAAAGAGGATGGCGGTTCTTCAAAAATGGGGCTCTCGCTTTTTGCGTCGCGGGCACTCGCTTCGATGAAATAGTTTCAAGGATTCGAGTGGCGGCTGAAATCCCAGAAACGGCGTTCTAGCATGATTTCAGATTCTCCAGACGCAACACTCGATTCGTGGCGTTGGCGTCCCAGGAATGGCGTTTTGGGACGATGCAGGATTGCCAGGGCGCAACACTCACGTTGATTCGCGGCGCTGAAGTCCCAAGAACGCGCTGTTTTGGCACACTTGAAGATTGCAGACGGTTGCCGTGCAGCGGGGCACTTCCCGCAGTGGAAGAAAGCTTATACGGGCATATGAAGAGGGAGCTCGGACGTAGGGCGTATTGCGACATCGCTGATGCGCCTTAGGTTTACACTTGTCCTCCCCCATCCCTTCTTCGAATCGATAACTCCGACCTGCCACACCCCAAGACGTGCCGATAGGGCGGATCTGGCGTTTCCTCTGCGATTTCCTCGCCGCATAGTCTCCTGAAGCTTGACGCTTGCAACAGGTCCACGGAAGAAGAGCGGGTGGCTTTCGAAATGTGGCGTTCTCTCTGTTGCGCCGCACGCATTCGTTTTAAACGTTTGCAGCAGTGGCACGGATGGGTGGGGCGGGTCGTTTCAAAGTGTGGTTCTCGCCTTAACCCCGCGCAAATTCACCTTCAAAAACTTGCAGCAGTGACACGGATGGAGGGCGGGTCGTTTTCAATACCTATACGACCGCCCTGCGGGCGATAAGGAGTTTGGGGGGGATTGAGATCAAATGCCCACCGTGACTAACTTCCAGCCTGTCACCTTGATACCATATATATATACATATATATACATATATATATATGTGTATCTCTCTTTCTCTCTGTCTCTCTCTCTCTCTCTCGCCCTCTCTCTCTCCCTCCCCCTCTCTATCAGAGTCTCCCTCCACCACAATGATGATCGCGATGACGATGAGATCCCACGATCTACCCATCCGTCGACGGACCTCTCGGTGAATCTCACTGTCGATCTCACTATCGGCCTCAAAAGCAAAATGAGAAATCCCGCCGCGGGCGCCGAAAAACGATTTGTTGTCGGACAACCACAGGACAACCATCGGCACAACCACCAGACAACCATCAGGACAATCACAAGACAGCCACAAGACAACCACGAGATAATCACGAGACAACAATGAATTGATGGATTGGGTTGGGTGGATTGGATTGGACGGGATAACATGGATTGGATAAGATAAGATGGGTTGAATTGGAAGAAATGGATTGGATTAGATAAGATGGATTGGACTGGCCCGCCGCAGGTGCAGGAACTAATGAATTAATGGATTGGGTTCGGTGAATTGGATTGGGTGGGATAAGATAAGATGAGACAAGCTGGGTTGGATAAGATAAAATTGATTGGATTGGACAAGATGGATTGGATAAGATAAGCTGGATTGGATAAGAAAGCCCGCCGCAGGCGCCGAAAACAATGAATTATGAAATTAGCGACATGCGTTAGCGCCAGGACGCCCAAGACACCCGGGACACCCGGGACACCGCCCGGCCCAACTGGGTCACCTCCCGGCCACTGGCGGACGGGAAACGGACTTTCGCTGCTACTTCAGCCTAGCTACAGGAGGATCACGCGCAGCTTCGCCTCGCCCGCACGCACGACACGAACACGAACACGAAACCGATTTCCCGGTGGGGGGTCTCCGTTTCACTGCGGTCTCACCCCCCAACCTCCAATGTGGATTTAACCTTGGCGCCGCGCACATTCGTCATACAAGTTTGCAGCGGCGACACGGATTTAGGGCGGATCGATTTCACTATGTGGCTCTCACCTTAGCGGCGGCCGCATTCCTCTTGAAAGTTCGCAACAAATTCACGCGCTGAGGGCGGGTCGTTTTCAAAATGTGGCTCTCGCCATGACGCCTCGCATAGTCGTCTACAAAAATGCATCAGGTTGCAGGAATGTGATGGGCGAAGACTCAGGAATGACGTGGTGGCATGATTCAGGAACGTCAGGACGCAGCAATCATGTTGATCTGCGGCGATGCAGCCCCAAGAACGGTGTTTTGGCACAGCTGAGGATTCTCAAACGGGTGTATTATGACAGACCACTTCCCGCAACGACCATGTTTTTTTTCAGGGACCTGTGAAGAGGGAATTCGGAAGGAGGGTCTATTGCAACATATGTGATACATCTTAGGCTTACACTGGTCCTCCGCCTCCTTACATCCTTCGCTTCCTCAGCCTGGTCATCCTCCTCCTCGCATCCTACTCCTCCTCCTCCTCCTCCTCCTCATCATCCTCCGCCTCGTGACAAACAAGATCAAACAGCATCGAACCAGAAAACCAAATCGAATCGGAATGTGCTTCGGATCGGGCCGCATCGGCAAAGAGTCGGAATCGGTTTGGATCGACCGCGCCCGGATGCACAGCAACGCCAGTGCGAGCATGGGGCCGCATCGGATCGTCGGAGTTGCCAGAATTGGATCGGATCGACTCGAATCGATATCGGATCAGATCGATTGGATCGAAATCGACCTTACACTGGGTGGACAGGCAAGAGTGGCGAAGGCCAAGGGTGGCGGAGACGGGAGTGAGGTAACTCAGGGGTGGAGGCGAGGAGGCGGCAGCGGGAGGGAGAACGGGGGAAGGGAAGGAAGAGCACATCCTCCAGCTCATCCTCCTCCACCTCCTCGTCCTCCTCATCATCAGGCCACCTCTTACTATTGAGCTGCGTGATTCCTCATATGACTCATACTATCCCTCCTCCGTCTCATCCTCCTCCTACTGGCGCACGCTCCAAGTCCCCAGGTCCCAACATGACACGGGGGGACAGCACACGCAAATAACGACCCCTCTGTTCCCAGCCCTTTGCCAGACACGTCTAGCCAGGCCTTCAGACCTGGGGTGAAGGCGGCCGTCCATGAGTTAGGCAGCACCTTCTTGCCCCAGGCTGCGGGGGGGGGCAGAGGCCTTGCAGTCCTGAGCTTTTGTTTACACTGCTGTGAGCCCCACACTTGTGACACCACCAGAGTTCATGAGCATAGGACAACTCATGGCTCAGATGGATCTGGCGAAGCCTACCTGGGCAGTGCGAGACGAGCCAATCCAGCGTCCCATACACCTTGGTTGGGCGCCCTCGACAAACAGTACAAAACTTGTACCCCCTTCTCGAGTGCTCTCCTGCAGAGCTTGCTCAACGCTCGAGTGACGCTAAGTCCTGGAAGCGCAGTCATCATTGTCACCATCAGCATCACCATCATCATCTCCATCATCAGCATCATCGTCATCATCATCAGCATCATCATCACCAGCAAAGTCCTCACCATCAATAACAACCTGCGAGTTCCTCCCCGCCGTCCGCCTCCCATCCAGAAACCTAGGCACAACTCTGAAAAGTGTCCGGAACCTCCGAAAAATACCTCCCGTCTCCTCCTCCACCTCCTAACCATCATTATAATCATCAGCATAAAAATCACCATCATCAGCATCATCCTCATCAGCATCATCATCACCGCCATCATCACCATCATCAGTATCAGCATCACCGTAAACATCAGCGTCATCATCAGCATCATCAGCATCATCAGCATCGTCAGCATCATCATCAGCATCGTCATCCTCACCATCATCATCAGCAGCACTATCATCATTATCATCATCAGCATCAGCATGTTCATCCTCATCAGCATCAGTATCATCATCAGCAGCAGCATCATCAGTATCATCAGCATCATCAGCATCATCAGTATCATCCCTCCTCCTCTTGCTCATCCTGCTCCTCCTGCCCCTCCTGCCCCTCCTCCTGCCCCTCCTCCTGCACCTCCTCCTCCTCATCCTCCTCCTCGTCTTCCTCATCAGCTTCTTCCTCCTCTTCCTCCTTCCTCCTCGTCTTCCTCATCAGCTTCGTCCTCCTCATCAGCTCTTCCTCCTTCGTCTTCCTCCTCCACCTCCACCTCCGCGCCTCCGCCTCCGCCTCCTCCTTCCGCCTCCGCCTCCTCCTCCTCCGCCTCCTCCTCCTCCGCCTCCGCCTCCGCCTCCTTCTCATCCTCCTCCTCCTCCTCCTCATGTTTTTTTCTCTTATTAGTATTCCTCCTCCTCCTCCACCTCCTCCTCCTCCTCCGCCTCCTCCTCATCGTTCCTCCTCCTTCCTCCTCCTCCTCCTCTTCCTCCCCCGCCTCCGCCTCCGCCTCCGCCTCCGCCTCCGCATCGGCCTCCGCCTCCGCCTCCGCCTCCTCCTCTGCCTTCTCCTCCTCCTCCTCCTCCTCCTCATGTTCCTCCTTCTCCCTCTGCCTCCTCTGCCTCCTCCTCCTCCTCCTCCTCCTCCTCCTCCTCCTCCTCCTCCTCCTCCTCCTCCTCCTCCTCCTCCTCCTCCCCCGCATCCAACAGCACAGCGCTCCGCGGACCGATGGACTCCCCCCCTCCCCCCCACCCATGCTCGGGATCCAGGAGGCAGCGCGCGCAGGCTGGGTGCCACCTGGAGACGGGCCCCAGACCGCGGCGGTGCCTGCAGAGGCCCGTCTCGGGCGCCAAGGCCGTCAACAAGACGGCAGGAGGAGAAAGCGGAGCAGGAGGAGGAGGAGGAGGAGGAGGAGGAGGAGGACGAGGAGGAGGTAGAGAAGGAGGAGGAGGAAGGAAGGAAGAAAGGGGAAAGAGGGAAGGAAGGAGGCGGAGGAGGAGGAGCAAGAGGAGGAAGAGGAAGCAGAAGCGGGCGCACGGATTGAGAGCGATGGGGGGAGTAGGGCAAGGAGGAGGGGGCGGAAGAAGACGAGAAGGAGGGAAGCAGGGCTGGAGGACGAAGACTGGAGCAGGAGAAGAAGGAGAAGGAGGAGGAAGAGGAGGAGATGGAGGAGGTGGAGGATGATCAAGAGAAGGAGGATAGTCAGGAAGATGATAAGGAGTGGTCTTGACATCTACTGCTACATGCCCTCACTGAAGAGGACGCAGCCTTGCCAGCACACAGACGGCAGGCCCAGGTACAAGAGTGCGGATTCCGCACGACGCTTGCGCCACGTACATCCTAGGCCGAACACAACGGACACAACCCTGGACCTCAAATCATAGCACACCACCCTGTGGGCCGTGCCGCCCCTCGCCCTCCGCCTCCTTGCGAGGCCGTAGACCTGGATACCGCGCACGCCGCCAATCGCGATGCTGACGCGCGGTGGACACGGGCGCCCAGCCTACCCCCGCAGGCCCACTGAGCCAGGCAAGACTACCCCGAGCCGACCTGAGCCCCCCCCTGGACCAGGACGACCACCTCGACTGCACTGGCCGTCCGGCTCAGCCTGGGCCCCACTGGCCGATTTACAACCCTAGATGGGAATATAGGCCGTTCCCTTCGGGTTTCGAGGGGTGTATCCCCAACTGGGGGGGTAACTTGGTGGGGGTCTCGAAGTGGATGGGGATGGGGATGGGGATGGGGAGGGGGATGGGGATCGGATAAACGATACCGACACGCCCCGCGCATGTGGACCGGTAGAACCGATCCGCAGCCGACCCAGGGACGGATGCCCTCACGGATAGGACAGCCAGCTCCCCGAAGACCGAAGGCGGCACCCCGCTGCAGGACGGCGACGCAACAGTAGCGCTGCTCCTGCAAAGAGGGATCCGCAGGGGAGGAGAAGGAGAACGAGGACAAGGAAGGACGGAGGAGAACGGTGAGGAGAAGGGTAAGGAGGACAGACCCAGATGAAAAGAATAGCAAAGAGGAGGAAGAGGAGGCAGAAGAGCGGAAAGAGCGGAAGGAGTCGGAGGAGGCGAAAGAGGAGAAGGGATGCGGGGGATCGCAGCTCGTCTGCTCCCTCACGAGGCTTGCCTTTCGCGGGGCCCTCCCCGCCCCAGTGGCGGCGCAAAACGCACAAGACGCACAGAGCGGGTGCGGCACGCGGTCCTTGCCCTTGCCCTGACCCTTGGGGTTGGCGAAGCGGATGGTGACCACGTGGTCGTAGCCCTGGCGGAGGTCCACTTTTGGGGCTGAAGCGGACAGGCACAGGGCGGGCCTGTCCGCACGCACCCCCTCCTCAGGAGCGTGCGCCCTGAACTCAGGCTGAGAGTCCTCGTCCGAGAAGCTACGAATCGGCTACGCTGAGCAAACTTGGGAGACTGAACCGGCCTCCACGAGATTCGCGACAGACCAATGAGGAACTGTCCAGCCCCCCCCATCCTGACGCGTTTGACGGTGCGGGTGCATGAGGTTCAACCCCCCTCTCGTGGGAGGCTGGGTACAGGTTTGATAGGACCGTGTCAGACGCACCCCGCTCCCGCGGGCAAAGAGGCCCTACATAAAACTCGGCGCAGACAGGAACCGCCCATGAGTGGGAAGGCCCAATGGCCCGACGGACCTCCCAACATCCAGGGGCAGAAGTCGCGCAAGACGCGCTCCAAGCAAGTGTTGTTGCCAGTCGCGTCTGCTTTCACCGAAGAGATCTCCAGCCAGGTAGATCGCAATCTTGTAGCAGCCCTCATCCCTGCTCCTGACCCCTGTTCCGTCTCCACTCACTCGGTTCCCTCATACCGTCGTCGTCGTCATCATCATCATCATCATCATCAGCAGCAGCACCATCATCATCATCAGCAGCAGCATCAACATGACCATTATCCTACTCATACTCTCAACAACCCTGGCATCATCATAAGCATCCGCGTCATCATCAGCATCGTCGTCAGCGGCAGCCGCACTTTCATCATCGCAATCTTCATACTCATCAGCATCAGCATCATCATGATCAGCAGCAGCAGGATCATCATCATCATCATCAGCAGCAGCAATATCAGAATCAGCATCAGCATCGGCATCTCAATCGGCATCATCACCATCACGTGAGCATCAGCAGCAGCGTCGTCGTCATCATCGTCGTCGAGAACACCATCACCATCATCAGCATCATCATCAACAACAGCATCACCAGCAATATCACCGTGATAAACAACATCATTATCATCGTCATCATCATCATCATCATCATCATCATCATCATCAAAATCATCATCATCATCATCAGCATCATCATCATCACCGTCATCACGATCGTCATCATCGACAGCAGCACCGTCATCATGATCATCAGCATCATCAGCAGCACCATCATGATCAGCATGAACATCATCATTAGCGTCATCATCAGCATCATCACGAGCAGCATCATCAATACCATTATCGCATTCATAGTAATCGGCCCCAACATCATCATAAGCATCCGCATCATCATCAGTATCGTCATCAGCGGCAGCCGCATGTTCATCATCGCCATCTTCATACTTAGAATCATCATCAGCATCATCATCATAATTATAATCAGCAGCATCAGCATCAACATCAACATCAGCATCTTCATCGGCAGCATCGCCATCACATCATCAGCAGTAGCAGCATCGTCGTCATCATCGTCATCGACATCGCCATCACCATCACCATCATCATCATGAACAGCAACATCATCATCATCATCATAAATATCAGCATGAACATAATCATCAACATCAGCAGCAGCATCGTCATCACGATCATCAGCATCATCATCAGCATCATCATCACAACCACCATCATCAGCATCATCATCAGCATTATCATCAGTACCATTATCGTATTCATAGTCATCAGCCCCAGCATCATCATAAACATCCGCATCATCATCGGCATGATCGGCGGCAGTCGCATGTTCACCATCACCATCTGTATACTCATCATCGTTACCATCATCAGAATCAGCATCATCTTCAGCATCAGCATCTTCATCAGCATTATCATCACCATCACATCATCATCATGAACGGCAACCGTATCATCGTCGCCACCATCGTCGTCGACATCACCATCGTCCTCCTCAACATCAGCATCACCAACAACATCATCATGATAAACACCATCATCAGCAGCATCAGCATCCGCATCATGACCATCAGCATCACCATCGTCATCATCACCATCATCATTAGCATCATCGACAGCATCATCATCATCGTCGTCGTCATCATCGTCGCCATCGTCCTCGTCATCACCATCGTCATCAGCCTGGTCTCATCATCATCACGGTCACCACAACTAGCATCATCATGATCCTCATCACCATCACGATGAACGCCACCAGCATCATCACCACCACCACCATCATCATGTTCGTCGCCGTCATCGCCCTCGTCGGCGTTATCGTCGTCCGGGCTTTCCTCCTGTCTGCGCCTCCTCCTCCTTCACCTCATACCATGAACATCACCCTCACAATAAACATCACCATCACCAATACCACCACCACCATCATTATCGTCGTCATCAGAATCACCATCATCACCATCACCCTCACCAGCACCAGCATCATTATCATCCCGATCACAACCATCATCAACAAAACAACCACCACCATCATCCTCATAATCCTCGTCATCGTCGTCGTCAACATCATCGCCAGCACCATCATCCCTATCAGCAATATAATCCAGATCCTCATCCTCACCCTCGTGCATATCGTCATCATCCTCATCATTAGCATCATCCTCATCACCATCATCATCCGCATCAGCATCGGCATCAGCATCAGCATCCGCGCGCAGCCGTCGGCTGCACAAAGCCCTCGCCTCTCACGAAACTTCCCCGGGCGGAAATTCGCCGGCCCAACGGGCCAGAGGCGTGCTAAGATCTCCGGTAACTGGTTAACAATTCTCTAGTTCGCGCGCGCGGGGCGGCCCCTGGGGGTCCCCGGACGAAAAGTACCCCGACCAGGTCCCGGCCGGGTCCCCCCGAGCGCCCCATGAGCGCACCAACAGGGCTCCGAAAACGTCCCCGAGGACCCAAACAAAACCAAGAGGCCCCCAAGAGGCCCCCAAGATGGTACACGAGGGGTCCGACATGCCACAAGATCGCTCCAAGACGCCCAAGATGGCCCCCAGACGCCCCAAGAGGCCTCCAAGAGCACTCCCACGAGGGCCTCCGGAGGCAAAATTCATTGATTTTCCTTAGGTTTTTGAGAGATTTTGGAGCTTCCACCTTTTCGGCTTCCCGACGCCCCAAGACGGCCCAAGAGGCCCCCAAGATCGCCCCAAGAGGGCCCAAGAGGCCCCCAAGAGGGCCCCAAGATGGCCCAAGAGGGCTCGAAGACGGCCCAAGAAGCCTCCAAGACGGCCCAAGAGGGCCCCAAGAACGCCCCAAGAGAGGGAACACGAAACAACATTTCCAGCCCTCGGCCCCAAGAAGCCCCTCCGAGGCCCCAAGAGGCCCCTAAGAGGCCCCAAGAGGCCCCGACGAGGCCCTCAGGAGGCCCCCAAGAGTCCCCCAAGCGGCCCCAGGAGGCCCCCCAAATGCCCCCCCGAGCGCCCCAGGAACCCCCAAAGCGCCGCATTGACACCAGGCCCTCGGGCAAACGGCAGACATGAGACTGTATGGGCCGGCGGAATGAGCGAAGCGATTAAATAACTTGAGAGACCCACGAACCTGGTACTGAATGTAAGTCAAATAATGTGATGTCAGACTTCTCTGGTGACGCCTCCGTTTGCTGAAAGATGTCTCAGGCGAGAGCTAAGCACTTGAAGGTACGTCGAATCCGGGAGCTTAAAGAACATCTCTGTTGTTGTCTGAGGATGTCTGCAGCGAAACAGCCCGCCACACCAACTTCGATATCCATCTCCCGAGCTCAACATTTCAATAGTCTGATGATGTGTCAACCGAAACCCGAATCCTTGAGAACCAAGGTCTGTGCACAACTCCTCCAGCCGGCCAATTTAGTAAGGGTGTCTCAGGCCATACGCCCCCCACCCCGCACCATGTTGGATGTCCGACGTCTGCTCGCCAGCATCTCGACTTTCTCAGGATGTCTCACGCGAAAGCTTCATGTGTCAGAACCAACGTCGTAACACAACTCCTCCAACATCCCCATGTTGTGAGGATGTCTCAGGCGAAACGCCCCCCCAAAAAAAAACACCGTGTTATAAATCCGACGCCCAATCCCCAACATCTCAATTTTCTGAGGACGTCTAAGGCGAAAACTTCATAATTTAGAACCAACGTCGTAAAACAACTCTTCCAACGTGTTCATGTTGTGAAAATACATCAGGCGACATGCTCACACATACACACACACACCATGTTGGATATCCGACGTCTGATCTCAAACGTCTCCTGTTCTGAGGATTCCTCCGGCGAAAGCTTCATGTTTAAGAATCAACGTAACAAAAGCAACTCCTCCAACATCCCCATGCTGTGAGGATGTCTCAGGCGAAACGCTCCGCCCACGCCATGTTGGATATCCGACGCGACCGTGGACACGTGAGAACACGTGACACGTGCTCACACCCACTTCCTCGCACGTATTTTCACGTGTGAGCAATCCGACGCTAGTACTTCAAAGATCACCTCCAACATCCCCATTGTGACAGGATGTCTCATGCGAAACGCCCACCCACACACACAATGTTGGATATCCGACGTCTGATCTCCAGCATCTCATTTTCTGAGGACGGCTCAGGCGAAAGCATTTTGCGATCATGCCTCAGTCGAAACGCTTGCCCCACACCATGCTGGATATCCGACGTGAATGTGGACACGTGTAAGCACGTGCCCCACGCGCACGCCCCCCTTCGCGCATGTATTTTCACGCATCCAGAATCCGACGCTGGTAAATTTGACACCCCCCCTAGGGACCCCGTTGTCGCCAGGAGCACATGAAAGACCGTGCCAAACGCATGCGCGACGAGACGCATGCTGGAGATCCCCCGCCTTCGCACACGCATTTTTACGTGCTCAATTCCGACGCCAGCTGCTCGACACCTTTCCAGTGCAGTCAACCCGTATAGTAAGGATGCTCGATAAGGATGCAAGGGCCTTGGACGCCCAGTTCAAGCTTTTCGAGCGGGGCGCGGCCAGCGAAAGCGGCCAAGCATGGACCGAGGAGGCAAGGATGCAAGGGTACCCTTGGGAAGGTTGCTCGTCCTTACTATGCGGGTTGACTGTACAAGACCAATAGGCCTGCACGCAAAAGAAAGCCTGGGAGCCATTACCCGGAAAAAAAGGCACAGAGAGAGGGAAATATATGAGAAAAGTGAGACAAGAGACGAGAGGGAGAGAGAGAGAGAGAGGAGAGAGAGAGAGAGAGAGAGAAAAAATAAAAACACGAAAAGAAGAGAAAGAGAAACAGCAAACAAAAAAGAGCGATAGCAAAAGTGGTTGAGAGAAAGAAGAGAGAAAAGAGAGAGAGAGAGAGAGAAAACAAAAAAAACTCATTCCCCCCAAGCTAGTGATCCTGGCGAAAGACCAAACCATATGGGGTAGGAGTAGCGCAAGGCAGGTGAGACAAAAGAGAGGCAGCTCCATGAAGGGGCGTCGAAGCGTGTGAGGTGTGTGCCGAAATTTGCGCGGTAGCGGCATGCGAACCCTGTGGTACCACGAAGCGTGCGAGGGGTGTACCCACATGGGCGCGTTTGCGCCATGCAAGCCCTGCCTCTGGGGCCCTCGAGGAGGCTCCCTATGGGGCCACGAAACATGGCCGAAACTTGCGCGGTGGCGCCATGCGAACCCTGCCTCCGGGGCTTTTGGTGGAGCTCCCTATGGGGCCACGTAGCGTGTGGGGGGTGTGCCGACATGGGTGCGGTGGCAGGATGCGAATGTGAGGGGTTGGCCGAAATGGATGCGGCGACGACATGCGCACCCTGCCACTGGGGCCTTCGGTAGAACTCCCTTCGGGGCCACGAAAGCTGTGAGGGGTGCGCCGAAATGGGCGCGGTGGCGCCGTGCGAACCCTGCTGGGGCCTTCGGTGGAGTTCCCTGTAGGGCCACGAAGCGTGTGACGGGTGTGCGAAATGGGCGCGGTTGCGCCATGCGCACCCTGCCATTGGGGCCGGCGGTGTGGCTCCCCGTGGGGCCACGAAAGGTATGAGGGGTATGCCAGCATGGGCGCGGTGGCGCCATGCGAACCCTGCCACTGCGGCCGTCGGTGGGGTTCCCTAAGACGTGGGTGCGTTGCGCCAAGAGGACCCTACCAGTGGGGCCCTCGGTACGGTTCCCTATGGAGCCACGAAGCACGCGAAGGGTGTTCCATCATGGATACAGTGGCAGCCTGCGACACATGCCACTGTGGCCTTCGGTGGAGCTTACTATATTATGGAAAGCGGTGAGGGGTGTGCCGGAATGAACGCGGTGGCGCCGTGCGAACGCTACCACTGGGGCTTTTGGCGAAGCTTCCTTAGGGACCACGAAAGCTGTGAGGGGTGCGCCGACAGGGGCGCGGTTAGCCATGCGAACCCTGCCACTGGGGTCTTTGGTGGAGCTCCCTGTGGCGCCACGAATCGTGTGAGGAGTGCGCCGACATGGGCGTGGTTGCGCCATGCGCCAAGACGACCCCTAGAGGGCCCCAAGACGGCCCAAGAGGCTTCCAAGACGCCCAAGGTGACCTCCAAGACGGCCCTGGAGCACCCCAAGAAGGCTCCAAGTCGGCCCAGAGATGCCTCCAAGACAGCTTCCGACGGCGTCAGACGGGCTAGGAATGAGACGGCCAAAGAGGCCCAAGCCCCCAAAGGCCCCAAGAGGCCCAAGGAGGCTCCCAGATGCTTCCAAGAGGCTCCCAGGAAGCTCCCAGGAGGCCCCAAGAGTGCCCCCATGAGGCTCCCAAGATGTCCCCTCCCCCTCCTCCTCCTCCGCCTCCTCCTCCTGATTTTCCCCGCCATCATCCCCCAAGTGCTCCCTGAAGGGTTTCCACAACGGCTGGGGGGAACACATCGTCCGATAGCTTGGCAAAGCTCCTGCCACAACGCTCGGCCACATGGGCGATTCCAAAAGGCAGGGGGCGGCGATGATTCGCCGCAGGCGTCTTCGATAATGGATGGGATCGGACGATGCACCGTCGAAGGATGTTTTCCGTTCATCAGGCGCGTGAGTACCCTGTAACTGGGATAGTGACATGTTAGTGGCCGGACGCGGGCGCGTCGCTCGCAGGCTCGCCTCTTAACCCCTATTTGAAGTGGCGCGGGGGGGGGCCTTGTTGTGGCGTGGCGGTGGTGGTGGCCCCCCGCACATCTCGTGTGAAACCAGGACGGCCCCAGAAGGTGCCCAGCCAGGCCCCAAAGTGACCCAAGATGGCCAAGAATGACCCGAGGAGGCCGCCCCGACAGGGGGGCCCGAGGAAGCTTCGGTAGTAGCCCCCAAGAAGGCGGGACGACACCGACAGGCCTCTGGGTGTCCACAAGTCGGCTCCACACTTGGCCCCGCACACTCCCCGAGCGCCCCCGAGAAGCCACTCGAAGTAGTTCGCGCTGCAGCAGCTGGCCGCGGAGGGTAGCAATTAGAGCAAGGTCGGTGTGCAGATCACGCTACGGGCTACCACCGAGAGGCCATTTCGATCACGGCGACAACAGGTCCACTTTTCTCCGGTGCGGATGGATGGGCCCCAGTCTTCGAGCCGAATGTGCGGCGGAGTGACGAAAGGGTGCGAGCACGAGGGCCCCCTGCACTGGCCTCCCCACTCTCCCTGCCCAACCCATTCAAACAATAGCAATCTGCGGCCGCAAGCCTTCGGAATCTCCCCGTGCACGTTATCTATGAGGTACTGGGCCTTCCAAGCGCTGAGCCCAATCACTGCGACATGCTCACATCATCTGCGTAAAGCAGTGCACGACAATGCTCGACACCTCTCTACTGCATGCATACACCCGTCATGTTGCCACGGCATTCTTCAACGCTGCAATTCAACGGGTTGCATACACACGCAAGCGCAGCGCAGCATCACCCTGTATTCGTTCAAGCATTGACTGACGCAGGTAAAGTGTGAGAGACAAGAATTGGGCGTGCGGCGTCGGAGTGGAAGACAAAACGAGACGGGCATGGAGATAAGAGGTGGAGGCTGGGAAAGACGAGGAGAAGGGAGGATAAGGAGAAGGGAGTAGGAGGACGGACGGAGGAGGACAGCGATGAAAAAGGAGAACGGAGGGGGGATGAGGGCCAATAGGAGGCCTGCAAGTTGACGCCACAGGCCACGGCCAGGGGCCACCCCACCGAAGGGGGAGGGAGGGGGGGCCACCAGGCAACCACCCTGCGAACCCTGCTTCTGCAGGCCAGATCTCCGAAAGACTGGCTGCGGCTCAGGATGCGAGCAGGGCCTGCAGCTACGTGAACATCAGCAGGGGCGTCCAACACCCCATCGTCGGCTCGCAGGCTTGCCGTCGCTCGGACGCCCATTCGCCGTGCATTTTTTCAACTTTGTGCGTTTATTGGTTCGCGAGATGAGCCGAGATGATCTGCGATGGTCCTCGACGAGAGAAGATGCGCACGTCCGAGCGATGTTGGGCAAGGGATCGCAGGACCCTCAACCTTGCTGCAGGTGGCGGCTTTGGGAACGCCCCTTCGATGGCCCAACTTTTGAGCATACTGTTTCAGGGGCCCCAACCGGCGAGGCAGAAGGGCAGACGAAAGGGAGGAAGGGGAGAGGACGGGAGGAGAGAGGTTCGTGTTCGCAGGCCCAAAGAGGCAGAACAAAACCGTGGAGCTCAACGAAGCGCGAGCCAATGTGCCCTGGCCAGCAGCCAACGTGGCCAACGGCGACCTCTGGGCTTCCTTTCCCTGACTAACTCCCAATAGCGCCAGAAACGTTGTGCCTCAGGGAAGAAATCCAGAAAAACAAAAAACAAAAAAAAACAAAAAAGCAAGGACCGCCCTACACCCCGCGCCAAACTGGCGCACGGGGGTTCGGGATCGGCGCCCAAGGGACAAAACACGGAGCGTTACCCAGCGCCCGCACCCCCACAAGCACGGCAACAGCATGCTTGCGGCAAAGAGCACTGCAACCAAGAGGTTACAGGCGGGAAGCCGCGGGCCCCGCCTCCGTGATCGTCAACGGCGACGGCGGTTCACCTCAGACCAGGAGGTGCCACTGGGGTCTCCCCGCGCAGAGCGCCGTGTCCGAACAGTGTTCAGAGTCCTTGCAGGCTGATACACCGCCCGCTATGGATATGTGCTCGGTCGTCTAGGCTACGCGGACATCACAAGGAGCAGAAGAGAAGAGGAGTCATACCAGGCGCCATCATCCACATACGTGGGATACGAGGGCGGTGCAGAGAAGCACGAGCACGGTACCATCAGCTACGAGAGGGGCACAATAAAGCGCGTACCTGACGCCATCAGCTACATGTGCGGTTTTGCGAAGCACGAGCCAAACGCTGCCAGCGACGAGGGAGGTGGCGCGAAGCACAAGCCCAGCGCCGTCAGCTACGAGGGATGTGACACGAAGCACGAACCCGATGCCATCAGGTATGAGGGTGGTGCTGCGAAGCACGAGCCAGACGCCATCGCTTACGCGGGAGGTGTCAAAACTCAAGCCCAACGCCGTCAACTCTCAGGGTGGCTGCGCGAAGCAAGAGCCCGACGCCGTCAGCTACGACACCGAGCGCGGGGGGCCCGCGCAGGAGACCAGAGATGCCGCGGCCAGAAAGGCGACATGTACTACCCCATCCTCGAGCAGATCGATACGGGGACACGACGGCGCGCTGGGAATGGGCCCAGTATCGGGGCCCGAGGTGCGATGACGGGGACGACGCCACGTGCGCCAGCAGGGCGCCATCACACGAAAGCACGGAGGAGGAGCAGCAGGAGACGTCTGACAGCGATGTGGGAGACGAGGTGGACGAGGGCGGGGCGTGCGGGGCTGGGCACTGCAGCGTGGAGGACGACGCGATTTTGGAGCCGATCGAGAACGATGCGCTGGGTGTGGGGGGAGCGGTGGCAGCCGAGGGTGGAGCGCGCGGAGTGTGCGAGGAGGGCCTGCAAGGGAACCGAATAAAGACGTCATCAGCTACAGCCAATCCGTAAAGTAAGGACGCACGATAAGGATGCAAGGGCTTTGGAAGGCCGTGTCCGCCCTCTGCGAGCGGAGAGCGGCAAGCGAAAGCGGTCAAGCGTCAAGAGAAGAAAGCGGCAACGGATGCAGGCGCGGAGCGATGCGGGCGCAAAGGCCAGGCAGTGGCAGCGGGCGGTGGGGCTACCAGCGATGCAGAAACGTCGCCGGCTGCGCAGCATGTGTGAAGGCATCGAAGGTGGCAGCCAGAGCGGCGCAGAGAACCAGGTCGACGTAGGAAACATCGCCTACGACGTCGACTGGCGCGACCTGAAGGACCACATGAAGCAAGCGGACAGCGTGAAATTCTGAAGAGTGCTCACTAAGGACAGGACCGGCAGTGGCAGGTCGTTGGGGTACAGTCAGGAACGCTTGTCCACAGAAATTGAAGCTAGGAAGGCCATAGCCACGCTGGGCGAGACGGAGCTCAAGCACAGGAGGATTCGGGTTCGGACGTGGTCTGGCGCAAAGGGACGTCATCCACCACGTGCGTATTGGGTCAGGGGCCGTTGCCCGCAGGCCGTGGGGGTGTACAGTGCTGACGTTAACCGCGCCCTCACACGCCTGACCCTGGTGGCCACCGATCCTACAGAGGGATTGGTGCCGGGGTCGCGGTTGAAGCAGGGAGGAGGAGGAGGAGGAGGAGGAGGAGGAGGAGGAGGAGGAGGAGGACGAGGACGAGGACGAGGAGTTGAGGAGGAGCTGGTGGGGTTCGGAGCAACCTCAGCTTACAAATTCACACCAGCTTGATGAACATCACACCCCTGACGATTTCAGGCCATGGCATTTTATCTCGGGTGTGAACGGCGACCAGCTGGTGGCCGAGCGAAACACGCAGCGCGCCCATGGCCTTCATGCGGGTGGTGCAGCTTACAACCCGTGTTACTGTAATCTGTCCAGCGCGCCGCGGACATAGGCTATGCGCTGGCGAATAGAGCTGCTATCGTTCAGATTGGGATTACATTGCAGAGCAAGGTCGGCATGATGGAGTATACTCAGAGAGCTGGCGAATATGTGTGCACCCCCTTCGGCTAAATGACTGGAATACACTCGAATAGAAGTTTCGGCATCGCTTTTATGGTGAAGGGCAAGCGTTTCAAGGAGCATCATATCTAGAAGATATTTCAGAGACCATATTTCAGAGACAATTTCTTTGAGCTTGGGGTAGCCTCGATCGGCATGTATTCCACCACGTCATACACACAGAGAGGAGCGCATGAAGGATGAAAGGACGGTCACACAAATGGGTGGTGATGATGATGGTGATGATGACGACGACGATGATGATGGTGGTGATGATGATGTTGAAGATGACGATGGGGAAATTGATGGTGGTGAAGATGATGATGATGATGATGATTATGATGATGATGATGGTGATGATGATGATGGATACGAAGATGCTGGTGATGATGAGTATGGTGGTGGTGCTAGTTATGATGATGGTAATGACAATGATGACGATTGTGATGACGATGATGATGATGATGATGATGATGATGCGTATGATGGTGATGATGATGATAATGTTAATGATGATGATGATGATGATGATGATGATGCTGATGATGATGATGATGGTGATGATGGTGATGGTGGTGATGATGATGATGATGATGATGATGATGATGATGATGATGGTGATGATGATGATGATGATGATGATGATGATGATGATGATGATGATGATGATGATGATGATGATGATGGTGGTGGTGATGCTGATGGTGATGATGAGGGGGCGGTTGGGGCGGTGGAGGGGGCGGGTGCGTCGTCCGTCCTCAGGGATGCGTGCACGAGCTCAGCAGCGACCGAAGCGAGTGCGGCTGGCGGCCCTCCACCGAAGCCAGGCGAGAAGGTTTGAGCGAGTCTCGGGCCTTGGAGAGCCCGAGGCCACACGTGCCTCGAGGCCCCAGTCTCGTCCCCTACTGGAGCTCCTCGTGGGATTCTAAGTTGTTGCACAATTGGTCAGCCGCCCTAGGAGTTCCCGAGTGCGAAGTGTTCTCGCGTCGGATTGTCCAGGAGGTCGGTCAGGCGGCCGAGAGTGGCAATTGGCTTGGATTTTGTTTAGTGAGAACCCATCCCGCCGAGACGGGCGGGTCCGGTCGGCTGGCCACCACCCTGTCCGAGATTTCTCGGGCGTTCGTGGCCTGCAGGCTCGGCATTGATGAAGTGTCTCCTCTGGATCCTGCCCCCTATTCGGTATTCAGAGTAGTCCTCGTCCGCGGACTCGGGCTGTTTGGTTTCTACTCCCGTGCCTCGGCCGAAGTGCTGGGGCGGCGGGTCCTTGAAAATTGGAAGCGCGAACCCGACGAACTGGAGGACGGGGCTCAACTTGCTCAGGTTTGCTGGTGCATGTGCCCCAGCTGGCGCTGTTCGGGCCTGGACCCAGCAACGGTTGCGCCCAAGGGGCAGGTTTGCGCCTTCGCGTGCACTGACCCCTCCCTCCATCATCCTCCTCCTCCTCCTCCTCCTCCTCCTCCTCCTCCTCCTCCTCCTCCTCCTCCTCCTCCTCCTCCTCCTCCTCCTCCTCCTCCTCCTCCTCCTCCTCCTCCTCCTCGTCCTCCTAGTCCCCCTCGCACTCCCGAGGCCTGCTGGACGCTGCCCATCCTCACCAGGGCCGCCGCGCAGTCGGTGCCCGGCTTGATCGGCAGCAACTTGACCTGCCCTCCCCGCGGCCACCCAGGCGAGCGCCCAGGTGGGCAGCTCGGGTAGCCGAGCAGAGGGGGGGGGGTCGACGCGGGCGAGGGAGGCGAAGAAGGAGGTGTCAGTGCAGGTGTTTTCAGCAAAGACCGCGCGGCAGTCCAACTGCGGGTGCGTCCCTGGGCCCTAGGACTAGGGCCAAAACAGCGGCGGGCAGCGTGCATGCCACAAAACAAGACAAGCGTGTACAACATACACACATGGTGGCACGGGCGGCAGAGGGGCAGGGGAGTGCACTCTTCACACTGGGTGAGTACAATGCTGCCCCGATGCCGCTCCCTCTGAAAGGGCAACGCTGCACGCAATTATAATGTATATCAGCCCACGGGCCGAAACACCTCAAGCAGATGCGGCCTGAGGCTCGAAATATAAATATGAATGTCTAGATTCACCAATCCAGACTGCCAACTCAAAAGATATGCATGAGACACCTCAAGCAAGGTGCGGCCTGAGGCTCAAAATATAAATACACGGATATGAATATCTGGATACACTACTCCAGACGATCAACTCAAAAGATATGCGTACCTCACCGTAGCCCTCACTAGGTCCATCAGCAGCTGCAATCAGGACCTCACGGGCTCGCAGGCCCTGGAACGGCGACCCGACGCTGGGCCTTCCGCTCCTTGGCTCGCTCACGCTGTCCGCGGCGCAGCCGCAGACGGTGTGCCTCCTCATCCTCTTGCTCAGCAGTAGGCACCATGCTGAACAGGCCGTGGCGGAGGAACTGCGATAGTACCTCGTTAGGCTGCACGGCTTTTGTCAACACATCCGCTAGCATGTGGCTATTAGGCAGCCACTTGAACTTGATGGCCTCCTGCTCTATCAAATCCTTGGCCACCAGCAAGTCAATGAGGGTCTGCCGAGACACCGGCATCGACCCGATCTTGGACGTGTGATCGTAGAGCGACTTCGCATCCGTCACGAGCGCCCCTGGAACCTTCAGCACCAGCCTCCAGTCCCCTTGCAAGGGCGGCCCCCCGCACATGATTGCCTCAATCAGCAGCCTGAGGTAAAGCTGCCGATCCAAAGCCACGGACATAGCCGCAGATTCTGCGGCCATCGTAGATCCAACAACTCGTGTAATAGTACTGCTCTGAAACTCCACTAGACAGCATACGGTTAGCTCCTTCAAAACTCGGGTGTCCGTAATCATACTCATGAACCCCATCTGGCTCTTACAGCCGGGTTCCTTCGCAAACGAAGCGTCCATAAGCGTGAGCACCTGCAAGTGCTCGATGTCCACACGGCGGATCCGGAGAGTCGCAAGACCTCTCTTGTCGTAGTCCTGAAGCCGGTCGATGATGTCATTGAGCACTCGCAGGTGCAGCAACCTCCGACCTTTCGGATCCTTCTGTGCGAGCGCCGAGACACTATACGCGAGTTGTGGCACCACGCGTGCGACAGGCCACCGCACCTTCTGGAGCAAGCTCCGGTAGTCGTGGTGCTCCTCGGGAGTCATCTCCCGCTCCTCGTTGTCACCCCTTGCAAGGGGGTGCTTCGTCAGCTTGCCGATGTACTCGTGCATGCTGATCTCGATGTGATCAGGGTGGCGCCACCACTCCTCACCGAGATAGGCGATTGCCTCCTTGTCGTTGCCCTTCTTCCAGTGCTTGATGTTGAAACGACTGTTGATGTTCGCCTTCACCTCCTGGTACTGGGGATCGTGTGGGTCTCCAAACAGCATGCCGTCATCGACGTGCAAGGTCAACATAGCGATCAACTTGTCTTTCATTCGATAAACGAAGACAGCTCGAGCACAGCGCAGCTCCACGAAACCGACCTCGTCCGTCAACACCTGGCGGGCTCGGAGATACCACAACCGAGGCGCCTCAGTCAGACCGTACGCCCCTTTCAGCAAGCGCAGCAACGCATAAGGCCGCACGGCTGGCCATCCAGCACCGTCGACGGCTGGAAGCCCGTCCTTAGGAGCCCTCACATACAGCTCCCGTTCCAGCTTCAGCCCGGACAGGAACGCAGTCGCTACGTCGAAACACTCGAATGTCCAATCCATCGCCATTGTGATAGACGCACACACCAGCACAGCCAAAGGGGAAGTAGTAGGCGAATCCGTCCTGAATAGACCAAGCTGCGGATCGAGATGG
Source organism: Prorocentrum cordatum (assembly GCA_963575745.1). Taxonomy (NCBI): domain Eukaryota; class Dinophyceae; order Prorocentrales; family Prorocentraceae; genus Prorocentrum; species Prorocentrum cordatum. The sequence continues at coordinate 57,024 of CAUYUJ010017107.1, forward strand.
CCAGGGATGATCAAGCGAGACTTCGCCTCCAGCTCCGGCCCTCGTCCCCGGTTCGTGCGAACCGAACGCATGGGCACCGAGATGATCTTGTCCTTCGGGATGCTCTTCTCCTCCTCCTCGGTGACCAGCTCGACCGTGTTGTTGGCGATCCATTGCCGCCACTCGGCGGCATCGGCCTCGTCGAACTTAGCCTTCTCGTGCTGGTTGAAGTGACGTGGGTCTAGCTCCTTCGCGTTCTGCTTCATCACGAGTGCGAACACGTCGTGCTCGTACCGGGCCTCCTGCAGCCATGCGTCATACACAGATGACACGTTGATCCATTCTTCGTAAGTCATCGGCTGTCGTACAAGACCCTCCGGAGTGTCCAAATAGTACACCCCTTGTGCATGAGCGTCCGGCTTGTCGTGGTAGAAAAGCGCGAGACCAACCCAGCTGTCCTCCGTGCGCTCGTTGGTACGGTTCGCGCCGTCGTCCTTGTAGGCACACTGGCCCGTAGCGGAGAGCATCACCGAGAGGCGATTGCACTCCCGGTGGCGGTCGTGATCATAGAGTCTCCGCCGTGGCTCTCGGTGTACACGTACTCCTCGCACGACCTTCTGAACGAGCGTGGAGACACCATCCAAGGCATTCTGGTCGAACCACTCCTGAGGTCCCGAGTGCACAACGGCGTTCATGGCCACTTCGCGGAGGGCCGGCAAACCACTCGTAGGAGCAGCCTGCAGACGCGTCTTCTTGATGCAAATCGGCACGTCATCTACCAGGAACTTCCGTTTTCGCTCAAGCTCGAAATCGTCTCTGGGAATCGGCGGCACCGAAGGGCCGCCAGAGCCCGATGCTCCCGGAGAGGCCTTCGGGTACACCTCAGAGGATATCCGCCCTGGAGGGGAACGAGAACGCCCCCTCTTCGGAGGGGGAAGCTGCGGCAGCTGCTGCTGCTCAGGCGGCTCCTCCTCCTTGGCCTGTGCCTCAATGGCGTCCAGGGCCCTCAGGTCCACACGAGGCTGCCTGGACCCCTCGAGCTCCCCATGTCGGTCACGCTCCTTCTTCAAGAACGTCTTCTTCACCTTCTGAACCTTCACCTTGGGCGTGACGTCCACGATGTCGTGGTAAGCGCGGTCATCTCGCTGCTGTGTCAGTCGCACGTCCGTCTGGATGGACTCCGCAGCTGCGGCCTCCTGGGAGGAGGCGTGCCGGAGCTGCTCACGAGCAACAAGTAGCACGTGACCACGCCAGGATACGTAGTAACGGCTGTTGGACTCCTTCGCGATCACAGTCGCAGGACCCCGCCATCTTTCAGGATCTTGCCGACGACGTCCCTTGAACGGATTCGGTGCCCAGAAATACACCCTCGATCCTGGGCACAGATCACCGACGACCGTCGGCGCCTGTCGTAGCAGCGCCCTCCGCACCTTGTCCGTCGCGTCGCGCTCCAGCAACATCATCTTTGCTGCGGTGCGGATTTGGGACGAACGCCAAGCTATGCCCTTGGCGCCGAGGACCGACATGAGAACCTCATCGTCGTCCCTGTTAGTCACCTCCGTAAAGTTCAAGATCCGCCCGAAGACAGCCTGCTCCGGGGTCAATCCATTGCGGCTGATCGTCGAGTTCTTCGCATTGATGATGGCAGCCAGGGCCACAGTAGACATCGACTTGCCCTGGACGTGGAACTCGTGCACCACCTTGCCCCAGATAGTGCCGAGCAATCCTCCGTGGCGCTCGGCCAGGCCATGCTGCCATGCTGCATGAGCTCCCGTCGTCTTCGTATTAATGCCGAACTGCTCCATCAACGCGTTGAAGTAGCCCTCGAACTCGCCGCCCTGATCGATCACGATGTTTTCTGGCACGCCGTAATGCTTGAACCACTCGTTCATGATCTGGCGTGCTACGTGCTTGGCCGTCCTATTCTTGAGAAGGCAGGCGCAGTGCCATCCCGTACCAGCATCCACCATGCTGAGGACCACCAGCTGCTCCTTGGCCGCGTCCCGCAGGTACTTCACGTCGATCACAACCGTCACATTGAAGCCGAATGGTCGCACATCCGCCGTCCCTTGCACCGGACGGGGCGGCGCCTCCGACTCAGCACAAGTCGGACACTGCCAATGCTTCGCGTATGCCAACGCGTTAGGTGTGGCACCGCCGAGACGCAGCATCTTGATGAACGTCGGTCGGCTGGGGTGTCCAAGACCGCGATGGGCCTTGCGCACAGCACGTCGCGTACTTCGCGGAATCTTCATCATGATGTCCTGCCGCACCACCTCTGGAAGCTCCATTTCTGACCAGGAGGCTGCAACCTCCTCCTCCTCCGCAGGGTGCTGCATGGACTCCTCCTTCACCGTCTTCTGCAGTGCCTCGCGAATCTCTGCTCGAACCTCCTGCGGTGTTTTGCCCCACTCAGGTCTCTCCGAAACGTCCCTGGGAACCTCTCCATGGCCGTGCTCCGCGGGCTCGGGTCCATAACTCCTGGGCTCCTCCGTGGGGTCAGGGAGTTGTGCTGCAGGAAAACTCGAGTTCTCGAACTGCCAGGCCACATGATCCGCGGCACCGCTCATCACAGCCGTGCCGAACTCCTCTGCGCAGCTCCCGCGCACGGCCGTGCAAACCCCAGGGTTCGCCAACACTCTCGTGGTGTCCTTGAGGCAGATTGCGTCCTCGAATGCTGGGTTCGACTTCGTTGCACTCACGGGTGGCTGGCTCCAGATTGTCGATTGCGCGTGGTCCATTACCATGGCTGCGCGTCCCCTTGCAGCTTGCCACTGCATCACCTCGTCCGTGAACGAGAGCAACATGCGGTACTCGGTCCGCTCTCGGCGTTGCCGGCGCACTCGCATAGGCCTTCGCTGGTCGACACTCTGCATCCGACTCCATGCCGTAGGAGGTGGGGACAAAGCCACGAAGTCTGGGTCCACTGCGACCAGGTACGCCCGTGCCTCGTTCCTGCCCTGGACCGTCAGGAGGTCGAACTCTGGCGCTGCGATGGGCTGGTGGGCGTCCCATCCCATGCTCGCCGCCAGGATCGTGAGTTGGCAAGCCCATGCGAAGACCTCTACGATCCTCCAGGGCCCCGGCCGCCGCCGGGTCTCCTTCTGAAAGGGCAGTGCACGTTCCTCCTGGTAGTACCTGAGGGCGTCCTGCTCCTGCTGATCAGCCCGAAGCTTCCTGTTCGCCATTTCCTCGGTCATCAGAACCTCCAGCTCCTTCAGGTTGCTCCGGACGTGCCTGCGAGCACCTTTCGTCATGAAAACCTCGTTGTCCGCGTTCTCCATGAAAACCTCCTCGTCACTCGATGCCGTCTCCGCGGACTCTGGGTCGCTGGTGTGATAGTGGGATGTGCTCAGCTCTGAGTCGCCTGCGTCCTGGCCGTCGTTGCTGTCAGAATCGTGCGAGTCCTCCTCCTCGACGGTCTCAGCGACGCTGCGCTCATCCTTCTCCTCGTGACTCGCAGTTCCGCTGAACATCTCGTCTGCGAGCTCGTCCTGCTCCTCGGACTGTCCGACGGGGAAGGCACTCGTGACCGGTGCCGGGAAATCCAGCAATGACACGCACGGATGCCCGGACGCAGCCGGGACCAACGGCTTGGTCACACCATTCGCCGTGAAAGTACCGTTCCTGAAGCTGATTGCTGCGTCCCACTCTGCCATCTCATCAGGGCCGATGAGACCTGGCACCTCGGCATCGACCTCGGAGATCACAACCTCGCCCTGCGTACCGTTGATGCCGACTGTGTAGCACCACGCACGCTCTGACAAGAGCGGCACGCCTGGGCCGAACTTGAAGTACTCGCGCTGATTGATGCTGTGGCACGGCACGCCCATGGCATCCAAAGTCTTCTGCAGCTCGACATGCCACGGACGTCCACCGACAGCCCGCTTGCAGCCCGTGTCAATCATAGCCAGCCCCGCGGGCAAGACAACAAGCATGACGGACTGCTCATCTACCACCTTGCGGGGGCACTCCTCTCGGGTGGTGACCATGTGGGCCGCAGATCCCCCTTTTGCTGCCCAAGGGTCTGCGCCCTTTGCTGCCCAGGGGTCCGCGCCCCCTTTGACGGCAACATCCTCCCCAGTCGGAGCGGCAGACGTTAGTCCTGGCACAGCTCCGTCTGGGGTGTTCTTGGAAGGTTCCCCTTCATCCTTCCTGGGCTTCTCCAACGTGTAATGAATCACCGATTTCAGCGAACACTTCTTGCACTTCGCGAAGATCACGGTGCCGTTTGACTGCCACTTCAACTCGCCCACAGGATGAACACCTTCAGCCTGCTGCTGCATGAGCTCTGGGTCGAACTTCGCCTTCGGGCCTGGAACCAGCCTCTCGCCGTCGAACTGCGAGTCGTACATGGCTCGATGCATCTGCTGCTTCTCCAGGTCACTCTGCGTGGCACCGACACCCATGACGTAGCTCCGTCCAGAGGCGGTGACTACACGCGGGACTCCAGATGCAGCTGGAGATGCCGTCGCGGCGGCAGGGGCACCTGAGCTCGCGGCTCCTGGAGGCGCTGGAAGGTGGACACGTCGTCGTATTGCCTCCATGTTCTTCCACGCGCTTCCGACTTCCTGCTGCTCAGGAGATGTGGGCAGGGCACGCTCTGGCAGAGGTGCCTGCTCACGTCGCTTCTGTAGGCCGTCGTAGACCTCGCATGGGTTCAATCGGGCGTGCATCTCCATCTCCTGTTTCTCTATCAGCGCGAGGCGATCCAGCAACTCAGCTTTATCGCGCTGCAAAACCTCTAGTCGCTTCTTTTCCTCGCTCTTTCTCACTTCCTCGGAGGCTCCTGCCATGGCCCAGTCCTCTTCCTTAGGGGCGGCGGCGGCCGCCCCAGTCGGGGCGGCAGACGTTAGTCCAGGCACAGCTCCGTCTGGGGATTCTCTGGTCTTCGATGCTCCCTTTGCCGACGCCTCCACCACGTATACGGGATGGGCCCTCGCAGGGCCGCTGGATAAGGAGAAATCTGGCTTCTCGCAGCGGCGCGTGTAGAGATTGAGGCGCACGATGCGGTCCTTCTTAGTGATGAAGTGGATGGTTGCCGGCGGCGCCAGGCAATCCCTGAAGATATCCTGACGCGGATGCCAGCTGCAGAAGATCTCGTCCATCTCCTCTGGCGTGAACGGCACCTCCTTATCCTCACGCCGCTGGTCGTTGTCGTCCTCGGTAGCCTCCGGATCCTCGCTGGCCTCGTCCTCGTTCTTCACTTCCTTGCTGCTTCTTGCCTTCTTTCTCTCTTTCTTCTCTTCTTTGCTGCTCCTCGCCTTCTTCTTATTTTCTTTCTTTTCTTCCTTTTCTTCCTTCTCACTGCGGTCTTCTGGTGGGCTCCGCTCCTCCTTCTTCACACCGCGGCCTCCTGGTGCACTCCGCGACCTTGAACGCGAGGAAGCCTCCGCCTCGGGCGGAGGAGGGGCGCGAGGCTCGCGAAGAACAGCTCCCCGATCACGCCGGCGGTCGCCCCGACGATCTCGATGATGATCTCCACGCTGCTTGGTGTCACGACTCCCGCCTTCACCGCGCCGATCGTCACGGGGCTTGGTATCACGATTGCCGCCCATCACGATCTTGAATATAGTTGCCGTGATCTCGTCGAGATCCACCTCAGCCGCCGTACAAGGCCTCGATGTGGTCAGCTGCAGGCGCACGAGCCGACCCTGGACGAAGTCGAGGCTCTCGAAGCGGCCTTGCTTGAAGAAGATAGACTTCTTGTTCGTCACGCGCTCCACGATGTGATGGACCGTGGCAAGGTCAGGAAACTCCAACTCCACGCTGTGCCCCTTTGCGTGGGTGTTGGCCAGAATGCGATGGCAACGCGCGACAGCATCCTCGTCCTCCTGATCCTCCCCGCGCCTGGCACGGGCGCGCGCACGTTCATCGCTGCTCTGTGCGGCCCCTGGGCCGTCGTCGGCGTCCTTGCGTAGGCTCGGGGCAGGCATGCTTTTGGGCCTGGGGTGCATGATGATCCGCTCTGGCGCGTCCGCTCGACCCTCCACTGGACGCCTCTGGGCAGGCACCGACTGGGGAGCACGGCGCCATGGAGCGCGGCCACGACGCTCCTCGGCACTGCCTGCCATGCCAACCCAGTGGACGATCGGTCCATGCACCTGCCTAGGCGCCGGCGGCTTCACAGAGCTCCGCTGGTTGGGCGACGCTGGCTGGCCATTCTTAGGCCCGATCTTGTTGTACGGCTCGCGCTCGCCACTCTTCACCTTGGGGCACTCTGGGTCGCCACGCCAGTGGCCAGGCTGATCGCAGTCAGCACACCGGCTGTTAGCCTTGCGCTGGTCTGTCGGCTTCCGACCAGCCTGGAAGGAGCCGCTCGCGTTGATCTTCTTGGGGTCCCGCTGCCGAGGAGCAACGAACCCGCGCTTCTGACGCTGCACCGCCGTCTTCTGCTTGGCCCTCCAGCCGGCCAAGAACGCTTCCTGAAGATCCTCCGGTGCCTCGTACTCCTCGTCATCTGGCCCGTCGCTATCCGACGCCAGCTCCTCTTCGACCTCGGCGCCTTCCTCGAAGAAGGTGCCCTCGGCCCCTCCATGGTCTCCATCGCCCTGGTCGTCTGCTTCATCTTCGTCATGCTGCGCCTCCTCGAGGTCGCCGCGGTGTTCATCGTAGTCTTCGCCGTTCTCTACCTCGTGTACGTGCTGGCCAGGGCGTCCTCGCAGCACGCATGGCCTACGAGCCATGGGAGGGTGCGGATAGCGACCGCCCGAACTCCCAGAGGGGCGCCCGTGCTCACGCTGCGCCGCAAACGGCGAGCGGCGAGGGAGCACTGAGCGCTTCTCGGTGTCGCGCACCTTCGAATAGGCTGCCTTCAGCACGACCTCCATCCGCTTCGAGTCGTAGATGCCGCCACAGTTGAAGAGCACCTGCGCTCGCTCCTTCTGCGACAGTCCAGCGCCACGAAGCATCTTGCTTGCCAATGCGCGATCGCTGATCGCTGATGCGGGATCCTCGAGCTGCAACTCCATGCGCTTCTTGCGCAGGTACGTGGTCCAATCCACGATCGGCTGCCCAGCTCGACGGCGCGCTCGCTCCCAATCTTGATGCACCTGATCGAGGCGCTCGTGATCCATCTTCTCGAAGGCGTCGTCGTAGATAGCAAAGATGGTCTCGAGCGTCTCCTCGCGTCGGAGGTCCGACGCGTCAAGCACCTCGATGAGCTCTTTGGCTCGACCTGTCACTTGACTGTAGATGATCAGGCCCAGCTCCACGTCTGAGAGCTGATTGAGGTTGCGGATGACTTCAACCTCCTTGCGCCACTCTCGGTACTTCTTAGTACTCGTACCGACTCCACCATCGAACTCTGGGAGCCTCACCTGCGACAGCAGTAGACGTGTACGTCTGGGACCGCCGTCGCCACGATCCCGATGCAAGGCCAAGAGCTCCCGCTGGGTCTCGGCCATCACGCGCAGGACTGCATGCAGGTCCGGGGGACCTGTGCCTGCGGAGGACGCAGCCTCCACGTCTGAGCCGTCTTGGCTGGCGGCCATGGCGGCCCACGCGGGTGGTCACAACCACCGAAGCAGAGCACGCAGTGCGTCCGCTGGAGCTTACTAGCTCCGCTACCAATGTCAGTGCAGTTGTTTTCAGCAAAGACCGCGCGGCAGTCCAACTGCGGGTGCGTCCCAGGGCCCTAGGACTAGGGCCAAAACAGCGGCGGGCAGCGTGCATGCCACAAAACAAGACAAGCGTGTACAACATACACACATGGTGGCACGGGCGGCAGAGGGGCAGGGGAGCGCACTCTTCACAGGAGGAAGGGGGCGAAGGGGGGCACGGAGGCGAGGAGGGGGGCGAGGGGGGCGAGGAGGGAGGGAAGGGTGACGAAGAGGAAGGGGGCGAGGAGAGGGGGGGTGAACCGTGGCGTGACGGTCAACAGGTGCTCACCTGGAAACCACAGTCAGGAGAAAACGAAACAGAACAAAAAAACAGAATCCGAATCCGCTCTGAGCACTCCCGGGAGCGATGCGCAGCTGCCGCCTCCTGCGCGCCTCGGCGCGGCAGGAGCGACTGCGCTCGAGCTGCGCCTCGGACAGCTCCGGAGGCGGGGGAAGGGGGAGGAGAGGCGGCGCGCTGGGGGTCCGCATCCGCCTCGAAGAGGGCGGCAGCGGCCTCTGCGTCCACCTCGTGGGGGTCCTCGGGACCTCCCGCCTCCGCGGCGTCCTTGGGGAATTCAAAAGGTACCGATGCCGCCAGTCCCCGGACCTCCCCAGGGTGCGCTCTGACCAGAATTTCGAAGCGAATCCGACGGTGGCGACGAGGGCCTCCGAGGAGGCCCAAAAGGGAAAAACGATGAAAGGGTAGAGGTATGGGTACCTTTTCCTCTTCTGAGTCCTCCCCTAGGTGCAGGGCAGGAGGAAAAGGGGGAGGAGGGGAAAGCGGCGGCGGCGACGGCCGCGCGGAGGGGGGAGGAGGCGGGGAGGCACTGGTCCTAAAAACATACTCACTTCAGGGCCCCCCCTTTCACGCCGATTCTTCCCCTTCGCATAATCAGGTGCTGGCTCAAATTCCATATGCGGGTCAAGTTTGGCATGCATCTCATGCAGTCCACGCGTTACTTCCTCTGGGCCACACTGCACAGGGATCGTACCATCTGCTACGGTAGCAATAGAGTCCCGAATAGCAGAGGCAATGGCGGCACACATACGAGGAGGATGCGTCTTCTTGCGGGCGGTCTTGAACTCATGATCCCCAGACTTCACCAGGAGTGTGAGGTGTGAACCCTTACCATGAGAACATTGACCTCTATTGCCCTCGGCACACATTGCATTATGCAGTGTAGGCATGCGTCTGGACACGATCCTTGTGGGCGCTCTGGCCGCTTCACCGGGCTCCTATTCTTCAATGATACACTGACCAAAATCGGTAGTCGCCGAGATTGGTGAGGAAGCGAGTGCACGCAACGGGCCCCGCATCCAGGACGTGGGAGCCTTCCGACGCCAGACTGCAGGCTGCGGGTGCTCCATCCACCCGCTAGCACCTACTGCGAGGTGCTCTCCAAGGAAGGAGCTGGACGAGGGCAGCAAGGAAGAGGTTGCCAGTCTCCAATTGTTGCTTCTGCGATTCTGAGGCCCATGGGACCCCCACATGTAGCCAACGGATCTCAAGGGGGCGGGGGGCCTTCCAGCCAGCGCGCTGCGCACCATGTTTCACAGGGGGGGGCACCCTGTGTTCCACACTCTGCGTGCACTGATGTGATCACGCCACTCGGCTATGGTCTGGCGCCGCGTGAGATCACCGCGCGGATGGTGGATCGCGATATCCACGGACAGCATGGCAATATGGCAACGAGGCAACCTCTGACTCAATGTGGGACTGTATATCTCCATGACGGCGCATCCCCGAAAACAGGTTGAGGAAGAATACTTCAGCACGGCGCATTCTTATAGAAACCTCAGTTTGGGCAACTCCCGTGAAGTCCTGAGGTCGATAGATGTAGTACCTGTCATCATGTACGGCATCTTCTGCATGGGCATCATGTGGGCCACCTCGAGCGCCAGGAAGAGCCTGCGGAGCCTGTTGGCAAAGAACTCGGCGGGCCTCATCCGCGAACTCGTCGAGGAATTATTGGAAGATGGACCTGGCCTCCTCTTCCGCGAACGTTGCATAGACCCATCAGAGCCCTTTTCAGGTGGTACCGTAGTGGAGGCAGGGAACGCAGACCGCCATCTCCTGAGACCAGCCCTGCGCTGCACCAATGTTTCAGCTGCGTCCTCTTGTGCCCAACCACGGGCCAACTCTGGCGTGACCTCCGCTCCGCGCAGGAAGTGCGACAAGCAGCACCGCGCAGAGTCACATGCCAGATGATATCTGACTTGCCAGCGTTGTGCGAAGGTAGCTGAACACGCGCTCTGCAATGAGTGGCAGGGCCCATGACAAGCTCAACATGCTTAACAAAGGCACGATGCTGACTCGCGATGTGCCGCTGCAAGGCGGGCCTCGTAGGGGAACTTGGAGTGGCACCATGGGCACTCGAGAACATTCAAGCTTCGGAGCTCGTCGCGACGGAGAGGGCAATCACGATGAGCGATGGGCAATGGGGCACCACATGACCTAACATAATCAAAGAAGTCAGCCTCACGCGCCGCTGCCATAGCAAGACGGTGGGTCGCTGTAGCGCGGTTTGCCTGCGCGCGCCGCATTAGTTGCCCCCACGACTGCAACGACTTGCGCACGAGTGCCTCCCGAGGACGAGCGTCTGAAGAGGGGTCGGGAAAGTCTTTGAGGTCCCAGACAACATGCCGAAGCCAAATCGTCGTTGAAGACTTCCTGGAGCCAGGGCGAGGGGGAAGTGCGGTAGGCCATCGCAACGAGACCTTTGAGAACCTCCGAACCGAAGTGGCCGCCGGACATACGAAGACGGTGGGCGCGAAGGTGAGTCTTCACATCTCCTCGACGAGTAGCGGCGAGAACGAGTAAGTAATTTACCGCAGTGCTGTCATATTTGGGAACGCGGCCTGCAGCACGATACTTGCCAAGCAAACTGCCGTTCAATGTTCTCTCCTGGCCCTCGGTCATTCCATGCCAAGTGCCGGAATTGAAAAAGTGGACAGACGTGATAAGCGAGTCCACGAACTACACATTCATTATCACGTCGGGGACACGGCCTCCCATCGAAGGGAACACTTTCCTGCGCAGCTGATGCCAACACGACGCACGCGCGCGCGGTCGGCGGGCCAACTCAGGGCCGAGGGAGGCGTTCTCATCGAAGATGGTCCCGAAATGCGGATATTGTCGCTCTGCATGTACCATAATAAACCCCCAAGACCTAGGTGCCGATCGACTTGTAATGCACCCCCCATGTGTTTCCACATTTGTAGCTTATACGAAAAGCCTTGAGAACCACTGAGTAATACAGCACGCTAAACGAGACCCCAAACTTGTGGACCAGGCCCCCAGAGATACCATCCGAACTGGCAGCGGATGGTTTCGCGCGATTGCACGCGCGCTGGCTTTCATGCAATGCAGGGACAGAAGCACCTTCTACTGGAAGATTGCGCGTTAAGCTTCCTGGTAGAGGAGCGCACTGCGAGAACAGCGCCTGGACCTCATCAGCAGCCACCACCGCGCTAAGCTCCTCGCGGGCAAAATGAGCTAGCCAGACATCGGCGGCCTCCGCTGCCAACGCGGCAGGGCGACCCAACGGGTCGCGCACCATTCTGATAGGCCTGCCACAATGTTTCTTCCCGGGAGCATGCCCCGATGCCCTTGAGACGCTTGAAAACCACGTCGCGCTGGTGTCGCGACCAGTCTGAGGCAAGCTGAGTAGCCAGATGGTCATAGCGCTGCCGCGCGCCAAAACTCGCACATGTTTTAACAGATGGGCAAGGGGGAGCTCGCGAACTGCATGCGCGGCACATAGTAATATGCGCATGCACCAGTATGACTACGCAAGGGACCTAATTCATCACGCCCAATGGGGGTAGGAGAGATGGCGGGGCCAAGCACAAACACAGGGGGAACTCTCTTGCACGCCATTTCAATTGTTTGAAAGTTCCCTGTGAAGTCCTCATGTTCACGCTGACGCTGCAGTATGTCTGCACGTGTTGGTTGCACGCTGTGAACCAATGACTGTTGCATGCCCACCACCTGCTCTTGCACCCAAACCAAGGCATTGTACACATTGTGCACGTTCACCTGCGGCTCCCTCGCGGGCTGCTGCACGCGGCCATCTTGAATTAATCAAAAGCGCCGGCGATCGCATTTGCTGTCATGAACGCACAATGCCCACGCAAGTATACACACGGCCAACATCGCACTCTTGGCAACACCGCGAGCAAGTCGCGCACGTCGTAGCGCCTGCGCGCGGTCATCCACCGCACGCAAAGTCCGATCCGTGATCCAGCTTTGCCTCGGCGCCCTTCCTCGGCCAGTCCGACGACTTGGAAGAAAAGCCTCCCCGACTGCCTGACGGGCGCGCGCATCGCCTGCACGCGCGCGGTCCGAGGCAGAGACTGCAAAGGACACAGCGGGAAATTCTGCAAGCCATGCCTGGAAAATGCCCAGCGCCTCGGGGTCGTCATATCTCGCAGGACAACGCGGGAATTTCGTTCCCTTTCCGAGGTGGGCCGGGGGAGCGGCGCCCCCCAAAATGCAAGCGGGCCCCCACTGCCTCGCGGCCCCCATGCGCCACCGCGAGGTCCACTATGTCACCCACCCCTTCAGAACTGACCCGAATACCCGAAGACACAGCGATGCAGTCGATCCTTCTGGAGTTGGAGATGGAGTCGGGAGCGGGCCACGTCCCGGAGGAACCTGAAATGGAGGGCAGCAAGGCGGGGGGGGCCCACTGGTCGGCCCCCCGCAGGAAGTCGCGGAAGTAGTCGCCCGACGCCCTCTGTTCCTCTGCAATTTCACTGCCGATGACCTCCGAAGTTGCAATGCCCGGGGCACGCGCAACCAATGCATTACACATGAGATGAGGCGTACGAAAAGCAACAATGAGACGGGAAGGCTCTCGGTGCAGCGCACGGCACATGGCTGGCATGATGCGGGGTCCCATCCGCGTGCGCTCTGGCCGCGTCGGTCCACGGCGCACGCCCGTCTTGCCCCTTCGGACTGGCGGCCGACATCAGAACATGATAGTTACCGGACGTCGCCGTCTGGTTCGCCCGCAGCCGCGTTTCGGTCGCGCCCGCCAAGATACCCACGCCTGCAAATCTGAGCCTCACGCGGTTGGAAGCGCCCCGCAGGAGGGCCCGCGAGACAGCCTTCTGGAACCCCCGCAGGCCGCAAAGCCCCAGGGCCCACAGTGAGGAAACTGGCGGAGGCGACCCAACTAGCACCTGAGGCACTGGGTACGTTGGAGACCTCGGGGGCCCGCGAGACGCAGTCCTGCAATTGGACCGCGGCACGCCGTTGGGGCCCCATAGGTGTATAACGGGGGGAGGTGGCAGCGCGTTCCGCCCCTCGTCGGAAACCGTTCATAATCCAAACCCCCGGGAGAGCCTCGATGCGCCGTGGAAGGACCAAAGATGCCCGCCACGATTGTTCGGGGGTGTCGGCGAAGGCCCCGCATGAGGCCACTCGAGCGGCAGCATCCACCAACTCGTTCCAGGCCTGATTGCCGCGGCCCGGGACGCGCACCCAAGAGAAGCCCGCAAGAGCACGACGCAATGATTGAACCAACGAAACGAGAAACAATTTAGCCTCGCGCAAGACGCCAACAGCGCCACCCAGCTGGGCGACTCGCACCACGTCAGAGCTGTCGCTGCGAAACTTGACTTCGCAAGAATGAGACTGCGGAGAGGCGGCGGGCCACTTGGCGGCCCAAACGGCACTCTCGAGTTCCGCAACGGGCACCCATTCCGCACTACCTGGCATTGCCCCTGCTTGAAACCCCCCAAACCAAGATGAGACCCCATCTCCGGCAATAGCGCAGTAGGCCCAGGCAGGAGGAACGGAATGAATATTAACAGAATGCTTGAAACCGCCTGCCGGTCCGTCATTGCATCTGTCCAGACGTAGCGGGACCCTGTCTCAGGCTGCATCTGGAAGTCAGCCAGACCCCGAGTCGCGGCCGAGCGCCAAGATGGAGAGCACGCGAGAATGTCAGCACATAAGGCACCTCACATACATGGCGCGGTGAGAATACCATGCGTCGGGCCCACATCAGGTAGCGCGCTGCGTGCCAGGCTTTTGCAGGACGCCGCAAGCGAAGCCGAGCAAGGAGACGTTGACTGCCCGGCGTCGGTCGGGCTGAATTCACGCAGCGAAAAACTTGCCCGCCTGGCTCCTCATTGCTGGCGGAATGCACCAGGACGTCGCCCTGATCCGGATCATCAGAATCTTTCGCATCCTCGGCGCCCGCGACGAAGGGCTCCCGGATGCTGACTCGGCCCTTCTCCTTGGGCGCGCTGTTCTGCACCCGTCGGGCGGGGGCCTTGGGCTTGGCTGTCGCCGCTGGGGCCGCTCTCCTGCCCCCTGGCTGGCTGCTGGATGCGCCAGCACTAGCGCCGGCCCCTGCCTCCTCGGCGGCGCCCCCGGCGCCCGCGGCTGCCCCGGCAGGCTGCGGCGCGGCGGGGGCGGCTGCCGGCGGCGCCTGAGAAGGCGCCGCGCGGGCGCCGGCAGCGCGGCAGGCTGCGCTGGCGCGGGCACCTGGGCCGCCTGCGCCGCTGCCGCCCGGGGAGCTGTCTGAAGCAGCCGCGCGCTGGCGAGACTGATCTACATGACCGCCGTCTGGTCCACGAGCATCTTGAGCCGCTGCACCGCGTCGGTGTCATTGGCCTGGATAGCGGCCAACGCGGCTGGGAACGCGCCCTCCCGCCCCCTCTCGCGCTGCATCGGTCGCGCAGGCGCCTCTGCAGCAGGGGCGGCGGCTGCCCCTCCCTCAGCTGGTTGCGCTCGGCGACGGCGCGGCGGGCGAACGCGCGGGGCCACGCCTCTTTCCATGACCACATCCTCCTCCCCATCATTACCGTCGCTGGAGACCTACCACTGCTTGACCTTCTCCTGCTTCGCGAGCTCCTCTCAATGTCCTTGCAGCGCGATGGCCCTGCCCAGATCCTGCCTCAGGTGCTGGGATTGGGTCTGCCACTCCTTGAGATAGAGCCGCGCCTCCTCCTCTGCGCTGAAGGCGCCCAGTGGGCGACCCGATCATCAGCAGGTCTGGCGAACATGATTTGATATAGCGGCACAGCAAAATCAGGTTCCAGCTCCTGTTTCCGCGCACTGGTATGTGCCAAGAAATAGCCCACTCTGAGTTGCTTTCCAATTGCATCCAATTGTTGCTTGAGACGACTACGGTGGTGCAGTAAGTCCGCGGCCTTCTTCGGAATGGGAATCCACAGCCGATGAGCCTCGGCGATGTGCGGCGAGGCTGGTCCGATGGCCAATGGCTCTTTCTTCTCGGACTTGGAACGGCACGCTGGAGCTTGCGATTTGGATATGGTGTCGGAGTGCTGGTGTAGGTACCAGTCCTGGGATGACCACGATTGTGAAGTAGATTTGCGCGACCACCGACGAGATCGAGACTGCTCTCTCCACGGTCGGTTGTCAGCCTCCGTCTCCTGCCTCCTCAAATTTGGCCCTGGAGCGGCGCGGCTGGTTCGGCGAAGTAGAACAGAACCTGCACGATGCTGCTGTGGGCGGAGTACTTCGGCTGCACGAGTCGCACGTCCAAAACTGGGATGGTCTTGACCAGCCTGCTGAAGCCTAGGAATACTGTGTAGACCGCAGAGCGCGCTGTGGTGTCCAGCAAGACGAGCGCGAACTGCCTCCAGTCGTAACCCGCGATGCGGCCCGAAGACTGCGCTGCCGTCGGTGCCGCGCTGGTCCACGACGTCTTCCTGAGCGGGTCGTTAGGGCGACACGGATCTTGTAGACACTGGAGCGCGTAAGAGGCCGTGCCGACGGGAAATAAGGGAGTTCGCAATCGGTGTGCACCCCAAAACCCCCCCTTGCTCCGGCAACGGCCTTGGGGGGGGAGGCGAAGAGGGAGGGGAGCGTGAAGGCCACCGCGCGCGTCGTGCACGCCGCACCCCGCAGCAGGAGCGGGGGGAGGGAGCAGGAGAGGGAGAAGGGAGGGGGGGGAGGTGAAAGGGGGAGGGGGGAGAAAGGGAGAAAGGAGGAAAGGAGGGAAATAAGGGGAAGGAAGAGCAGGAGGGGAAGGATGACGGGGAAGGAAGGAGGAGGACGGAGGCCATAGGTGGGAGGACGGACGAAGATGAGGATGAAGAGGATGAGGAGGAAGAGGAGGAGAAGGAGGAGGAGGAGAAGGAGGAGTCCAGGAATGCACTCGCCGCCTTCCCCTGCCCGGAGATCCCCAAGAGTGCAACGATGTTCCACCCTACCCTAGTGCTCTTGATCGGTTCGGGGACTTCGGGGAGGGTTGTGTGGTGTAGTCAACGCGTTTCGTTTGGGGTGACCCAATCCCGTTTCCTCAAGGATAGGTCTCTCTCTCTCTCTCTCCCCCTCTTTCTCTTGAACAACTCGCAGCAGCGTGGCTTCGTTGAACGGCTCGCAAGGCGAATAATGAAAAAGAGGAGGAAAAGGAGGAGGATAATGAAAATGATAATGGCAATGACAAATCATTTTCATATTTCATATTTAAAAAGTCTGAAAGGGTCCCTCACAGATCCCTGTCGGATCTCCCCCTCGGCTTAACTTAGCACGTTGAGCCATCAACTGCGGTGCATTTTCCTTAGATGCTCAACCACTGTAGGTGTGACCTGCAGTGAACGGAGGGACAAGGTACTGGCACGCTTACCTGCATAACTGCTACAAGCCCAACAAAGCAGAAGCTCGGGCTTGGTGCAGAGGTTCATACCACGGCTCTTGTGAACCCAGCCCCTCGCCAGACGGAGGCGATAAGGAGAGAGGGAGAGAAGGGAGGCAGCGGAGAAGCATCAGGAGGAAGTGGAGGAAGAGGAAAAGGGGGAGAAGCAACAGCCCCTGCGCAGGGGAGGCGATCGCGGGGGTGGGAGGGGAGGGGGGCGAATCGGGAGGGGCCGCCCGACGAGGGCTACTCGCTCGGGCTGGAACACGTTGTGCAAGCGAGGCCTTCACCCCCAGTACAGCAAGCGTGAGGTGAAGGTCCACACAGGTAACATCATGAGCCTGTTCAGCTCCTCGGATGGTGTCCAGGTCGAGCAGCAGGCCGAGGAGGAGGAGGAGGTCCCCGCCCCCTCGGTCGAGCCTCCCCCCCCCACCGTCCTCGAAGGTGGAGGATGCTCGCGAGCGGCGCCAGGCCGCGCTGGCCCAGCGCTTGCTCGCTGCTGCCCAGGCTGGCCCGTCGTTCTGCCCTTTCTAGGGCCAGTCGGCTCTCCAGGGCGCCCTTGTGTGGCCCTGGTGTGTGCCGTGGCGGGTTTTTGTTCCTCGCCTTTTTTGCAGGTCCTCTCCCCCCGCCACAGGGGGCCTGAGTAAACGTGGCGGGGAGAGCGGGGAGCTCAAACAAACTCGGGAAATCTCGCCGCCCACCTCCACCTCGCCCACCCTTCATCCCCCTGCTCCTCTACCTCCTCCCACAGCTCCTCGTCTTCAACCCCCTCCTCCGTCCTCCATCCTCATGCTCCTCTGCGCCCCCCTACCCTCCCCGCTTCACCCGTTCCTCCCCACCCCTTATTATCATCTGACCTCATCCTTCTGGCCATCGCCACCACCAGCACAACCATCACCACCACCATTGAAATCATCATCATCATCATCATCATCATCATCAGCAGCAGCAGCAGCAGCATCACCAGCATCAGCATCATCATCCTCATCATCATCATCATCAGCATCATCATCGTCGTCGTAGTCGTCGTCCTCTAAATCATCAGAATCATCATCAGCATCACCATCATAGTCAGCATCATAATCATCGTCATCAGCAACATCCCCATCGTCAGCATCATCAGCATCATCCTCATCACCCCCATCAGCATAATCATCGTCATCAGCAGCATCAGCATCACCAGCATCATCATCAGCATCATCATCATCATCATCACCCTCAGAATCATCATCAACAACAGAATCAGCATGATGATCAGCATCATCATCATCAGCATCAGCATCCTCATTATCAGCATGGTCATCATCATAATCAGCAGTAGCATCATCATCAGCAGCATCATCACCCTCATCAGCAGCTGCATCAGCATCAGCATCAGTACCAGCATTGGCATAATCAGCATCGTCATTATCATCAACATCATCACAATCGTCACCATCATCATCATCATCATCATAATCAGAACCATCGTCATCAGCAGCATCATCATCATCCGCATCAGCATCGCCATCTTATTCTTCAGCACAAGCATCGGCATCAGCATCATTATCCAATCATTATCAGCAGCATCATCATCACCATCGTCATCATCATCATCATCATCATCATCATCACCAGATCACCATCATCATCAAGTCGTCATCATCATCAGTACCACCATCGCAATCAGATCAGAATCGTCTTCATCGTCATCCCCATCATCATCGTCATCATCATCAGATCACCATCATACTGAGATCATCATCATCATCATCATCAATATCATAAGCACCAGCATCGCAATCATCAGGATCATCAGCATCAGCATGATTCAGCATCGTCATCGTCATCATCTTCATCACCACCATCATCATCAACAATATCAT
Organism: Prorocentrum cordatum; assembly: GCA_963575745.1. Classification (NCBI taxonomy): domain Eukaryota; class Dinophyceae; order Prorocentrales; family Prorocentraceae; genus Prorocentrum; species Prorocentrum cordatum. The sequence continues at coordinate 75,087 of CAUYUJ010017107.1, forward strand.
CATCTTCATCAGGATCATCATTATCACCGTCATCATAATCACCATCGTCATCAGCATCGTCAGCATCGTCATCATCAGGAACAGCATCATCAACATCAACATCATCACCATCCACAACTGCTATCATCAGTGTCATCGTCGACGTTCCCACCACCATCACCACCACCACCACCATCAGCACCACTGTTATCCTCATCATCACCAGCGACACCATCGTCATCGTTATCATCATCATCACCACCATCATCATCATCCTCAACACCAGCATCTGCATCAGCATCATCACCATCAGCAGCAATACCATCGTCATCGTCATCGTCATCGTCATCGTCATCGTCGTCATCATCATCAGCAGCAGCATCATCAGTGTCCTTCCCCTTCCTGTCCTGGGATTAGTGTGAAAAAAAACGAAGGAATAGGAGCAAGAAGAGGAGCCGTAGAACACGGAGAGAGAAAGGCAGAAGCAGAAGGAGGAAGACGAGAAGGAAGAGGAGTCTCCTACCTCTCCTCCTCTTCCCTCCTGCACCTCCTCCACATCCTGCTCCTCCCCCACACTCACACACTCCTCATCATCGTCGTCCTCCCCCCCTCCTCATCCTGCTCCTCCCTCCTCCCCCCTAGCTTCCTCACTCATGCGCCTCCTGCTCCCCATCCTCATCGTCCTCCTCCACGCCCTCGTCCAGCTCCTCCTTCTGCTCCTCCACCTCCTCCTTCTGCTCCGCCTCCTCCTTCTGCGCACCCTCCTCCTCCTGGAGAAGAAGGCCCCCATTCCAACCGAGTGGCAGGTTCCGTACTGCGAGAAGACCTCTTTCACGCTCTCCTCAAGCCGCGGCAAGGGCCATGGGGTAATTACAGGAGAGGCGAGACAAAGATCGAAGAGGAGGAGGTCCCAGGATCGAGGATCGAGTACAAATCGTGTCCGACATCGAAGATCGAGGATCGAAGATCGAAGAGATCGAGACCTCCGGAGGCTTCTGGAAGCAACCGGAACCTCCGCGGGTGCCTCCAGAGACCCCCATGGGCCTCCAGGGAAAGAGGGAGGGAGGAGGGTGCAAGAGAACCTGGCGAGCCGAAATGTTGGAAGGGGATCTTGCCAGGTGCTGGATAGAAGCTCTCTGACCCTTGGCCCCCTGTCTCCACCGCGGCCCCCCAACGTCCTTTCACCACCACACCCTCTTACTAAACTCTCTCATGCATTGACGAACGACAAACAAACAACTGAACACACAAACACACACGCGCGCGCAAAACACAGTGACACACACACACACACAGAGGCAGACAGACCGACAGACAGACAGAACAGCCCAAGAGCACGGCGAGGGAGCCGTGCGATCCGCGCACAGCGCGCGCGCCGCCACTCTTGTTGGCTGTGCCGGCGCCCCGCCCTTGCGCACTTCTTCCGGCGAGGGCCGCGCTGGCGGGCCCACGCGCCGCCATGGCGCAGGGAGAGGGCGAGCATCTCTGGCAGCAGCGGGCACTCCGAGGGGGGCGAAGAGACGGGCCGCCACGAAGAGAGCGGGTCCTGAAAGACGTGGGCCCTGAGGGTCTGCGCCGCCCCCGGGGCTCCAAGGGATCTCCACGGGCCCCGGGGCCGCCAGGAACAACTCGGGGTGGGAAGCCCGTTTCCCTCAGCACCCGCTTCCTTCATGCCGACCAGTCGGGGAGAGGACGGGGGACGGAGGGCAGCGGAGGGCGGGCCGGGCGATGGGGCAGGGAGGAGGAAGCAGGAAGGAGGAGGCAGGACGGATCGAGGGAAGGTTGGAGCGGGGAGGGAGGAGGGACGGAGGGGGAAGACCGGAGGAGGGGCGAGGAGGGAGGGAGGAGACAGGAGGGAGGAGGGAGGACGACAGAGACTAGGACAAGAGCAGAAGGGAGGGTCAGGGAGGGAGGGGGAGGCAGGGATGGGGGATCCATTGAAAATGATAAAGGTTCAAAAAATCCGCCGACCCTGTCGGCGTGTGTGAGGGGCTTGTCCGTTCAAGTCGTCATCTCCGTCACTCGTTGGTCGTCGTCTCTGTCGTCCCCTTCCCCTGCCTCCCCCTTTCCCTGGGCTCGTCGAAGCCCCCCCCTTTTCCAGGGACCTCCTCAGCGCGCCAACCAAAGCGAAGTTGAGCAACGTCGTAATTGAGTCGAAGGGAAGCCCCTTCACTCCGTTCCCTTCCCCGCCGGGAGGGGGGGGGGTAGGAGGGGAGGGGGGGCCCGGGGGGGCCCGGGGGGCAGGCACCCCCCCGGGGAGTCGCGGAGCCTAAAAAAGCCCCAAGACAGGCCAAGAGTGCGTCAAGAGGCCCCAAAGACAGTCCAAGAGAACCCCGAATCGCCGAACGATCTGTCCAAGACGCCTTGACGGCCTCCAGACGGCCCAAGAGGCCTGCAAAGCGCCCCAAGAGGCCTCCAGGAGCTTTCCCACCAGA
>CAUYUJ010017107.1:80000-110000 GCA_963575745.1 Prorocentrum cordatum
AACAGACCAACCAGTCCGCAAGGCAACCAGGATAACTGACCAACCAGCCAAAGCATGACGTGCAGTGTCGTGCACGCGTCGCGCCGCCAACCACCCGAAAACCGACCAATCAACCGATTGGCTGACCAACCCATTGACAAACCAACCAACCAACCGCAATCAACCACCCAGCCAACGGACCAACCGACCAACCAACCAACCAAACAACCAACTGACCAACCGACCAACCGACGAACCAACCGACCGACCAACCGGGCAACCAGCCGACCAAGCGAACGCCCAACGAAGCAACTAATCAACCAACTGCGCAACCGGGCGACCGGGCAACTGGCCATCCGGCCATCCAACCAACCGACCATGCGTCCGTCTCGCTGTGTTGCCATGTGGCGAGTAGAGTAGACTTGTATTTGTTCTGGCCCGCTGCGTTGCCACGTGGCGAGTAGAATAGTAAAGTGTCTATTTCGCCCCTGAGGGGTTGCCACGCGGCGAACCAAAACAAATCTGCCCCGCTGCGCTGCCATGTGGCGAACGCAATATGAAATAGTACTTCTCACCCCCAAGCGCCTCCAGGTAACGAGTACACTGAATCAATATTTGTTTTCGCCCTCTGGCTTTGCCACGCGAGGAAAAATTGAATAGGCGAACCAAAAACCAATCAACCAAGTAACCGACCAATTAGTCCGCGAGGCAACCAGGAAAACTGGCCAACCAGGCAAACCCATGACGTGCCGTGCAGTGCCCGCGTCGCGCCGCCATCCACCCGACAAACCGACAGATCAAGCGTTGGGTAATCAACCAACTGACAAACCAACCAACCAACCACAACCAACCACCCAACCAACAAACCAACGAACCAAAAAAACAACCAACCCACCAAACAACCAACCGACCAACCGACCAACCAACGAACCAACCAACGAACCAACCAACGAACCAACCAACCGCGCAACCAACCGACCAAGCGACTTGCCAACTGGGCAACTGGGCAACTGGCCACCTGGCCACCCAACCATCCGACAGTTTCACTTCACCTGCAATTCAAAAGAAACCTCAGAAATAATGTTAATGATCCTGCTCTGAAGAGGGGGAGGTGGGGGGAGAGGGAAGGGGAGGAGGACTGAAGAGAAGATTCCTCGGAGAGAAAGGATAAAGAGGAGGAGGAGCAAGAGGAGGAGGAGGAGGAGGAACGGATTGCGCTTCAGCTGAAGGCTTGTCCCACTGCAAACTGGCCTGAAAGAGACACAGCTGATGTCTCTGCTGGGAAATCGTTTGCTCCCTGGCGAAGTGCCAGCAAGCCTGCTACATCTAGCTGGGAAACTCTGAACAACGCTGGGGTATTACCCAAGTCAAGCCATGACTTGAACGTTGCGCCCCTGCGCCGATGCTCGTTCCCAAGCCCCGTGCGGAGAAGAGGAAGAGGGGGAAGGGGTGGAAGGTCGATGTGCGCTACCGCTCTGGCGAACAGGAAGGAGAGAAGGCAGGGAGGCAAGGAGCGATGGACAAGCCTCGGGCTGGGCGACACCTCCAGTAACCATCGCTCTTGAGCCACCCGACGCGGCTCCCAGCCAGGCGCCGGCTCGCAGGCCCCTCTCCCCTGCACCCCGCTCCCGCTCCCGTGTCCCGACCAACCTCTCCAGCGCAAGACTGGCGCGGTGCACTGTGCGCGGAGGGCGATCGGAGGGAGGAGGGGAAGGGAAAACCTGCACCCAGTTCTGCCGAACCCTGCCCCCTACAGCATCTAAATTAATGTTTGGCCTATCCCAGGGCTTCGGCTGGCCTGCCGAAGAAGGGCTGGTACAGGTATTCCGGATTTCCGGCAAAGTGACGTAGCCAATAAAGGTATATCTGACCATGGTAAACCAAGTGCCAAGTCGTTCAATGTCCAATGAATCCTGCCTGGGATCGTTCCCAAGTTTCTGCACCTCCTTTGTGCTACTGTATCCCTCAGGTTTGACTGGGATCCTTCCCAAGCTTTGTCGATTCGATAGGTCATGATATGATGGGCCGATTTCTGAATATAGCTGCACTGCAGGCTCCTACCCAGACATGCTGGGTGCCTGCTGTTTGTCTCAAAGCTTTACAGATTTTCTGGGAAGCCCTGGATCCAGAGAGATGTGGAAGACGAGGCTGTATGACGCTTCATGTGCTTACCCTTGGGAACACTGTCCTCGTCTGATGTGTTAGTCGAAATATTGTCGTACGCCTTCGGACTTTCCGGGTCCGCGCAAATAAGATTGAAGAGCTCTCCCCACTTTAAGCTCAGCGACTTCGTCCAGCAAACTGCGAAGTATCTCCTGCGACTCGGAGAAAGTCTTCCTTACTTAGCACCAAAACGCGCGTCTCGTCCTCATTGCGCAGCTGCCTTGGCAGATGGTTCACTCGGGCCAAGATGGTTTGAGCAAAAACGGCTGCGGAGGAGGAGGAGGAGGAGGAGGAGGAGGAGGAGGGAGGAGGAAGGGATAGTAGGAGGGGGGAGGAGGGGGAGGAGGAGGACGAGGAGGAGGAGGAGGAGGAGGAGAAGGAGGCCGGCGCTGGCGCTGCGCCTCCAACTGCCGAGGCCCACGGACGCCTGCGCCACCTGCCAGCGCCGCCGCACCGACGGGCAGCTCTGCGGAGCGGACCTTGCGCGCGCCCCAGCGCACCCCCTGGGCTGCCACGCCGGCGCGGGCACGCAGCCGCGCCGCCACGCCCTCCGCGACTGGCTCGCGAACTGGCTCAACGAGCGCGGAGCGAGGGGCGTGGACGCCGAGCAGGTCGTCCCCGCTTGGGACAGGGTCCTCCCGGATGACCACCTGAGAGGCGGCGCGCCTGGACGTCACCGACGTGGACCCAGAGGCGGGTACCGCGTACGTGGAGGTCGTGGCGACAGACGCGGCCGGCGGGGCCGCGACGCCAGCGGGTCGGGGACGGGCTTGGCGCGACGGGACTGCGGCGGCAGCGGCGGAGTAGCGCAAGCACCGCCGCTGCCCCGGCGCGGGTTTTTTCTCCTTCGCGCTGGAGACGCTGGGCAGGCCGGGGCGCGAAGCGCAGGACCTCCTGCGCACCTGGGCAGCTGGCGACGCGGCCGTGCTCTCGGCCGCGCGCCAGAGCATGGCCGCCGCACTGCAGCGGGCCAACGCCGAGGTGTTAACACCTCGGTGTGGCCGCCCGGGCGGCGCGCCTGGCCGCGCCTCCTGAGGCGCTGAGCAGCCGACCCACGGGCCGCCCGCAGCCGGGGCTGAAGCGCCGTGGCAGCCTGGGGACGGGCGGCGAGGCGGCCGCGGCCTGGAGGCTGCGCCTGAGCAGCGGCGGCCACGACCGGCCCTTCCAGCCCCCCCTCTCCACTCCCCTTCCCTGCACTTCTTCTGGCCGGCCCGCGTTTGCTGCACTCCCTTCGGCCCTCGCTTCTTTCCCTCCTGCCTGCTCCTCCCTTCCTGCTCCCTCCCTTCCTGTTCCCTCACTTCCTGCTCCTCCCTTCCTGCTCCCTCCTTTCCTGCTCCCTCCCTTCCTGCTCCTCCATTCCTGCTCCCTCCCTCCTCCAACTTCAGGCGGTTGCCTGGAGGCGTGAATTCGGCTCGGGCACGCAGTGCGCAAGCGGCAGGTGGGTCGTGGCGCCCCACCCGCCTCTGCCCGAGCCGTAAATGTGCGGACGTCGTGCTGGTTCTCTCCCCCTGCTTCTGCGGCTGGCCCGCCTCTGTCCACTCTGTCCACTCCCTCTTCGGCTGCCTGGAGAAGGAGGAGGAGGAGAAGGAGGAGGAGGAGGGGGAGGAGGAGGAGGGAGGAGGAGGAGGGAGGAGGAGGAGGGGGAGGAGGGGGGAGGGATGAGGAGGGGAGGGGAGGGAGAAGGAGCGCGAGCGTGCGGGCGGCAGGAGGGAAAGAGCCCAGACGTGCTGGCTTGGCGACAGCAGTCGCCACAAATTCGGTGAGCCCTCGATGCTGCGACAGAGGCAACGGCGACGACGCCGCGCGCAATCTCAGTCAAACTGAAAAAGACATCGGCTGTACGCAGGAGCGGCCCCAGGCAAGAACCTTTGGTGCGCGGCTTGCCGATCGTAGCATGCGATGCGACGGTGACGGCCTGTGTGTTTGGGCTTGGCCCCGCAGCGCCCCCCAAAAGCCGCGCACCACAGGTCACTACGGCGAAGGGTCACTCCCACGCATAGCCGAAGAGAGCGGGGCTCAGTGGCCCCGGCGCCAGTGGCTTGACCACGGCACTCGAGCAAATAACATGCACGCCGATCCCTTCCCCCAAGAGGGGAAGAGGAGTGGGAAAGAGCAGGCGCAACATCGAATTAGAAGCCCGCCACCGTGCCACCGGCACTGAGTGAATCGTCCGACGTATTGGAACAATGTGATGCTCTGCCGAGGCCCCGCAGAGGCTCCCAAGAGCTTCTCGAGATAGGGAGCCTGAAATGAACGTGGGCGCCAAGCCACACACATCAATACGCCCCCATAGTAGGACGCCCTCATGTTACGAACGCTCGCTTTGTGCGTCCTCCCGAAACCACTGTGTGTTCATGTACATGCGCCCTGTTGTATCGCTCCCGGTAAGAGGCGCCCGACAGGTCCCCACGAGGCTCCCGAGAGGGCGCCCAGGAGGAATGGTCCACGACCCAGGCGCTGGAGGTAGGAAGGGCCGAAGGCCGCGAGATAAGAAAATTGGTGCCGCACTGCTGCGCGCGAGGGCACTGGCCTCTCGGGCCGCTCCAGGGACGGTCCGCCGACGTCCGAGAACCCGCGGCACACGGACCAGAGTGCAGTCTACCGCAGTTGGATCAGCATCGAGGTGATGTCATCGCAGTAGTCCTCCTCCTCATCCCTCCACCGTTTCTGGGCCTCGCGTTGCAGCTTCTGGATGCTCGTGTTCGGCCCTTCCGTCGCGATCTTTTTGGACATGGCCCGCATCACGAAATCGGACTCCATGAACTCCCAAACTCCATCACTAGCCAAGATTACAAAAGGTTTCTTGTTCAGGTCCAGTGTCACCTCCTCTACCTCAGGCGTGGCGATGACGCCATGAGCCTTGACAGACTCGTCTCCGAAGGTGCGCGCCATGCAGAGACCAGGGTAGGTGGCGCCTTTCACAAAGATTCTGTGGTTGACCCAGCCGTCTGGGTAAGTCTTCGTTCGCACCTCGCCTCCACTGCTTTCGATGCGCGCCCTCTCGTTCACCGCGTCGGGCTTGTGATCAACTGTCTCGAACAAAAGCTTTCGGTCAACCTCCGAACCTATTATACACCTCGAGTCGCCCACGTTGGCCGTCCACAGCTTGTTTCCTTTCCAGAGGCAGGCGACCGCGGTCGAGCCACTAGCCTGGACGTCCCACCCGTTCTGCAGCGAATGCCCAACGAGGTCGGCCTGAGCTGCCTCGAATGCCTCGACCAATGCAGCTGGGATGTCGCGTGGGAAGAGCGGGCACTGGGACAAGTAGAAGGGCACGGTCTGGCAGCATCGGTGGGAGACTATATGGCCGAAGGGGCCATGCCCATCGAACACTGCAGCCTGCGGGGCGAGCAATTTTGCGCCAGTGCCTACCTCCTCCGCTCTGTCTGGCATGCACGTGTTGCTATCCCCCGAGTGGCGCCCTCGGGACGCACGGCTATCCGCCACTGTGCCATCTTTATACGCTGCGGCGTGTTAGGATGCCCGCTGGCTGTCTGAACAACGAGCCGTGCTGCCTCTGCCCTCCCATCCCGCCGCTGATGATGCTGCCGTTCTTGCTTCCCCCTCCCCCTCCACTGCATGCTCGGATGCGCCGTAGCCGCGCCTTTACTGGGGATCGCTGAGGCGGGCCCGAATCGAAACAAGACAGCAAACGCTCTTGGGGTCTGCGATGGTTGGCCTCCCCCCTGCGAATCGGTACCTAGCGCTCCCCTGGATCCCCGAGAGGCTTCAAAGCTGGAGCAGGGCCGCTCCGAAAATGGCTGCAGGGTGCAGTGAGATCTTCCCATGACGAGGGCCAAGGGCCCCAGAGGCCCTGACAGGGCCCCAGAGGCCCATGGCTGCATGTCCCCCAGAGGCCCTGACAGAGCGAGAGGCCGCTGATTTAGAAGCGCACGGGAAGCCCCCAGGCAAGGCACCAGGAGGCCAAGACATCTCCCACAGCAGGCCTGGAGCACCTTTCGACGGTGCCACACACCGAAGGCCCGAATCGGTTTGAACAGGCTGCTAGAGCAGAGATCAGTTTCGCACGTTGTTCGTGGACGGTGGCTGGGGAAGGGGAAGGACGAGGAAATCACCACAGCCTCAGGCCTTACGCAAGACTTGCCGCGGAGGGGCCCGGAACGCGCCACAGCTCACAGCAGGAGAACGATACGCCACCGTGCCTTGAGCACGCGGTGGAGTGCCCCGAAGCTCACGCCGCTGTGCATGATAGATCCGCCAATGTTGACCTCACAAAGCGCACCCTCAAAGGGTGCGCCGGGCCAAGTGCCCAGGCCTGTTCCCGCGCACGACGACACCAAGACACCGCGGAGACCTCTGAAGGCCCTACGAAAGCTCCCTCCCGCAAGTTCCCTGGAAGCCCCCTGGGGGCCCAAAATGCTCCCCTGAAACCCCCTTGAAGCTCCCAAGGCACGGCGGCGAGATGGGAAGAAAGATACGATGTACCTAATAGACAACCCTCCGGGGTATAAACGAGGCTGTGGAGATTGGCGCAGCCGTCGCCGTGCGACTGGCATGAGGTCGGATTCGCCGACACACACACACACACACATCAACAGACAGACACGCATATCCATACACTTATCAGCCAGCGCCAAGAAATCATCGCAATCGCCGCCGCATGGGGTTTGCAAACCAAGTTGCGGGCGAGCGGGTGGGATATTTGCGCGAACAGTGGAGTGGACAACTCACTACGAGCAAAAGTTAAGATTCATGTCTAAAAATACAACAGATCCCACCACCCTCCCGAAGCCAGACCTATCGGCACACCCTGGGGATGTGCAATTTACATGCGATTCTGCCCCATCGTCCATCTTTGATATGAATTGACACCATCCCACGGGGGCCGTTATCGTTCCCCCCACCACCACCATCCTCTGCAAAACTACAATGCGCACGCACTCGTTTTTCAAAGATCCTCAGTTTTCAAAAGCCCCTTGCAAAAATGAAGCGAATTCCACACCCGCGCATTGTCCCGCGCGAATGCCGAAATCCTTCAAGAATCTTCGGTGTTTCATGATGTCAAAAACAACATTTCAAAAAAAAATGTACATATATACACACATATCTATATAGAGAGAGAGAAAGAGTTTAGCACACAAATAACAGCTAAACGTATGCACATAACAAAAAACGTGGTTTCGCAATCAAGATGTTCAAAAAACTTGCGCGCGCTCTTGCGAATTCTTCGGGAAACTGTTACGAATTCAACCTGTTCAAACGGGCTTCGCGCGCGCACATGTCGAAATCGTTCGAACACCCTCGCGCGCGTGCCGTCGCGAGAATCCTTCCAGCAAAAAATGGGACGAAGTGCGCGCGTGCGCGTCGTCGCGCGCGCATGCCGAGATTCGTCAAAAACTCTCGGGTTCGTAAGGGTTTCAAAACCGAGTACCAAACAAAACATATAAAAACACATGGTTTCGCAACATCATTTTTCAAAAAAAAAAAAAATGCGTTCGCGCTCCTGCGAATTGACAAAACAAACGCTCGTTGTTGAGCTCTGTCAAACGAGCCACTCGCCGCGCCGCATGTTGAAATCATTCGGGCGCTCTTGCGCGCGCACTGGGGGGGGCACGATCCGCGTCAAATAATACCATGCGGCCACTCTCGCGCGCCGGCCGCGCGCGCGTCGAATTCGTTACAAACCTTCATCACCGAAGCGAAGACGCCGTTATCGTCGTCGGCGTGATCATCATCAGCGCCGTCACTGGCCGTGTGGTCGTCGCTGTCATTATCGTCACCAGCACCGGTACTATCATCATCGTGTCTACCGTCGTCGACGTTTCTATGCTCCCGCGCCCGCCCAAGTCGCCGATTCGCGCTGAAATGCCAGCTGGGATGTGCCTAGCGGTCAGCGCCACCGCGGCCGCGTCGGTCGCGCCAAACTAGCTGGCCGCTGCGAGCGCGCGCGTGCGCGGGCCAGCGCGGCCGCAGAGATGCACCAGCCAACGCCAAGCACTCATCGCAATCGCCGCCGCATGGGCTTCGCAAGCCAAGTTGCGAGCGAGTGGGCGGGATGTTTGCGCGCGCAGTGGAGTGGACAGGTCATTGCGAACAGACATGAAATCGATTCGACCCCCCCCCCGAATTATCGATCTCCCCTTTCCTATTGCAATGTAGATACATATGATTCTGGCCCATCGTCCATCCGACCTGTGAATTCATCCATCCCAGCCAGGCCGGTATCGACCCCCCCCGCCACCCTCTGCAAAAAGTACTATGCGCGCACACTCGTTTATACAAAAATTAAAGGCTCTCAACAAGAATCCCTTGCAAAAAGCGTGGCGAAGTGCACACGCGCGCGTCGTCGCGCGCGCATGCCGAAATCCTTCAAAAACCTTCGGTTTCGGAAAGGTTGTAAAATCGAGTTTCCAAAAAAAACAAAACCACAGAGTGTCGCGTTTCTATATATTATATATATATATATATATATACATATATATATATATATATATATATATATATATATATGTATATATGTATATGTGTATATAAATATACACTCATACACACACATATATATAGCCCTGTGCACCCACCAAGAACCCCCCTTTTTCTCATGATTATATACGAATGTATACATGATTCCTACGATTTTCGGACTCACTTTTGAGGCTTTTTTGGGAAGACTTCTTGGGCTCCCTTCTACTCAACTCCCTCCGTCTCCAACACAACACCCAGTACTCAACAGCCTCCTTCTCCAACACAACACCCGATACTCAACAGGCTCCCTCCCCAAGCTGAACTTGAAAAGAACCTTCTACTCAACTCCCTCCGTCTCCAACACAACACCCAGTACTCAACAGCCTCCTTCTCCAACACAACACCCGATACTCAACAGGCTCCCTCCCCAAGCTGAACTTGAAAAGAACCTTCTACTCAACTCCCTCCGTCTCCAACACAACACCCAGTACTCAACAGCCTCCTTCTCCAACACAACACCCGATACTCAACAGGCTCCCTCCCCAAGCTGAACTTGAAAAGAACCTTCTACTCAACTCCCTCCGTCTCCAACACAACACCCAGTACTCAACAGCCTCCTTCTCCAACACAACACCCGATACTCAACAGGCTCCCTCCCCAAGCTGCACCAAGAACCCCCCTTTCTCATGATTATATATGAATTTATACATGATTCCTACGATTTTCGGACTCACGTTTGAGGCTGTTTTTGGGAAGACTTGTTGAGCTCCCTTCTACTCAACTCCCTCCGTCTCCAACACAACACCCAGTACTCAACAGCCTCCTTCTCCAACACAACATCCGATACTCAACAGGCTCCCTCCCCAAGCTGAACTTGAAAAGAACCTTCTACTCAACTCCCTCCGTCTCCAACACAACACCCAGTACTCAACAGCCTCCTTCTCCAACACAACACCCGATACTCAACAGGCTCCCTCCCCAAGCTGAGCTTGAAAAGAACCTTCTACTCAACTCCCTCCGTCTCCAACACAACACCCAGTACTCAACAGCCTCCTTCTCCAACACAACACCCGATACTCAACAGGCTCCCTCCGTCTCCAACACACACACATGTACTCCAAATCCTACCACCACAACACGACGCGACACCCGAAACTCCAACCGCACCCGCCCCCCTTTTTTCTTGACATCTTCCAAGAGAAAAGGGGGGGTCATGGTGGGTGCACCGGCCCATATATATATATATATATATATATACATACATATATATACATACATACATACATACATACATACATACATACATACATACATATATATGTGTGTGTATGTAACAAAAAAAACACGTACGCGCGCGCTCTTGCGAAATCGTAAGGAAACCATTGGTTCGTCAACATTTCTCCTTTTTTATTGCGCGCACGTCGAAATCGTTCGATCGCCCTTTCGCGCGTGTCGTCGCGAGAATCCGCTGCAAAACTGGGGCGACGTGCACGCGCGCGCGTCGTCGCGTGCGCATGCCGAAATCCCTCAAAAACCTTCCGTTTCGGAAAGATTTCAAAATCGAGTGCCCAAAAAACATACAAAACAAAAGGTTTCGCAACACGGAGTTTCAACAAAAGCGTGCGCGCACGCGTTCTTGCATCGTCGTTGTCGTCGTCGCCATCCTCCCTCCTTCCTCATCGTCGTCGTCGCCGTCGTCGTCCTGTCTTTCCTCGTCGTCGTCGCCCTCCTCCTTGGAGTCGTCGTCGTTTCCGTCGTCGTTGTCGCCGTGGTCGTCGTTCCTCCTCCCTCGTCGTCGTCGTCGTCCGTCGTCGGCGTCTCGTCGTCGTCCGTCCTATTTCGTCGCCGTCGTCGTCGTCGCCGTCTTCCCTCCTCCCTCGTCGTTGTCGTCGTCGGCGTCGCCGTCCTCCTTCCTTTTTCGTCGTCGCGTCGTCGCTGTCCTTCCTACTCCCTCGTCGTTGTCGTCGTCGGTGTCGCCGTCCTCCCTTCTTTTTCGTGGTTCGCGTCGTCGCCGTCCTCCCTACTCCCTCGTCGTTGTCGTTGTCGCCGTCGTCGGCCTCCCTCCTCCCTCGTCGTCGTCGTCGGCGTCGTCGCCGTCGTCGTCGGCGTCGTCGTCGCCGTCGTCGGCGTCGACGCCGTCGGCGTCGTCGTCCTCGTCGTCGGCGTCGTCGTCGTCGGCGTCGTCATCGTCGGCGTCGGCGTCGGCGTCGTCGTCGTCGTCGATGTCGCCGTCGTCGTCGTCGTCGTCGTCGTCGTCGTTGTCGTCGTCGTCGAAATCGTCGGAAACGTCGTCGGTGTCGCCGTAGCCGTCATCGGCGTAGTCGTCGTGGTCGTTGTCGCTGTCGTCGTCGGCGTCGGTGTCGCTGCCAAGTGCCATCTGGTACCCACCGTCACGGTCTTAAGAAACCTTGCGACCAAGTTGCAGGTGGGAGGGTGGGACGCTTGCACGAGCAGCGGAGAGGACAGCTTCAAGACAGCCAAAGTGAATTGCACCGCATATGTTCTCTTTCCTTAATTGCAAATAGATCCTACCCCCCAGCAAGTATTGCCCCCCTTTTCGCATTGCAATGTACATGCGGTTTTGCCCCATCGCCCATCCGTAATATGCACTCATGTCATCCCAACCATGTCGGCATCGAGCCCCCCCGCCATCCACCGCAAAAAAAACGACTATGCGCGCGAACTCGTTTCTCAGAGACCATCTGTTTTCAAGAATCCCCTGCAAAACATGAAACGAAGTGCACGCGCGCGCGTTTTCGCGCGCGCGCGCGCCGACATCCCTCAAAAACTTTCGGTGTCGTGCCCCAAAAAAACATTATAACAAAAAATGGTTTCGCAACACAGATGTTCAACATAAGCTTGCGCGCTTTTGCGAAATCTTCAAAAAGCCATTAGGTCAAGATCTTCAGAAAATGTTACCAAACGGGCTTCGCGCGCGCGCATGTCGGAATCGTTCGAAAGCCCTCGGGCGCGTGCTGTCGTGAGAATCCTCGGCGGAAAATGAACCGAAACGCACGCGCGCGCGTCGTCGCGCGCACGCGCCCAAATCCGTCAAAAACCTTCGGCGTCGCAACGATGCCCAAACTGAGCATCCAAACAAACATTTTGAAACAAATTGTTTTGCAACATCCTGCTTTTTTGAAGAAAAAAGCGTTCCCACCCGCGCGAATTGCCAAGAAAACCCTTCGTTTTTCCATGTTCATTGAACTCTATCAAACGAGCCACTCGCGCCGCATGTCGAAATCATTCGGAAGCTCTTGCGCGCGTGCTGGGGGGGGGGGCCCGATCCGCGTCGAATAATACCACGCGGGCCACTCTCGCGCGTCGGCCGCGCGCGTGTCGAACTCGCTCCAGAATCTTCAACGCCGACTCGAAAATGCCGTCATCGTCGTCGGCGCGATCAGCATCGGCGCCGTTACTGGCCGCGTCGCCGTCGCCGGTGACAACGCCATCACCAACACCGCTACTATCATGGTCGCGCATACCGCTGTCGACATTGCCATGACCCCGCGCCCGCCCGAGCCGCCGACTCGCAGCGATGTGCCCGCTGGGGCGCGCCCAGCGGTCAGCGCCACGGCGGCCACGTCGGTCGCGCCAAACTACCCGGCCGCTGCGCGCGAGCACGCGCGGGCCGGCGCGGCCGCAGAGATGGGCCAGCCAACGCCAAGCACTCATCGCAATCGCCGCAGCATGGGTTTTGCATGCCAAGTTGCGGGCGGGCGGGCGGGGCGTCTGCGCGAGCAATGGACCGGACAGAGCTCACTGAGAACAAATTTGCCACATAGACTCTCCTCTCTTAGTTCTCCTATTTAAAGGAAATTAGATTCTACCCCCATCACCCCCCACGGGATTATCCCCCATGCGCTTCGATGTTGGAGATTCATATGTGATCGCGACCCTTCGCGCATGTTCCCTATAATTCGCACCACCCCAGGCCAGCCGGCATGGACCCCCTTCCCCCCCCCCCGCCATCCTCTGGATATATGTAAAGTGCGGGCACTCGTTCATCAAAAACCATGAGTTGTTAGCATCCGTTCCCAATTTATGCGACGAAATACACGCGCGCGCGTCGTCGCGCGCGGATGCCGAAATCCTTCAAAAACGTTCGGTTACGCAACGACTCCAAAAACAAGTGCCCCCCCCCCCCCGGAAAAAAACACGGTTTCGTAACACTTTGTAAAATGCGCGCGCTCCTGCGAATTCTTAGGACAAACCATTGGGCGTTCAAGATGCTTCAGAAACTGCTACCAAACGGGCGTCGCGCGCGCGCATGTCGAAATCGCCCGAACGCCCTTGAGCGCGCGCGCCGTCGCGAGAACCCTTTGCAAAAAATGAGATCAAGTGCACGCGCGCCGACGCACGCGCATGCCGAAATCCTGCAAAACCTTCTTGGCTTCGGAAGGATTAAAAAATCTGGCCGAATGACAAAAAAAAAAAAAACAAAAAAAAAACACGCACACACACACACACGAAGCACATGGTTTCGCAACACGGATTTTCAACAAAAACGCGCGCGCCCTTCCGACTCCACTTGGGAAAACCATGCGCGTTTTTTTTTTTTTTCCAACAGATGCACAACGTGCAACCAAACGGGCTTCGAAAAAAAATACTCCGACGGAAGGACCCCACATGAGAATCTCTGTAGCTTGCATGGGGGTATCCTCCTGCCCCTTCCCTTCTCCCACCTACTCTTGCCTCCTCGTTCTCCTCCTGTCTGCTCCCCCTCCTGCCTCAACCCCTGCCTCTTCCTCCTCTTCTTGCCTCCTCCACCTCTTCCCCCTCACCCTCGTTATGTTTCCTCCCCCACATTCCCCCTGCGCCTCCTGCCTCCTGCCTCCTCCTCCTGCTCTCCCTCTCCCTTCTCCTCCTCCTCCTCCTCCTCCTCCTCCTCCTCCTCATCCCCTGTCCTCCTCCTCCCCCTCTCCCTCATCCGCTTCCTCCTCCTCCTCCTCCTCCTCCTCCTCCTCCTCCTCCTCCTCCTCCTCGTTTTCCATTCCTCCTCCTCCCCCCCCCCTCCTCCTCCCCTCCTCCTCCTCCTCCTCCTCCTCCTCTCCTCCTCCTCCTCCTCCTCCTCCTCCTCCTCCTCCTCCTCCTCCTCCTCCTCCTCCTCCTCCTCCTCCTCCTCCTCCTCCTCCTCCTCCTCCTCCTCCTCCTGCCTCCTCCTTAGGCCTCCTGCCCCCTCCTGGGGCCTCCTGGGGCCTCTTGGGGCCTCCTGGAGCCTTCTGGGCCTTCCGGGACCTACTGGGGCCTCCTCGGGCATTCCTCCTCCTCCTTTTCCTCCTCGTCCTTCCTCCCCTCAGCCTCTTCCTCTTCCTGCTTTCCTGTCTCGTCCTGCATCATCCCTCCTCCTTTTCCTGGCAATCCTCCTCCTCCTCGTCCTCGTGCGGAACACGACCCAGAGGAAGCGCACGACGTGCGTCCCAGCCGATACGCGCCGGAGGACGACCCAGAGGAAGCGCGCGCTGGAGGATGACCCGGAGGAACCACGTGAGCTGCGGGACCCATAGGAAGGCTCCCGCCTGACGCGTCCTCACAATTCACTCACAGACGAGGGTCCCGCTTGATACTTCTTCCAAATTCACACCTGAGGAGCCCAAAAGTGACGACAGTTACAGGAATCCGATGACCCGCTCGGATTATTAACATGATCTGCGGGCCCCATAGGGAGGAGGCTCCCGCCTGAGACTTGCTCGCAATTCACTGACAAACGAGGCTCCCGCCTTATACTTCCTCCAAATTCAGACCTGAGGAGCCCAAAAGTGACGACAGTTTTAGGAATCCGATGACCCGCTTGGATTAGTAACATGATCTGCGGGCCCCATAAGGAGGGGGCTCCCGCTTGAGACTTCCTCACAATTCACTCAGACGAGGTTCCCGCTTGATACTTCCTCCAAATTCAAACCTGAGGAGCCCAAAAATGACGACAGTTACAGGAATCCGATGACCCGCTCGGATTAATAACATTATCTGCGGGCCCCGTAGGGAGGGGGCTCCCGCCTGAGACTTGCTCGCAATTCACTGACAAACGAAGCTCCCGCCTGATACTTCCTCCAAATTCAGACCTGAGGAGCCCAAAAGTAACCACAATTATAAGAATCCGATGACCCGCTCGGATTAATAACATGATCTGCGGGCCCCATAGGGAAGGGGCTCCCGCCTGAGACTTCCTCGCCATTCACTCACAGACGACGCTCCCGCTTGATACTTCCTCCAAATTCAAACCTGAGGAGCCCAAAAGTGACGACAGTTACAGGAATCCGATGACCCGCTCGGATTAGTAACATGATCTGCGGGCCCCATAGGGAGGGGGCTCCCGCCTGAGACTTCCTCACAATTCACTCACAGACGAGGCTCCCTCTTGGTGGATGATGGTGATGGGATGATGACGATGGTGTTTGATGATGATATATGATTGATGATGATGATGATGATGATGACGATGATGATGATGATGATGGTGGTGGTGGTGATGATGACGACGTGATGATGATGGTGGTGATGATGAGTGCTGATGGTGAGTGATCGTGCGACTCTGGTGGTAAATGGTGGTGATGATGGCGGGGACGAAGTGGTGAGTCAGCGAGTAGTGATGATGATGATGATCGTTCGATGCCGATGATGGTGAGTGATCGTGCGATGGTGACGGTGATGCTGATGGTGATGATGATGATGATGAGTGGGGAGTGATGGTGATGGTGATGATGATGCGGAGGAGGAAGCAAAGAGGAGCAGAGGAGAGGGAAGAGGACGAGAGATCCTGCGCGAAGGGTGTGCAGAGAAAACAAGAACCCCACTTAGGATGTGGGGAAAAACTCGCGCGTCTGCCGCGCGGGCATTTCGAATGCCTTCCACAACCCTCATCGCCGACGCAAAGACGCCGTCATCGTCGTCGGCGCGATTGGCATCGGCGCCGTCACTGGCCGCGCCGTCGTCGCTGTCAGCATCGTCACCAACATCGCTACTATCATCATCATCGCGTCTACCGGTCTACCGCTGTCGACGTCGCCATCATGCCGCACCCGCCCAAGTCGCCGACTCGCACTCACGTGCCAGCTGGGATGCGCCGAGCGGTCTGCACCACGGCGGCCGCGTCGGCCGCGCCAAACTACCCGGCCGCTGCGCGCGCGCGCACGCGCGGGCTGGCGCGGCCGCAGATGGACCAGCGAACACCAAGTACTCATCGCAATCGCCGCCGCAGGAGGTTTGCAAACCAAGTCGCGGGCGGGCGGGCGGGACGTTTGCGCGAAGCGGAGTGGGCAAATCATTTCGAACAGATTTTCCTTGATTTCCATATATATATGTATATATACATATATATATATACATATTTCTATGTATATATATATATAGATATACACATATATATGTATATATATGCGCATTACCCCCTCACCCCCCGGGGTTCTCCGCCACGCGTTTCGATTTTGGAGATACATATGCGAGCGTCACCCTTCGTGCATTTTCCCCATGAGCCCATGCCATCCCAGGCCGGCCCGCGCCGACCCGCCCCCCACCCCCCACCCTCATCCCTGTCAAACAATACCACGCGGTGCACATGCGCTGATCTAAGATGAGCTCGCGGTTCGAGCCCCTACCAAGTAATACCACGCGGGCCACACGCGCGCGTGCGCAAAACGAAATCCGCCCAAAACCTGCGTTTTCGCATCGATTTCAGCATATGGGCTTCAAAACCAAATGTTGCCACCAAATAGTTTCTGATGTTTTTCCTCCTCGCTGTTGCGGATTCATAGGAAACCCAATACTTCTTCAATATTCCTGCCCAAGGAAGCCTTCGCGTACGCACGTCGAACTTGCTCCAACGCCCCGTCGCACTTGCCAGAGGCACGCCCCTTGTCAAATAATACCATGCGGGGCACAGGCTGTGCCCATGCGCTGATTAAAAATGTGCTTGCGGCACGAATCCTCATCAGAGAAAACCGCGCGGGCCACGCGCGCGCGAAAGACGAAATCGCATCGGAACCTCTGCTAAACCCAATACTTGTTTCAACCGAAACTTTTCAAACGCCCGTCCCGCGCGCTCTTGCGGATGCATCGGGAAAACGACACTTCTTCAACATTCCGGTCCCAGGAAGCCTTCGCGCGCGCAGGCCGGAATCGCTCGCGCGCCCTCTCACGCGCGCCGTCGCGGGAACCCCTTGCACATAACGGGGCGAAGCGCACGCGCGCGCGCGCCGTCGCGCGCGCACGCCGACACGCATCAAAAACCGTCGGTTTCGCAACGACGTCAAGACCGAGTGCCAAAACAAACATACAAGACAACACGGTTTCACAACATCTGTTTCAAAGACACCGCGCGCCCCCGCCCTTGCGAATTCTTGAAAAGACCATGGTTTTTTTTTCCACATGTTCATTGAATTATGCCAAGCGGGCCTCTCGCGCCGCACGACGACATCATTCGCACGCCCTTGCGCGCGTGCTGGTGGCGCGATCCGTATCTCATAAAACCATGCGGGCCACTCTCGCGCGTCGGCCGCTTGCATGCCGAACTCTTCCCAAAACCTTCATCGCCGACGCGAGGGCGCCGTCATCGTCGCTGGCGCGATCAGTATCCGCGCCGTCACTGGCCGCGCCGTCGTCGCTGTCAGCATCGTCACCAACATCGCCACTATCATCATCGCGTCTACCGCTGTCGACGTCGCCATGCTGCCGCACCCGCCCAAGTCGCCGACTCGCACTCAAGTGCCAGCTGGGATGTGCCCAGCGATCAGCGCAACCGCGGCTGCGTCGGTCGCACCAAAGTAGCTGGCCGCTGCGAGCGCGAGCATGCGCGGGCGATCGCGGCCGCAGAAATGCACCAGCCAGCGCCAAGCACTCATCGTAATCGCCGCCGCGTGGGGGTTGCAAATCAAGTTGCGGGCGGGTGGGCGGGATGTTCGCGCGAGCTGTGGAGTGGACAACTTCAAATTGAGCAACTGCACCGCGTAGATTCTCCTTTCAAAAAAAATATACTCTACCCCCCCCGGCGTTATCGCTACCCCTTTCGGGTATGTAAATCACATATGATTCTGACCACACGTCCATCCTAAACTTGAAATCGCAATGTCCCAGGCCAGCCGGCATCCCCCCCCTGAGGTCCCCTTGTAAAAACACTACGCGGTGACATGTTATGCTCTGACATAACACTTGTTCACGAATCCCTTGCAAAAAACGGGACGAAGTGCACACGCGCGCGTCGTCGCGCGCGCATGCCGAAATCCTTAAAAAACCTTCGGTGCCGGAAGGATTTCGCAATCGAGCTTCCAAAACACAAAGGGAAACACGTGGTTTCGAAACACTGTTTTGCTGGGGAAGCTTCCGCACGAGCTCTTGCGAAATCTTAAGAAAACCATAGGTTTTTCAAGATGTTCACAAAATGCTATTGAACGGGCTTCGCGCGCGCGCATGTCGAAATCCGTCCTTGCGCGTGTGCCGTCGAATCCTCTGCAAAAAATGAAACGAAGTGCAGACGCGCGCGTCGTCGCGCGCGTATGCCGAAAACTTTCCAAATCCATCGGTTTCGGAAGGACTTCAACATCGTGTGTCCAAAAAACCTACAAAAACACATGTTTCGCAACACGGATTTTCAACAAAAGCGTGCGCGCGCGCTCTTGCGTCGTCGTCGTCGTCGTCGTCGCCGTCCTCCCTCCTCCCTCGTCGTCGTCGTCGCCTACGTCGTCCTCTGTCTTTCCTCGTGTTCGTCGTCGTCGTCCTCTTTGGCGTCGTGGTCGTTTCCGTCGTCGTTGTCGCCGCGGTCGTCCTTCCTCCTCCTCCCTCGTCGTCGTCGTCGTCCGTCGTCGGCGTCTCGTCGTCATCCCTCCTATTTCGTCGCCGTCGTCGTCGCCGTCGTCGTTGTCGTCGTCGTCTTCCCTCCTCCCTCGTCGTTGTCGTCGTCGGCGTCGCCGTCCTTCCTCCCTTTTCGTCGTTCGCGTCGTCGCCGTCCTCCCTCCTCCCTCGTCGTTGTCGTCGTTGTCGTCGTTGTCGCCGTCGTCGTTTTTCCTCCTCCCTCGTCGTCGTCTTCGTTGGCGTCGTCGTCGTCTTCGTCGTCGTCGGCGTCGGCGTCGTTGTCGTCGTCGAAGTCGTCGGAGACGTCGTCGGTGTCGTCGTAGTCGTTGTCGTCGGTGTCGGCGTAGTCGGTCTTAAGAGGTTTTGCAAACCAAGTTGCGGGTGGGTGGGTGGGATGTGTGCAAGAGCGTGGGATGTGTCAAATCATGTGTAAAAATCAATTACACCGCATAGATTGCATCACATAGGCTGCCGCGCGAAAGTTCTCTTTTTCAAAAAGAGAGTAGACTCCCCCCCGGGATTATCGGTTCCCTTTTTTCGTATTGCAATGGACATGCGATTCTGCCCCATCGCCCACCCGAACTATGAATCCATACCACCCCAGCCCAACCGACATTGGCCCCTCCGTCATCCTCTGCAAAAAACTATGCGCGCACATTCGCTTACAAAAACTCATAAAATGTCAGAAACCCCTGACAAAAATGAAACAAGATGGCGCGCTGGAATCCTTCAAAAACCTACGGTTCCGTAAGGATTGCAAAATCCGTACGAAACCGAAGGTTGCGAAAACTTCGGGAGAACAAAAAAAAGGTGCACGCGCGTTCTCGCGAACTTTTGGAAAACCATAAGTGTTTCAAAATGTTCAGAAAATCGCGTGTCCCAAAAACATATCAAAACACATGGTTTCGCAACACTGATGTTCAACCAAAGCGTGCGCGCGCGCGCTTGCGTCGTCGTCGTCGTCGTCGCCGTCCTCCCTCCTCCCTCGTCGTCGTCGTCGTCGCCGTCGTCGTCGGCTGTGTCTTTCCTCGTCGTTGTCGTCCTCTTTGGCGTCGTCGTCGTTTCCGTCGTCGTTGCCGCCGTGGTCAACCTTCCTCCTCCCTCGTCGTCGTCGTCATCGTCGGCGTCTCGTCGTCGTCCCTCCTATTTCGTCGCCGTCGTCGTCGTCGTCGTCGTCGTCTTCCCTCCTCCCTCGACGTTGTCGTCGTCGGCGTCGCCGTCCTCCCTCCTTCTTCGTCGTTCGCGTCGTCGGCGTCCTCCCTCCTCACTCGTCGTTGTCGTCGTTGTCGCCGTCGCCGTCCTCCCTCCTCCCTCGTCGTCGTCGTCTTCGTTGGCGTCGTCGTCGTCGTCTTCGTCGTCGTCGTCGGCTTGGTCGTCGTCGTCGTCGTCGGCGTCGTCGTCGTCCTCGTCGTCGGCGTCGTCGTCGCCGTCGTCGTCGTCGGCGTCGTCGGCGTCGTCGTCGCCGTCGTCGTCGGCGTCGTCGGCGTCGTCGTCGTCGGTGTCGCCGTCGCCGTCGTCGTTGTCGTCGTCGTCGAAGTCGTCGGAGACGTCGTCGGTGTCGTCGTAGTCGTCGTCGGCGACGTTGTCGTCGTCGTCGTTGTCGATGTTGTAGTCGGCGTCGCTGTCGTCGCCAAGTGCCATGTGGTACCCACCGTCACGGTCTGAAGAGAAGTCTTGCGACCGAGTTGCGGGTGGGAGGGTGGGATGTTTGCACGAGCAATGGAGAGGACCGCTTCAAGACAGTCAAAGTGAATTGCACCACATAGATTGCACCACGTAGGTTGCACCGCATAGATTGCACAACATTGGTTGCAGCGCATACATTGCACCACCGGTGTTGCACCACAGAGACTGCAAGTACGTAATGCGTGGGGTCCACGCTGGCTAACTTTTATGCATGTGTATACGTATGGGTACGTGTGCCCCATGCGCATGTGCATGTATGTCCGCCACCATGCCCCTGGGCACGGAGTGGACGTGTCCTCTAGTCCTTTGCCGCATCCTCTGAGCCTCAGTCCCCAGTCCCCAATCCTGAGGGGTCTCGTTGTGGGGCCCCGACCCGACATTGACAAATTTGACGGGGTGTGTCGCGTGCCCTCTGGGCTCCACCGCGGCTTGCCGCATGACTGGTTCAGGCCCACGAATGCCCCAAGACGGGCCAAGAGGACCCCACGAGGCCCACTAAGACGGTCCACGAGGGCCCCGAGTCGCCGAAAGATCGTTCCGAGACGCCCAGGATGGCCTTAGGATGACCCAAGAGGCCTCCAAGACGCCCCGAGAGGCCTCCAAGAGGCCTCCCAAGAGGGCCACAAGAGACAAGCATCTCTGATGTGCCTTAGGTGTTGAAAAGAAGCGGCGTTCTCGCCTTCGCTTTTCGACGCTCCAAGACGGCCCAAGAGGCCCCCAAGACCACCCCAAAACAGTTCAAGAGGCCTCCAAGAGGGCCCCAAGACGGCCGAAACGCGCCCCAAGACAGCCCGAGAGGCGCCGAAGACGGCCCCACGAGGGGCCCCAAGACGGCCCCAAAAGGGGCCCAACAGAGGGAACACGAACCGAAAACTCGAGCCTTCCGCCCAACGAGGCCCCAAGAGGCGCCAAGAGGCGCCCAGGAGGCCCCGAGAGGCCCCCAAGAGGCCTCCAAGAGGCCCCAGGACGGCCCCCAAGATGCCTCCAAAATGCCTCTAAGATGCCCCCGAGAGGCATCCCACGAGATCCTAACGAACATCAAACAGGCTTCATACCCACAAACCAAGCACAGTGGCAGGATGGGCCGAAGGCCATTCGATATCCGCATACATATGTACACATGTCTTACTTGGGTGAGTGGTTACTGACCGCCGCAATTCTACAATTTGCACGTCGAGGTCAAATTCGACTTGCGTTCCAAATTCAAGTTCGCGCGCCTTGCGGTTACAATTGAATCGCCAACGGATTTGAATCTCGATATGCATAATGATGTCCATTTCGACGTGCGTATCGGGTTGCGGGTTGATTTGCATTTCTGATTACACGTCGGTGTGCAGCTCGAATTGCATGTCGATGTCCATGTCTTATGTATGTGCATATCGATTACATGCCGACTTGCATGTCGACGCCAAGTTAGATGCGCATGTCGATTTACAAGACGAGTTGCAGTGCGACTGCGACTGCAATCGAATTTCGAGATGCGTGTCGAGTTGCGTTTACATGCAAGCTGCTATGTGCAGTTCGATGTGCATGTCGGTTCTCGCCGATATGAAAGTCAAATTCAGATCGACTTAATGTTCCGTGCGCATGTCGATGTGCGTGGTGACTGTAATCGGGTGTGTTGCTCGATGTGCACGTCGATCTGCACTCAAATTGCCGCTGGACCACCCACGGGGCAGCCCGCGGGATAACCGCCAGACAGCCACGAGACAACGTGTCACAACCCGACGGCGAGGAGCCGCACGGCCCGAGAAGAAGAATGTGTTGGGAGACCTCCGGCCCCAGCTACGCCGGCACATCTCCGCCCTCGAGCAGCTTCGCCTCGTCCGCACTCTGGACACGGAGCGAAGACGAAACTGATCTCCCAGTCGGGGTCGCTTCGTCCTCGTTCCCAACCTCCGGTCTAAGAAGAAGAAGAAGGTCTAGGGGCGCGTCGTCGAGCAGGGGCGCGGGGTGATGGTTCGTTCGGCCCTGTGCGGCCAGAGTGTAGCCGTTCTTGAAGTAGGTCACCGAGAAGTTGTCCTGGTTAGGCCCCGTGTCTCGGAGGCCTTTGCAGCCTCGCGAGGTCGCCAACGATCCACCCACACCGATCCAGAAGGAGAAGAAGGAGGAGCAGCAGTAGAAAGGAGGGGGATAAGGAGAGGGAGAGACGAGGCGGGAGAGGGGAAGCGGAGAATGAGAGAGGAGGAAGAGGAGGAAGAGGAGGAAGAGGAGGAAGAGGAGGAAGAGGAGGAAGAGGAGGAGGGGGAGGAGGAAAGTAGGAGGATAAAAGGACGACGAGGGGGGGGAGGACGAGATAAGTAGACCTAGGATCGGCTGGGGCAGGGTCGGTGTGGGTGGACAGAGTTGTTGACAATCAAATAATTGGCATGCCCCGACAGCCTTTCTGGCAGGGGAGTCCACAGGAAGGGCACCCACTCGGCCCTCTGCCGAAAGCTGTCCTCCTCCCTCGTCCTCCTCATCCTCATCCGAATCCTCCTTCCCTCCAACTCCCCCTCCTCCTCCCCCTACTCCTCCCCCTCGTCCCTCTCCTCCTCCCCGCCCTCTGCGTAAGAATTTGTGAGTCCACTCATCCAAGAGGAAGGCGAAGGTTGTATGTTATCTGGGGTGGGTATCCTGGCTTGTGAGATGCTCTAGCGGGTTATAAGGGGTCCTCCTCCTCCTCCTTCTGCTGCTGCTCCTCCTCCTCCTCCTCCTGCTCATCCTCATCATCATCCTCATCCTCATCATCATCCTCATCCTCCTCCTCATCATCATCAACCCCTCCGTCCCCTCCTTCTGCTTCTCACCCTCCCCCCTCCTCATCATCAGCTCCTCCTCATCCTTCTCCTTCTCCTTCTCCTCCTCCTCCTCCTCCTCCTCCTCCTCCTCCTCCTCCTCCTCTCTCCTCCTCCTCCTCCTCCTCCTCCTCCTCCTCCTCCTCCTCCTCCTCCTCCTCCTCCTCCTCCTCCTCCTCCTCCTCCTCCTCCTCCTCCTCCTCCTCCTCCTCCTCCTCCTCCTCCTCCTCCTCCTCCTCCTCCTCCTCCTCCTCCTCCTCCTCCTCCTCCTCCTCCTCCTCCTCCTCCTCCTCCTCCTCTGTCTTATCGCCAGCATCACCGTCAACATCATCGTCAGCATCATCAGATCAGCGCCAGCGGAATCAAACGCATCATCAACAGCAGCGCCTGCACCCTCATCAGCATCATCCTCATCAGTATCCTCATCGTCAGCTTCAGCATCAGTTTCAGCATCATCATCAGCAAAATAGCATCATCCTCATCAGCAGCATCACCATCATCAGCATCGTCATCAGCATCCTCAGCATCATGAGCAACAGGAGCAGTATCAGCAACATCAGCATCAGCATCAGCATCACCCTCATCATCGTCGTCAGCATCATCACCACAAGCAGCAGCATCATCAGCATGATCATCAACGTCGGCATCATGGCAATCAGTATAAGTAGAATCATCATCATCTCCATTATCACCGCCATCGCCATCATTATTACCGTAATAACACGATCGTCGACATCATCATCAGCATCGTCATCAGCAGCAGCATCAATATCACCACCACCAACACCACCACAACCATCATCAGCATCGTCATCATAATCAGCACCTTCGTCGGCATGGTGAGCATCCTCATCAACATACTCAACATCGCCATCATCAGCATCAGGAGCATCAGCATCATCAGCCGCATCACCACCAACGTCAACAGCAGCAACCTCGCCAACATATTCGTCATCAGCATGATCATGACCAGCATCGTAATCACCACCCCCATCGTCCTCTGCTGGCTCCGCCTCGTCCACATCCGCGTCATCCTCGTCATGTTGCCCCTCCGCCGCCTGCTCCTCCTCCTCCTCCTCTTCCTCCTCCTGCTCCTCCTCCCTATCATTCCTCGCCTCATCCAACTCTTCCTCCTACTTGTCCTCCTCCTCCCCCTCTTCATCCTCCGCCTCCACCTCCTCATCCTCCTCCCCATGGCATTCCTCTTCCTGTCTGCGATTCCCACATCTTAAGGCAGAGTTCGGCCCGCTGACTCTGGCCTCCTCCTCCCCCGTCCTCCTCGTCCTCGTCCTCGTCCCATTCGACTCCGTATTCTCACACTCCGGATGCTGCACATCCTCCTCCTCATCCTCCTCCACTGCATCATCGTCATACTCAGCATCAACAGCATCGTCATCAGCAGCATCAGTATGAGCATCATCCTCAGCATCAGAATCAGCAGCAGCAGCATCATCGTCAGCAGTGTCATCATCATCACCACCATCAGCATCATCATGAGCAGCATCGTCAGCATCATCACCATCATCAGCAGCATCAGCAGCAGCATCAGTAGCATCGTCTGCATCATCAGCATCATCAGCAGCAGCATCATCATCAGCAGCAGCAGCAGCCGCATCATCTGCGTCATCAGCAGCAGCAGCATTAGCATCAGCAGCATCGCCACAAGAATCATCAACATAATGAACATGACCATCACCGCCGTCAACAACAGCACAATTGTTGTCCGCTGTACCCTCCGCCTCGTCCTCCTACTCGTCGTCCTACTCAGTCTGCCCCTCCTCCACGTCCTTCTCCTCCTCCTCCTGATCCTCCCTCTCCAAATCCGACTATCCCCCTACTGCGCGTCTTCTCTTCCTCCCCCTCCTTATCCTCGGCCATCATGATATTCACGTCATGCCTGCGGCTACCCCATCGTCCTAAGCATCATCATCATCATCATCATCATCATCATCAGCATCATCATCATCATCATCATCATCATCATCACCATCATCATCATCATCATCATCAGCATCAGCATCAGCATCAGCAGCAGCAGCATCATCATCATCAGCAGCAGCAGCAGCATTATCATCATCAGCATCAGCATCAGCATCGTCAATCATACTCTGCATCATCGTCACCATCAGCATCACCGTCGTCGTCATCATAATCATCAGCATCATCATCAGCAGCAGCATCATAATCAGCAGCATTGTCATCATCGTCATCATCATCACCACCAACAACAACGCATCATCGGATAATCATCATCATCGCCATCATGATCATCAGCATCAGCATCGTCACCATCATCAGCAGCATCATCAGCCTCATCATCATCGTCATCATCAACAACATCAGCATCATCATCACCATCGTCGTCATCATAATTATCAGCAGCAGCATCATCATCAGCAGCAGCATCCTCGTCATCATCATCAGCATCAGCAGCATCATCCGCAGCATCATCATCAGCATCATCAGCATCATCTTCAATATCAAGATCAACATCAGATGCAGCAACAGCATCGTCATCATCGTCATCATCATCCTCATCATCATCACAATCATCATCCTCGTCGTCAGCATCATCATCACCAAAAGCATCATCATCATCATCACCATCACCATCACCATCATCATCATCATCATCATCATCAGCATCATCATCATTGTCATCATCGTCCAGCATCGTCAGCATCATGAACATCAACATCATCGTCGTCATCATCTCCATCATCGCCGTCATCACAATCATCAGCAGCAGCTGCAACATCATCATCAGCAGCATCATCAACTCAATCATCAGAATCATAAGCATCGCCATCACCATCATCTTCACCAGCATCATCATCATCGTCATCCTCACCATCATTCGCCAACTCATTATATTCATCATGCTGATCACCCTCCCCAACAATCCTCATCCTCGTCCTTATCATTATCATCCTCTTCTTCCCCCTCCTGCGACAATTCCCCGTCCTCCTCCTCCTGCTCCTCCTCCGGCGCTTCTCACTTCTCTTCACGCTCCTCCTCATCCTCCTCATCGCTCGTGCAGTCGCCCACCAAAGACCTTCTTTACACGCGAGCCGTGATGCCGAGAGCGACATTGTCCATCATTCCGAAGCCTTGCTTGACGGATAGGCGGCAGTGTTACAGATTGGACGCGGACATGCCCATCACTGGGAACGTCTTCACGGACGGCTCGGGCAAGACCTGAGCGGCCTGGCCCAAAATGAATCGGATAGGCTGGGACCTCGTCGTGATGGACAAGCATCGCCTCGAGGGAGTGGCGCACGGCGCCCTGCCAGGCTACGACCAGTCCGTGCCGCGAGCGGAGCTCCAAGCCGTGGTCCAGGCGCTCCGTTACTGCGTTCCCATGGTCTTCAAAACGGACTGCCTGAACATAGTCGAGGGCCTCCAGAGGGGCCGCAACTGGGGCCTGCACATCAGGCGTGAGGACTCGAACCTGCGGCAGGCTCTGTGGCAAGCCATGGACGAGCAGGGCGGCCTCTCCGACACACTCTCCATCGAGCAGACCTCTGGCCATCAGAGAGAGTACTGCCTCGATCACGTGGGGAATGGCTGGGCCGTCGGTGCGGCCAAGAAGGGCCTTGCTCTGCATGAATCATGCCCCGACGCAGGCGGCCGAGGCGCATGCTGGCACTCCTCCATCGCTCGCGTCAGATCGAGCATGCGCCAGATCGAGAGGCCACCGCTGGCAGGAAGACCAGGTGCCGTGCGAGGGCACCCGAACGCGCCTGGCCTGGGACCGCTGGAGGTCGAGCTGGGACCAGACCTGGACGAGCGCGGGCGGGCAGCATCACCATCACCATCACCATCACCACCACCACCACCACCACCACCACCACCATCATCATCATCATCATCATCATCATCATCATCATCATCATCATCATCATCATGATCATCATCATCATCATCATCATCATCATCATCATCATCATCATCATCATCATCATCATCATCAGCAGCATCATCATCATCATCATCATCATCATCATCATCATCATCATCATCATCATCATCATCATCATCATCATCATCATCATTCTCATCATCACCACCATCATCATCATCATCATCAGCAGCATCAGCATCGTCATCATCAGCATCGTCATCATCCACCCTTGTTTTGCTACGAGGAGCTGGGTGGGCGCCCTTTCTGCCGAGACTCCCCGCTGGCAAGCGATGACCGGCGGGAGCGAGCCCGGAAGCTTCTTCGGCTCGTGCAGGAAGGACCACTTCCTCTCGTCCATGTGGGACTGGCCTCTGGTCCGCGGCATCATAATCACAACCGTCACCACCTCCATCTTCACCACCCTCATCAGCACCACCCCTGTTCTCCTCCCCGCTCGCCCTTCCCGCTCCTCCTCCTCCTCCTCCTCCTCCTGCTCCTGCTCCTCCTCCTCCTCATCATCCTCCTCCCTTCCCCTTATGCATTATCCGAATACTCCCCCTCCTGCTCCATTCTCCCTTCTTCCCCCATCCTGCTCAGCATCATCATCTTCCTCTTCGTCACAGCCCTCACCATCGTCATAATCGTCATCATCACAACCACTGACATCATCATCATCATCATCAGCAGCAGCATCATCAACATCATCAGCATCATCATCATCAGTAGCATCAGCATCATCAGCAGCATCATCAGCATCATCAGCATCATCAGCATCATCAGCGGCATCAGCACCATCATCAGCAGCAGCAGCATCAACATCATAATTATCATCAGCGGCATCAGCATCAGCATCATCATCATCATCCTCATCATCAGCATCCTCATCATCACAACCACCACCACCACCACCACCATCGTCAGCAGCAGCATCATCATCATCATCATCATCACCACCGTCATCCTCAGCAGCAGCATCAGCATCATTATCAGCACTATCATCAGCATCATCTTCATCAGCGCAGTATCATCCTCATCACCAGCATCCTCAGCATCATCAGCATCAGCATCAGCATCATCCGATTCCTCCTCATCATCATTGATCGTCATCGTCATCGTCATCATCATCCTCATCGTGATCAACATCATCATCATCACCATAATCGTCGTCGTTACCATCACGTCAGCATCGCCACCACCAAAACTATCGACATCAACATCACCATCGTCGTCGTGCTCTCGCATCCGCGTCCCGTTCCTCCTTCTCTTCCTGTTTCTCTTCCCCCTCCCCCTCTCCCACGTTGTCATCCTGCTCCCCCATCACCTCCCCCCTCCCTTTTCCTCCTCCTCCCCCTCCTCCTCCTTTTCCTCCTACTCCTCCTTCTTCTGCTGCTGCTCCTCCTCCTCCTCATCCTCCTCCTCATCATCCTCTTTCTCAGTCTCATCCACATCCTCATCCTCATCCTCATCCTCTCCCTTCTCTACCACCCCTTGGATTAAAAAGTCCGGATCGGCACTGCAGGCCCCCTTGCATCGTCGCTCCCCGAGGGGTAAACATGACTGGAAAGAAATGCCAAGCAGAATCGCAACTTCCAAGCAACATAACTGGGGCCGGAAATTCATTTGCGAGGAAGTCCCAAGCGAAATCGCCAATTTCCGGTCGCCACTGAGAATTTCCGGTCGCCTGAAAAGCGCCCGGAAATTTTTATGGAGGATGAATGCGGGTTTCCGGTCGTCACCCCATTTGGCGATTATAATATTAGAGGGGGTGAGGATGGACCGGAAATTTAACCGTGGCGGCCCCTGCAACATTGTACCGGGGGCCCGTGGCCTAACGGGAGCCGAACAACAAGGCTTATTCCCCGACCTCTGCGGTCTGGACTTTTTATTCCAGGGGGTTGTACTCTTCCCCCTCCTTTCAATCCTCCTCTGACTGCCCCCCTTTCAACCACCCTGCCCCACTCCACGTTACCCCGACTGGCTTCGACCCTCGCCTCGAACACGGCCGTGTCCGCTTCCAATCCCCCGATCATCACTCGCCATCCTGCTTCCCCACACTTCTATTCAGCGACCGCACACGCGCGGCGGCGCGGTGGTAAAGTCGGGCAGGCGAGCGGTCAAGACCGAGAAGGTGGCGCGCAGCGAAGCGGCAGCCGCCCAACGCAGGTGCAGGACAAGAACGAGCCAGCGACACGGCAAGCGCAAGGAGGGCCAGGGAAAGCGCGGAGCAAGAGCAACCGCCAACTCCAGGGGGGAAGGAGGGAGGAAGGAGGAAAGACGGACAGGGACTGCCAGGGCCGGCGGACGGACCAGGCGGGGAGAAGGGCAGAGGGAGACCACGGCGGCCACACGCAAAGGCAAGGGACGACACGAGAGCCAGCCTGCTTCAAACACATGCATGTATACATATATATATATATATATATGTGTATTGAAGGAGGAGTAGGAGAGGAGGAGGAGGAGGAGGAGGAGGAGGAGGAGGAGGAGGAGGAGGAGGAGGAGGAGGAGCGCGCGGCCACTTGACCATCCACCAAGCCGCGGTGAGAAACGCACAAGAGAACGAATCAGAAAATGTGCGACTGTGGCACCACACACACATATAGATATATATATATATATAGAGAGAGAGAGATGTACACACACACACACTTTGGGGCGTCGCGACCCCGCGCGCGGCGACGGGGCGTAGAAGGTCGAAAGGCACTGTAGCGCACGCATCTACGCCCGGCCGAGCACTCGGAGACCATTCAGGGCCTCGCAGCCGCCATCAGCCATAACAATCCGGGCATGGCGGGGAGGGGGCGGAAGTTCTGTCTAAGACAGAACTTTGGCGAGGCAGAAAGTGACATGAACTGAATGGCAGGGAGAGCGAGTAAGCAGAGTGGACCGACAAAGAGTGCGAAGCCGTAAAAATGCGCAGGCTGACGGAGCCGCGAAAGCCGGCAGAACCGGACACACACACACACACACACACACATGTATTTATATTTACACATATCCATCTGGGAATATCACGCACGGTTTTGGCGCCGCGGCCTCGCACGCAGCGACGAGGCGTAGAAAGTCAAGAGGTGAGGACGAGCGGCGGACGCGCCCGGCCGGGCCCTCAGAAGAAACAGGCAGGGATCCGCCCAAAAGGATCAACCATGCCAGACGCATACCCGGCCATGGGCAGCGTGTGCGGAAGGGAAGACGAGGACGAAGAGATACGCCGACAGGCCACTGCGACAGTAAGCGGAGCCAAGACCAGGCGAAGCGGTGCCAAGGGAAGCCGGCGAGCAAGAGAAG
>CAUYUJ010017107.1:120529-163154 GCA_963575745.1 Prorocentrum cordatum
TACTACTACTACTACTACTACTACTACTATTACTACTACTACTACTAACTACAAATTCTAACTACTAACTACTAACTACTAACTACTAACGACTACTACTACTACTACTACTACTACTGCTACTACTACTACTACTACTACTACTACTACTACGCCGACTACTACTACTACTACTACTACTACTACTACTACTACTACTACTACTTCTACGACTACTACTGCTAACTTCTACGACTACGACGACTGCTCCTACTACTACTGCTACTACTACAACTACTACGACCACTACTACTACTACTACTACTACTACTACTACTACTACTACTACTACTGTTACTACTACTACTACTACTACTACTACTACTACTACTACTACTACCAGTACTACTACCAGTACTACTACTACTACTACTACTACGACGACGACGACTACTACTACTACTTCTTCTTCTACGCGTACCCTAAGTACTATTGTTACTACTACTGCTACTACTACTACTACTACTACTACTACTGCTGCTTCTCCTAGTCATAGTCATCATCGCAATCATCATCATCACCATCAGCATCATCATCAGCATCAGCATCATCGTACTCATCCTCATCCCCGTCCTCATCATGATCAGAATCCGAATCCCAGTCATCATCGCCATCCCCATCATCATAATCATCATGGCCATCCTCTTCCTATTCCTCCTCATCCTCTTCTGCCCCATCATCATCAGCAGCCGCATCATCATTGTCATCATTGTCAGCATCATCATCAGCAGCATCATCATCAGCATCAGCACCCTCATCCTCATCCGCATCCTCGTCATCATCATCACCATCATCATCACCATGACCATCGTGATCAGAATCGTAATCACCCGTCTCCCTCCACGACTCCTGCTCCTCCTCCTCCTCCTCCTCCCCGTCCTCCTCCTCCTGAGCCTCCTCCTCCTCCTCCTCCTCCTCCTCTTCCTCCTCCTCCTCCCCGTCCTCATCCACCCCGTCCTCCTCCCCCCTCTTTCTGACCCTCCTCCACATATCCCTCATCTCTGTCGTCAAATGTATTTCGATCTCGGATAGGTGCCACACTGCTGACGCAGTGCGCTGCGCAAGCGCCATCCAAAATCTTTCGAATGACGCTGTGTCGTCTTGCAGCAGTCTGAGATCCGATGAGAACTAAGAGACCACATGTGCCGTGTCTCTTGTCTCTCTCACAAGCAACATCCCATCCACCTCACACTTTGTCAAAATACAAGCCTGCCGGACCCATGCCGCGACCGACTGTCGGGGAAGACGAAAATGGAGGGGGGTAGCAAAGGGGGGTTAGCGAATCAGCTGCGTGCAGCTGGTTTTCCCGGCGCCCCCCTGCGCCAAAGGCAGTCATGCATCCAGGAGAAGGCGCTGCGGCGGGGCCGAAACCAGAGCCACGCCGCTGTCTTTGTATCCCCCCTTTCCCGGCTCCCCCCGCCCGTGTACCAGACCCGAGAACACACCTGAAAGCGCGGGTGCCCCCCTTCGCAGATGCATGCCAAGTTCTGCGCCCAAGATGTTACCGCCCAGGCCGCCAATCCTTCCCCAAGTTTGCTCCCGCGACGTTTCCCACAACAGTGCTCTCGCCATCGCTCCGACGTCCATTCCCTGTGTTTTTTTCAGTTTCGTGCGTGGCTTTTTCGCCAAATGATCAAGGATGCTCCTCGAATTGTCCTCGCCGAAGGAAAACTGCACACGTCCGAGCGATGCCAAGTGCTTGAGGGACTAGCCCTTGTGCTCAGGGTTTTCGGCTGGTGCCCGCCCGCGGGCGCTCGCGGGCGCCTCGCAGGCGCCCGGCGCTGGGGGGGGGGTGCCGAGGCTCCGCCGGACGAACGCTACAAACTAACACCTATCCCTCCTCCTCCTCCTCCTCCTCCTCCTCCTCCTCCTCCTCCTCCTCCTCCTCCTCCTCCCCGTTCCTTCTTCCTTCCTCCCTCCTCCCTCCTCGTCGCCCTCATCCTCCCGTGTCTTACTTTCTCCTCCTTCCTCATCATCAGCTTCATCCATCCTCCCTCATCCGTCCTCGTCATCCTGGTCCTCCTCATCCTATTCATCATCATCCCTTCTTCTGCCTCCCCCCCTGATTATTCTTCCTCCTCCTCCGCCTCCTCCACGCTAGCCATTCCTCTCGGGAGGGGGGGCCCGAGGTGCGTCGGCCATCTTGGGAGTGGCAATGCTGACGAGAGGCATCAAGAAGGGTGGTGCCCAACGTCATCAGCTGAAACGCTGGAACTAGGCCCCACAAGACTACGCAGCCGCAGATTGTGCCTTTTCTCTCCTTCTCTCCCCCGTCTCCTCCATGCGTTCCCCCCCTCGCCCCGCCATCAGGAGAGCTCCGCACCTTCCACCTCCACTGCGAACTCTGGACGGCCACTGGGGACCGCCTCGCGAACGCGTACGCCTACTTCGTGAGCGACCCAGTCAAAGTGAAGGACGAAGCGGGGCCAAACGTCAGCAGCTGCCAGCGGCGACCAGGAAACGCCAGCGGCGATGAAAGAGCGTCACACGTCATCTGCTACAACGCGGAGATGGTCGCGGGCGATCGTTCGAGAAGGCAGGCAGGCAGTGGCAGCGGACGCTGCTGCTGCAAACGGGAGACGTGCGAGACGCATCTCAGCTATAGTGCAGGGGCCAGCTCGTGCGAGAAGGTGCTCGTGGGACAAGTTCTCGGCTACACTGCGGGGATCGGGTCTCGCCAGAAGGCAGGCAGGGGCGGCAGGCCCTGCTGCTGCAAAGGATCGTGCGAGACACATCTCAGCTGCAGTGCAGGGAACAGATCGTGCGGGAAGCTAGGCAATGTCAACAGGTTACCGTGATGCATGCGAGAAAACAGGCGGTGGCAGCGGTGGCGGGCAGCAGGATCTGATGCAACTCAACGGAATAAGGAAGGCGAAGATAGTGCCCGAGGTCACCACGCTCACTGCCATCGTCAGCAAAGGGGCGGCGAAGGACGAGCCCGACGTCATCAGCTACAGTGCGGACACGGCGAGCAGTTGTTTTGTTTTTTTCTGTTCGCGCGCCCTGCCGAATTTGACTGCGGACGCACGCAGCAGGCCACCCCGCCGCCCGCGGCCGGCCTGCACCCGAGGCCAGCTACGGCCCGGGCCCGCGCCCGTGGGAGAAGGCAGTGTCCTGTTGTGTCTGGCTCGGGACAGCCCGTAGCGTCCAGCAGGAATTCGGTGGGGTAGGTCACATGTGGGCTGTCAACCGTTCGTCACGCTCGAATCCCGCTCGAATCCTCCTCCGCGTCCTCGTCCTAATCCTCTTCCTCCTCCTCCTCCTCCTCCTCCTCCTCCTCCTCCTTCTCCTCCTCCTCCTCCTCTTCCTCCTCCTCCTCCTCCTCCTGCCCAGCCCCGTGCCGATGACCCCCCTGCCTCCTTGGTTCTCGAAGTGGTCGGGGACGCACGGGGCAGCCTTTAAGGGCCCCTTCAGGGGCCCGACGAGCACCCCGACCACGAGGGCCAGGGAGTGGGGGTCGGGGCGACAAAGGCTTAATTCAGCAGACGCCCGCAGGTCTGGCGTTAGCCAGGACTGCTGCACGCCTGGCGTTAGCCAGGAATCAGTTCAGGGGGGAAGGGATGACTAGTAACTCGGCTGCCTCCGCACGGCAGGCGTCAGCCAGGACTGCTGTAGGCCTGGCGGTAGCCAGAGCCGCGCAAGTTCAGGGGGGGGTCGGGGCGACTAATCAAAAGGCTACTGCACGCCTGGCGTTAGCCAGGATTCAGTTCGGGTGGGGTAAGGGGGGCTCGTAATTCGGCTGCCTCCGCACGACTGGCGTCAGCCATCTCTGCTGCATGCCTGGTGGTAGCCAGGGCCAGGCTAGTTCAGGTGGGGTAGGGGCGGCTAACCAAAATCCAGCTTGCGCTCGCAGGACTGGCGTTTGCCAGGACTGCTACACGACTGGCGTTAGCCAGGAATCGGTTCAGGGAGGATGTGGGGTACTCGTAGTCCGGCTGCCTCCGCACGACTGGCGTCAGCCAGGACTGCTGCATGGCTGGCGTTAGCCAGAGCCACACTAGTTCAGGCAGGGTAGGGGCGGTTAACCAGAATTCGACTTGCGCTCGCAGGAATGGCGTCAGCCAGGACTGCTGCATGACTGGCGTTAGCCAGGAATCAGTTCAAGGGGAGGAGGGGTGATTCGTAGTTCGGCTGCCTCCGCACGACAGGCGTCAGCCAGTACTGCTGCATGGCTGGCGTTAGCCAGAGTCACGTTAGTTCAGGGGGGGATGGGCGGCTGACCAAAGTCCGGCCTGTGTCCACACGACTGGCGTAAGCCAGGACGGATGCACGACTGGCGTTAGCCAGGGATCAACTCCCCTGGGGGGGTCGGGGTGAACAACGCATAACGCGTCTTACTCAGGAGGGGTCGGGGCGGCTACACGGTGGCCGGATTCCGCACGGCTGGCGTCAGCCAGGACTGCTGCATGACTGGAGCTAACCAGGCCTCAGCCAGTTCAAGGGGTCGGGGCGGCCAAGGCGAAATTCGGCCCGCTTCCGCATGACTGGCGTTAGCCAGGAATGCTGCACGACTGGCGTTAGCCAGGAATTAGGGGGATCGGGGGACTCAAGCGGACTATTCTGCCGGAGGAAACTCCCGCGATAGCAGACAGCCTCGCTCCCAACCTCCTCGTCCTTCGGTCGTTCGGTTCGGCCCCCGCCGCCGTCGCCGACGCCGCTTCGGTCCCCTCCCGGCCGCCATCCATGTGCAAAATAGGTGGTGGATGCCCCTATACTCCGCCGCCGGTAAACCTATATGTGACGCTAGCGCACCAACTCCCCCATCCTTCGTTTTGCTGCCACTGTTTGCATGGTGCCGCAGTGTGTCATATTTGCTGTGTTGCATCGCACCGCACGCATGTTGTATTTGCTTCCAGTGTGCTGCATAGCGCCGCACGTCACTTCGGAGCAACGAAATTCGTGACATTTTCGTTGCGTCTTGCATTGGGGTGCGATTTATTTTCTCCTGCGAGAAAACTGCGCCTCCTCGTCGCCGTCTCTGTCGTGATCTCTCTGTCTCTGTCTTATACCCCTAGTGCGTTGTACTTCCGCACCGGGCACGTCGTCGGCTAGGCATTTCTCATTTACATGGCCCCCCTCCCGTCCTCATCGGTTGGGTACTCTCCATCCGTTCACAAGAGGGCCCCGTGTGAAGGACATTCTGCTCGCTGCCCCCTTATACAAACTTGCTTGCAAGTAGGGCGGGTCAGCACGACCCACGTGCGTTCCGAGCTCTGGACCCGCCGGCACTCAGAATCCGAGGGGGGCAAAACTACTCCCGCCCGGTGGCGATCGGTTCTAGTACGGTGGCTGCTTCGGCGGGTCAGGTGGGGCTCATTGGCCACGCCTGGAAAAGCCACCGGTGAGCTAGGCAGCCCACCAGTGTAGTGCGGCTGTTGCCGCCGTGCCAGGTGAGAACACCGGTGAGCTGGGCAGCTCACCGGTGCAAAGCGGCTGCTCTGGGCCGGGCCTGGTGAAACACCGGGCGCGAGGTAAGTCCCAATGAGTCCCCCTAATGGGACCCAAGTAACCTTCATGAGGGAATCAAGGAGCCACCGCGAGGGGCTCAAGAGGACCCTACAAGGAGGTCCAAGGGACCAATTCCCCTGTCCCACGTAAAATGGGGGCAATGTTTGTACCATTTCTGCCCCCCCTTCTGAAGGGGGGCGTGAAAGGGGGGGGGACCAGCCCAAGATGGGGGGCCGCGGCATGAGGATGTGCCCCACGGACACGCCCAACTCAGCGAGGGCGCTGCCCCTGCAGCCGCCGCGGACGGCGACGTCGTGCGTGAAGCTCCCGTCAGGGAGAGCCAGGCGGAGGCCGGTCGGGAAGAGCGGCCTAGGCAAGAGGACGAGGAGGCGGCAAGAGGAGATGAAAAGGAGGAGGCAGTGGCGGCTGCTGCTGCAGCTCCGGGGGATGCCATTCCCCCCTCGGCTGCCGGAGGCACTCCTTTTGCCCCAGCCCCAGGGGCGGTGGCAGGCCCGTCCAGGTGGGGCGTGCCGCTCGCGCCGGAAGCGGCGGCGGCCCCAGTTGATACCAAGCATGGGGCAGCCTCCCAGGGCTCAGACGCCTTCGGCTTCGGCGTCGACGACTTCAGCGAGGAGATGGCCCTTGCAAAGGAGCAGCCCCCCGAGAATGCATGCGAGGGCAGCGGGCCGGTCGGCGACACGGGTCCTGCAGGCCCAGCCGGAGGCGCGGCTGCCAGTCCCCAAAGCCAGGAGGGACGCGTCCCAGGGCACGTGGAGCTGCACTTTGGCCTCGACGACCAGGTCCTGGCCAGGCACGCGTGGAGGGCTAGAGGGCACGCTCTCCTGCGCTGCCGAGTGGCGGAAAACCCCCAGATGCGCTTCGTGTTCTGCCTGCGGTGCGGCGGGGTTTTGGCGGGCCGCAAGCCCGGCAAGCTGCTCAAGAACTTGTGCCGAGGGCGGGAGTCCAGCGCAGGCAAAGAGCAGCTACGGCTGGTGCGCCTTTTGCGCTGGCCCCACTACGGCAAGGGGAGACAAGGTGGAGCGCTCGAGGGGCCCTTTGCCCTAGGGCCCGAGGAGCAGCTGCAGCTCGCAGGCGACCTCCAGCTGGAAGGGGACCTGCCCGCGGCAGCGAGCGGCGGGCGTCGCGCTGCTGC
Source organism: Prorocentrum cordatum (assembly GCA_963575745.1). Lineage (NCBI taxonomy): Eukaryota > Dinophyceae > Prorocentrales > Prorocentraceae > Prorocentrum > Prorocentrum cordatum. The sequence goes on from CAUYUJ010017107.1 coordinate 127,170, forward strand.
TGGCGACGAGCGCCTTCCCGCCACGCCGGCGGATGCGCCAGGGCCCCAGGGCAGGCGGCCCGAGCCGAGGGCGGCGCGTCTCTTCCTGCTCCGCTGCTACGGGCTCCCGGAGGACGACCTCGAGGAGGTCCGCCGTGTCGGCCGCGAGGCGGCCCGCACCCAGGCTGCCGACGCCTCCGACATAGTCTCCGAGGAGGCGGAGCTCGTGGGCTAGAGGCCTGCTGAGGCGGCCCCGGCGCCAGCCCCTTGCCAGTGCCCTCCAAGGCAGATGGACGAGGAAGGTCCAGCGAAAGCTACTTTAAGATGGGCGAGGCTGCGAGGGCCACCCCCATCGATCGTTTGACAGTGCGCAGCAGAACCAGTCGTCCGTCGGCCTGTCGGCCGCGCTTCGGCGCATGTACCCTTACCCTTACCCTCCTCCTGCCCAGGGCGGGGGCGTGGCACCTGTTCTCATGGTGTCAGTGCCACACTTGCTCTGGGGCACACTGTCAGGTACCACGGATGTGATGCGGGAGCGGGAAGGCGGCCGTCTTTTTCTTTGGGCAGGGATGAGTTTGGGCCCCCCTGCATCCTGGTCAATGAGGTCTGAACCTTGGCCCATTGCCGCGGCGTCAGCTGCAATAACGACCGTGCATTTCTGGGTGGTGCCTTGTGGCACGTGAACACCAGGGGGCCTCGCGCCCACTCCCGGGCGGGGATCCTCGGGTTCGAGATCAGTTATCTCACCCGGTGCCAGCGAGGACCCCTTTTGCACGTGCCCGTCGGCTGTCACCCCAAGCTGGCCCTGCGGTTTTTTGAGCATACGACTTAAAACTGTCAGCAGGTGAACCATGCCAGCGCAGCCCCAGCAAGGTCGGGTGAACCATGGCTGCAGAGAATCGCCGGCGGGGCAGCGAGTCGCCAGGCGACCAGCACCCATCGTGCCCGTCGTCAGTTCCTCGTCTTAGGCGGCATGACACATGACCGCATATAATGTTAAATAAGTGGTCCCAGTGAGTGGTCCTCTTCCTCCTCCTCCTCCTCCTCCTCCTCCTCCTCCTCCTCCTCCTCCTCCTCCTCCTCCTCCTATCCCTCCTCCTCCTCCTCCTCTCCTCCTCCTCCTCCTCCTCCTCCTCCTCCTCCTCCTCCTCCTCCTCCTCCTCCTCCTCCCTCCTCCTCCTCCTCCTCCTCCTCCTCCTCCTCTCCTCCTCCTCCTCCTCCTCCTCCTCCTCCTCCTCCTCCTCCTCCTCCCCCTCCTACCTCCCTCTCCCTCCTCCCTCCTCCCTCCTCCCCTCCCTCCTCCCTCCTCCCTCCTCCCTCCTCCTCCTCCCTCCTCCCTCCTCCCTCCTCCCTCCTCCCTCCTCCTGCGCACGCGCCCCTCGGTCTGGGCACGCCCTGGGCGGCCGCTGCCTTCGGTCATGGAGCCATGAACATGGCAGGTGGCGCTGTCCCGCAGGGCGTGCGCGACCTCCTCGTCGGAGGCGGCCTCACCTATGCTCACGGAGCCGCGGCGCTTCCGCGCCTGCATGTCCTGGGATCGTCGTCGTCGTCGTCGTCGTCGTCGTCGTCGTCGTCGTCGTCGTCGTCGTCGTCGTCGTCGTCGTCGTCGTCGTCGTCGTCGTCTACTCCTCTTCCTGCTTCAGACCCTGCTCCTCCTCCCTCCTCCCTCTTCCCTCCCCTGCATGGTTCCCCTCCATGCTCCCTCCTCCTTGCTTTCCCCTCTTCATCCTCTCCCCCTCTTTTTCCCCCTCCTCTCCTCCTCTCCCTCCTCCTCATCCTCCTCCTCCTCCTCCTCCTCCTCCTCCTCCTCCTCCTCCTTATAAGGTTCCTTCGAAGGCGGGAGGGCTCGTAAGGACTCAGAGCCTCCTAAGGGTCCTCAGAATGCCGCCCCCCTCCTGTCACCCCCTTCTGCGCACCGCACCGCCAACAAGCCCTCCCGGCCTGGGCCACGAAAGTCGACGCGCCAATCTGGGGGCCTGAGGTGGGTGTGGCCAAGCCGGGGCCGATTGCAGAAGGCACGCGACTATGCCACCAGTCTCTTCCGAGGGCAACCCGTGCCCCAGACACGGAGAGGGCACGAGACGCGATGGGCAGGACATGAGGGCACCCTTGATTCTGCAAGGTCGACCTACTAACCAGACCCAGCTGTACTGCTTCTGCTCCTGTGCTCCTCCGACGTTTCCATTCGTTCGTGGCTGACGTCGGCCCCCAGGGCTTCGTTCCCCGAGGCTGGACTCTCATCCCGAAAAGTTTTGCCGGCGTGGGAGCGGGAAACTGCCCACGTGCCGAACGCAACGAAAAGCCTCCCCTCGCTGCTTTTTCCATCGCCTGGATCTGAAGGTTTCCGTACTCTTCGGGTCGGACGAGAGGGGGGGCGCAGCAATTGAGCAGGGACCGACCGTCCCGGCATTCCTATAGGCCTACCACGAAATTCTCTAAGAACCCCAAAATGTTCTAAGAACAAAGACAATGTTCTTAGAACATAAGCCCGATGTCTTAGAACAAGACAGTCTCAGCCAGATGTTCTAAGAACATTTCGTGGAAACCACAGAAGGTTCTTAGAACATTGTTTGGTAGGCCTATAGGCGAGCCAGGACGCTTCGCCACTGCTTGAAGCAAAGGAGGGGTTAGCGAATCGGCCCACGGAGCTGATTCTCCCAGCGCCTCGCGGCACCAGGGGCGCCAATGCATCGAGGCGGGCGCCCGGTGGCGGGGAGGCGAAGCCAGCCGCAGGAGCAGCTGTCGCACGGCAGGTCCGTGTCGTGCCGACCGACCCCAGTCCACCACCACCACCATAAATTGGAGGGGGGAAGGAGGAGGAGGAGGAGGAGGAGGAGGAGGAGGAGGAGGACGACGAGGAGGAGGACGAGGAGGAGGACCCCCTCCCCCTCCAACTTATGGTGGTCGTGGTGGTGGAAAACAAGCCCATCACCCGGCGTTGGTTCCCGACATCGCGAAGATCGTTCAGCCTCGAACGATCGGCCGTTCCCGAAACGCCCAGATCCTTCAGCATGGACCGATTCTGGGCCGCCGGCAGCGTTCCACGTGGAACGCCGGCGGCGGGGTCGTCGCCGGTCGACACGGCACGAAGCTGCCGTGCCCCCCCGCCCTTCCCTAGCCTCCCTCTGTCATCCGACCCGCTCTCTGCTCTCCCATCGTCGCCTTGTTCTTGCCCACGAGCACGGCCAGCGCTTCCGCCGGCAGGGCAAAGTCGCCGCGCCTGGTTGGGGGGGGGGGGGGGGCGACCCTACACGCACACCGATCCCGGCCAGGAGGCCCATCCTGGGCCTGCCTAGGATGGGTGCTGCCCTGGAGGCCTCGGGAGGCCTCCGGTGGCTCGGCCAACACTCGCCAATGTGATCCTGGCCGCTCGGGCACGGGCGACATCGAATCGGATCGGCGAGCGCGGGAGCAGATATTCGTTGGCCGCGCTGTCAAGCATCGAGAGGGGTACCCCCGAAACATGCCAGCAGAACGGACGGAGGCGAGGGGCGAGGACGACGAGGGCGAGAACAAGGGAGAAAAAGACGAGAACGAAGGCGAGGACGACGATCTGAGTGATCTGTGCGACGACTTGGGCGAAGAGGGCGACGAGAAGGACAAGGGCGAGGCTTATTTCCCAGCGTGCCTGGCGTGGCCCACGTGCGTCGACGCTCTCCTGTTTGACCTGGCAGTGGCCGCATCATGTGCGCGGTCGCTCGCCCCGAGGCCGGTGGACACCGTGAAGCCTCGTGTCAGCGCCGTCCTTACCCTGCTCCTGCTCATCTTTCCTTGCGGCAACGATGAATCCTCGCCTCCGCTCCCGCTCGTCATCCTCGTCCTCCTCCTCCTCCTCCTCCTCGCATGTCCTCTCTTCTTCCTCCTCTTCCTCCTCATCCTCCTCCTCCCAATCATCATCATCATCATCATCATCATCATCATCATCATCATCATCATCATCATCATCATCATCATCATCATCATCATCATCATCATCATCATCATCATCATCATCATCATCATCATCATCATCATCATCATCATCATCATCTGTCAGCCCCATCGTCGGGCATGGCGCACTGAGAGACTGGGGTGGGGACAGGATGTTTTACATAGCAGCACGGGGAAAGGAGACGCAGGTGCACTAAGCCTAAAAGGCTGGCGACGGTGAAGCCCGAAGCGGAGGGGAGCGGGAGAGGGGAGCGACCCGAGAGACGCACGAGGGGGACCCAAATTAGAGATGGGGGACAGCGGGCCAAATTCTCGCGGGCTGAAACCTGCTCTCACCCCCAGGGTCCCTCGTTCTCCTCCAGCCGTTTCCTCCTCTTCCTCCTTCCTCCGACCCGGCCTTGCCCGGCACCCGGTCCCGCACCTCGTGCGGTTCCAGGATCTGGGGGCGGCACTGCGGGTCGACGGAGGCCGCCGGCGTCGGCGCCGTCGTCGCCACGGCCAACGTCGCCCCCACCACCGTCGTCGTCGTCGGAGACCCTAACCGATCAAAACTACAAAACTCCGCACAGTTCCCGAGGACGGCCCCTCCGCCCTCGCAAAACAAGGAGGCAGAGACACCCCCGTCTCTAGCCGTAGAGATCCAGACGGGCCCGTCGGGGCCCGGAGCTCTCAACCCCTCGGCGTCCAGCATTTTTTTACTGGCGCCACGTGATCTTGACTTCAGGCTGGCGTTCAACGCCCGTTCGTCTAAATGCCCGTGCTCATCTACTAGCACGAGCGAAGCCTTCGAGAGCAAATCTTTCAGGGCATGATTGCCCGAGACAGGATCGACCTTGGTGAGAGGGTCCGAAGGCATTCGGGCGTGGGGGACCCACCTGACTCGCGAACCGACCGAGGCGAGCGAGTCCCGAATCACGGCGAGTTCCACAGCATTCCTACGGTCGGCTCTAGAGCCGGCTGAGTTACGACTGAGCACGTCGAAGACCGACTTTGCGTCCACGACCGAGAGACCCGAGGCAGCTTCCCCCAGACAACAATCCCTAGCCAACATGACCGTGAATGGTCGCTGGCCCTCAAACCACGAGGGACGGGGAACGTCTCCAAACACCGCGTCCCTCCAAAGGACCTGGATCCATTGGGCCTCCCCGGTGGCCCCTGACAGAGCCAGAGTCTCCGCCGCCACCGTGGAAGCTACAGCACGCTTGATCCTCAAGGATCGCCAAGCTAACACGCTCACCCGAGCTCGCCTGTTGTCTCTTATAATAGAGTCCGCGGCCATGATAAGCCACGCTCCCTGGGCACCCCCCCTACGAGCACTACCGGGGCCACCAGCATCGCTGGCCGTGACGAAAGTCACCGAAGCAGGGTCGAGGTTCCAAATAGTCAACCTCTGCTCCGGTGACGCTTTTAAGAATTTCACAACCTTGATCAGTGCTAGCGCATCTGCCACAGAAGGGGTGGGCAACGCTGCCGCCAGCAAAGACGCAGAGCCTGCCACGTCAGGACGAGATTCCCGAGCCAGCCACTGCACCTGAGCGGCCACGGTGCGATACGAGCTGATCTCGTCTCGCGAGAGCGGGGAGTCCACTTGAACACGACGATCTTTCCCCAGGAACATTAAAGACAGCTGTTCTCTGATGTATTTCTCTTGATCAACCACTATCCGATCCGACAGCTGGGAGATATGTCTCCCGGCATAGTCAGCCTCACGCTCTTTCCATTTCCCGAACTTGAATCGATCCGTGAGGGCACGCTTCAGGGCAGCCAAAGCTTTCGGCTCCCCAGAAACTATAAGATCGTCCACTTCTATGAGCACTAGGGCCTCCAGCCCTCCCAACCTGGCCCGCTTCAGCCACAGGCATGGCTCCAACAATGATTTCTCGAAACCGAGAGACACCAAGAAATCCGTGATCGTGCGATGCCATAGCAATGGCGCATCGTTGAGTCCGTACACAGGAGCAACCAGCTCGATAAGTGATCCGGGGGAAAGGTTAAGACCGGCACAGGGTTCAACATAAATGGCCCCGTTGGGACGTTCTAGCCGGTTACTTTGGCAGAAGGCGTTTTTCGCATCGGCAACGTGTAAAACCCAGTTCATCGAGGCGATGACCTGCAGTGTGACGAGGATGCTTTCCGTCTGAGGTGTCGGTGCGTACACCGAAAGGTGTTCGCCGTCCGGGTCCTGATGGCCGTGGACGCACCATCTCGATTTAGCCTTCGCCTGGGCCCCGACCCCTTCCATCGGCTTACAACGGCGGACCATCCTGGACGACGGCACTCTGTCCGGATGGCGCCTGCGAGCCAGTCGGGCCTCGTCAGGAGTGAGAACGCGCACCGCCCCGGAAGCCAAAATCGCTTCCCACTCGGCGAGGTCGGAGTCAACGAACTGAGCCCTCTCCTCAGGCGTCAGATCTTTCAGCGAAACTTCGGCTCCACGGGGATTGGAAACCTTGCCTGAACCCGAAACCGTGGCCGCTCCCGAGAAAGCCCCTGGGTCCTCAAACAGCGCCACATAGTTGGGCGCACCCCTCATGCCGGACCACTGGCGCAGCTCTTCCAACAGCCTTTCGTCCTGGACTTCGTCCGGCTCGCTCGCGAGCCCCTCGAAACCCTCTGGGGTCCTCGTCACAAACCTTCCCAAATCCTGGGGCCCAGGGGGAGGAGCCGGCGCGTCTAGCGCTTGACGAAGCTCTGGTGGAAGATCCGAGTGCGCCTCAGTTCCTTCAGGAGGGGAGGGACTGGAAGAAGCGGGAGCGGGAGCAGCAGCCGCGGCCGAAGGTGGCCCCGCGGTCGGGAACGGCTCGGCTCTGGCTGAGGGCCGAGCCCGTGGTACTGAAACTGACCTCAGTCTGGGGATCCGTCCGTACACGTGACATGGATGATGATCTGGCGAGGGTCCCGGGGGCAAACCTGCGGCAGCTCGCACCGCCTCGATTTCTCGAACCATCGTCGCCACGCGAGCCGGTTGGCCCACCACGCTCTCGACTGGGGTCAGACGAGCTCGGACCGAGCGGTCCTCCACCTCGGAACCGAGAGTCCTGCTCAGGCCTCTAGACACCGAAGAGGGCGGCTCCGATCGATCAAGCTCGGAGCCGCTCGTGGCCCTCGCCATGGACGGCTCCGAAGCTTCGAACCACAGTCTCGTCGCGGCTCGGCGCCTCCGCGCGCACCTCAGAAGGTCTAGGCACAGGCACAGAGGCAGCGGCAGCTGGGGCCGAGGCAGCAGGCTCGGCTGGATTCAAAACTCGGGTCTCGGGACTGGGAGCCGCACGCTCGCCAGCATCCGGACCGTCCCAGGCCTCGGGGGGAGGGGGTCCCTCAGCAGCAACATCTATGGCCCCCGTCTTACGTCCAGGAGCCCGGATCTCTTCCCGCAGGGCATCAAAACGAGCCGAATCCAGCAACTCGGCGCCGAGGGATTCCTGGCGCGTAGCCGGTCTCACCTGCTCTTCGGAGCACTTTAGGAGCCGCGTCCTCATGGCAACCCACACCGTCCCTCGACTTTGGTACACGACCGCTCCTGGGCCCGTCCAGCGGTCCCGCTGCAAGGAGTGAGTCCGGTTCGACCCCGTCACTCGCCTCCACACGTACACCCACTCTCCAGGCTTGAAAAATCGCTCGGCGTGGAGCCTCGCACGACTAGCTTCCGACAGCCTGGACCTCGCGTCCAGGGACGCCATAGCCTTGCGGGCCTCTTGGCGAAGAACGTGCCTCCGGGCAAACTCAGCTGCAGCCGAGTCCCGCTGGGAGGTGCCTCCGAGCACATCTTCGCAGCCAACCAAATCCAGCTCATCATCGGACAAAAGAGATCGTGGAACCCTGGGAGCCCTACCAAGGACCATCTGGATTGGGCTAAAGCCTCCCCGGTGGCACGTGCTATTCTTGGCCGCGACCGCCTCGCAGAGGAGGATCTCGACCTCATCCCGGGACCCCGGACTCGCGGCCAAAGAGGCCTTGGAAACCACGTCCTTGAGAATTCCCCCGTGTCGCTCGCAGCGACCGTTGTAGCGAGGGGAGTTAGCTGGAACCACTTGATGGAATATGCCAAGATGCTCGCAGCCCCGAGCGAACTCGCGATCAAATTCCCCCCCACCGTCTGACATCAGCACCTCGGGCAGACCGAAAGGCCTCACCCAGAGCTGGAGGAAGCCCTTCCACGTGGCCTTAGCTGAGTCATTAGGGAGCAGGCACGCTTGCTGATAATTTGTGCCGTGACAAATAACGTTCAACACTGGTGTGCTAGCCCCCTCCACCTCTAGGTAAAAGAGATCAAGCGCCACGAGCTTGTTAAACTCATACGTGCACGGAAGATGGGCGCGTCGACGCCAGTGAGCCCTGGAGTGAGAGTCACACGCCCCGCACTTGAAATGGTTCTTGGTCCAATCGAGGACCTCCGGTTTCGCCCGGGCAACCCTGAGGGTCCGGAGAAAGTCGGCAAGGGCCGGATGGCCCAAGTTCACATGGAGCTTATGAACCTCTCGCTGCAAGTCGGGATCCAGGGTCGCCTCCGAATTGGTCTCGGTCCCCGGGGCCGCGCTCGGTTGGCCTCGAGGACCCTTCCAGGTTTCCGGAACGTCTTCGTCGGACTCGTCGTCCGGGGACCCGTCCTCAGGAAAAGACCTGGCCGGAGGTCCACCAAAGTAGGGCTCGAGACGGTCGGGAGCCTCGACCTGCTCGTCACTCCAGCCGGCCCAGCCGCTCAGATGGTGGTGGCACCACGCCACGCCCTCGGCCGCGGACGCCATCGTCGACACCAGCTCGTCAGGGTAGGTCTGCGACCGCTTGGTCCTGTGCCCCCCCTCCAACTGCACGTGAGGATGGTCCCCGGCACACATGCGCTTACACCTCCTAACAAACAAACTCGCATTGCTCATCAACCTGGTCCGCTTGCGAGACAGCCCTCCGTCCGGAACCACGGACAAACCAAACTCACACTGGTCCGTGACCTCGGCATGGACGTCATCGAGTGCCAACAGCTCTTTGATTTGCTCCAAGTCCCACGAGCTCGCTCCCTCGGGATGCTCAAACGAGAAATATCGTCCTTTGCTCCTCTGGTAGAGCGCCACCCGAACGCACAGGTCAATATATTCAAGGCCCCTCTGCTCTACCTCGTTTCCAGTGTGTGGGTCCATGATGTTCCAAGAGGCCGCTCGGGCCTGACTGAAAGCTCTGCACTCGGGACTCATGAGAACGAGGAGAGGCTTGTCTGCCTCAAGAGTGGCCCACAACGCGTCCTGACCCTGCTTTGTTCTAAGATCCACACCCGTCAGCAGGTCGAAGGCGCGCGAAACCTTGTAGCCTCGTCGCTCAAGCTCCTTGGATACCCGAGGGGGAGAGAACAGTTCTAAAACTAAGGTCCCGGCCCTCTTTGCCTCAGCCAGCTGAGCCTGGCGCCGTCTAAGCTTCTTGCTAGACCTAAGCCCCTGGCCCTCTAAGAGCCGTGCCGTAGCTTCCCTCACTCTCCTAGGTACTGAGGCCCCGACCCAGTCGCCCGGCCCTGATCCGTCTAAGGCGGCAGCCGCGAAGCGGTCGAAGATCACGTAGTTGAAGCGAGAGTTGAGCTCGAGGCCCTCGTCCTGCCTAGCGTCCCTGGCCTCCGGGGCCTTCCCAGACTCCCTTTTCTTTTCACACCACACTCGCACCGTGGGGCCTAGCCCTTGTTCTCGAGACGCTCCGAGAGTCTTGGCCAGGCCTGCAGACCCGCGCCCAGCCAGGGCCCACTGCAGCTCCTGCGCTGTCGCTCCTAGCCATGGAACGCTCAACCTCGACTCTCCAGAGATCGACTGCACTTCGATCCAACGAGCTCCTCGGGGATACAGGGTAGGAGGGGCTCCCCCCCCACACGCGTCCATGGCCAAGGCAACGAAAAAGGCCTTGCGCTCACTAGCTGAAAGCTCGCACTTCTCCCACCCGAGCTGATCCTCAAGGTCCTCAGAGCCCAAGAACCTACGATCGACTCTGTCCCAAACCCCCAACACGGGATCGAAATCGGATAGGCTGGTGCTGAGGCCGATCCTGGTATGCCAGACCCCCATGTCTCGAAGAAACACGTCGCCTAGGGCAATCGACCTACCGCGCACCTGAGATGCTCCGGTCAGAGCCTCAGCTAGTCCAGGGACTTCAGAGGCTCTCAGGCTGGAGCCGGCACACCGCCGCTCTGGATGGAGCCCAACATCCGGGCGAGCTCCTGGAGATCCTCCGGCGACATCCGAGGAGGCGAACTGGCCGAGCTGCTCGCTGCTGCCGCCATCGCCCGGTTCTCCTGGAGCAGGCCCCTCACGCCCTCCCACGTGCGCTCGTTCGCCCTCTGCTGTGTCTCCAGGCAGACCTTCATGTCCGACAAGGCACGCATCATCTCGCTGTTCGTCATCGGGCGAACGTCCGCGCCACTCACCTGCTGCGCGTACCTCTTGCTCACCTCGGCGTCCGGCGGCGGCTTCTTGTAGGGGACGTAGCCCTCCTCCGTCGAGACGTAGAGGTTGTCCGGAACCTGGCTGAGGTTCTCCGCCGCGGCGCTCCTCGCCTTGGGCGTCTTCTTCGGCGGGCTCCTCAGAGGCGGGGTCGGCGTCCACGGGTCGCCCGTGGCCGCGTGAGCCTCGAGGAGGTCCTTCTCGTAGCTGGCGATCGCCTGGGCTGTGACCGCCTTGTTGGCCTCCCGAAGCTCCTTCGCCTTCGCCTTCACGGCCTTCTTCACCTGGGCCCGAGCCTTCTCCTCGTCGGTCTTGGAGCATAGCATCAGACGGACATCGCACATCCGGCAGAACGTGCACCAGCTCGTCGCATTTCCGCTCGACCACTGGGCCCACGGAGGGTGAGGGCACACGCTCGGGTCGATCGCCCCCGCGCCCGCTCCCTGGAGCACCAGCGGGAGAGTGCCCGCCACCAGCTTCATGTCGTCGCAGACCTTGATGCACCCCAGGATCCTGAGCCCGAGCGACCTCCACCGCGACGCCGGCGGGTCGAACCTGAGCTCCCCAGCGTTCAGCATCTCGATCTCCCCCTCGGAGAGCGCCTCGGCAGCCAGCACGTCGTTCAAAGACACGTCCGACAGCTTCTCCCAGCTCTCCTCTGCCATCGGAGCCGGGGCGTTCGGCAAGCTCGACGAGCGCCGACCTGGACTCGCCGACGACGATCGTCCCTGCTGCACCGTCCTGCGCGGCTTGACCTTCGTCGAAGACATCCCGGCACCTGACTCTCGGTGCTAGGGTCGAGGGAACGGAAAGAGAAGCTTGAGCCGAGAGAACTCCGGACCCGGGGGGGTTCGGCCCGCTGCTCACCCCAACCCCTATTCTGGGAGCCTCTCGAGCCCCGCACGTCGATCCCCTGGAGTCAGCAGGAGTGGGTGAGGAGACATCTGAACTGAACACGTGTCCTAGCTTGCCTCCTACATGCGTTCCCTCACTGCCCGATCCCGTCCCGTCCTGGATGCGGACGTCGCGGCACTCCGCCGGCAGCCGCGCCAGGACCTCTGCGTCGACGCTGAACTCCGAGGCGTCGCACCAGATCAGGCTGACGGACCTGTGGCCTGAAGGGCGACGCAACAGCGGCCTCGTCACTCTCTGTCCATCGACGCCGTTCACCGCCATCGTGTTGAGGCGTAAGTCCACGACGCCGCCGATGGCCTCCAAAAGCCTCGCGGGCAACAAAGGCGGACAGCGATTCTCGAGAATCAGGAACTCGACGAAGCCACATCCTGCCAGCGACACCGGGACCCATGCCTTCCCGATGGGTCTGGCCTGACCTCCGATGCCCGACGCCGTCATCCCGGGGACCTCGCCGAAGTGCACGTGAATGTGAAATCCCTTCTCCGCGAAAGCCTCCTTCATGATGCGAAGGTCCTCTTTGCCAACTAGAGCCTGACCTGCGGCGGTATCGACCAGTGCACTGTCCACCATGTTGCGCAGGGTCGGGATCTGCTGCGTACTCTTGATCGTCTCAAAGAGGCCTGTCCAGTCGAGCACTGTCCACGGCGTCACGACACTGTTCTCAAAGTCGAAGGTCACGAGATTCACGAAGCCGTCGCCATCACCGTTCTCGAAGAAGAAAGACTTGGTGCCAGGCGTGTCCTTGCCGCGGCGCTCCTCGGCCAGGCGCTGCTCCTTCGTGCGGTGTGGTTTCTTGCAGGTCTCGGCCCAGTGCCCACGGTCGCCGCAGTTGGCACATCGAGACCTTTTGCGAAGATCAGCTCCTGTTATCCGCTTGAATCCTGGCCGTGTCGATCTTCGTCTGTCAAAGAAATCTCGGTCTATCTTCTTATTGGCTTTCATGCGCCTGGCTTCTTGCCACGTCCTTTTTCTGTCTTTGCCTAGTTTGTCCTCAATAACCGCTGCCAGCACCATCATCAACTCGGACTCCTCTAGATCCTGGCCTTCCAGAGCCGTGAGAAATGTGTCGGCGTCCTCTTCTGGCAATTCAAACGAATCATCGGGCCCTTCGAAGTACGAGTCCACGTCCACGTATGGCTGAGGAGGAGGAGGAGGCTGCTCGGCCAGATCTATTTCCACGTTGTAGGTCTTGCTCGCACTGCCGCTCGCACCCGGCAGCATCGACTTGTCTCTGACGTCCAGCAGTAGCAGTCCCTGTCGGATGGATGCTGCGTCGCTCTTTCCGCCAGCCAGTGTCTTGAGCATCATCCGATTCTGAGGCGTGAGCTGAGCGCCCTCCTCCAAGTACCTGGCCTTCACTGAGTCCGGTAGAGCAAGCCCGAACTTCTCCGCCTCTGCCGTCTCCGCGTCCCTTCTGAGCACGAAGTCTGTGAGGTTCTCGCCTCGCCTAATTCCATGGTTGAACAATGCTGCGTTGTGAGCTTCCCGCTCGCGGTCGCCCGGCCTTTCGCCGTTGAGCACAGAGAGGTGTTCTGTCAGTCTGTCCAGCCCGTCTTCTCCGTCCAAGGTAGAGCGAATGGCCAAGAATCTCTGCTGGATCTCTATGGGCAGATTCTCAAGGACTTTTCCTGCTCTCTGCGACTCAAGATATCCTGTTCTGGAAGCCCACGACTGCAGGTTCAATTTGTATATCTTCAGATTCTCGCATCCTACCCAGGCCGGGGGCGCTCCATAATCACGTGACTGTGGTGTCCACGAGGCTTTCCATGACCACGAGTCACCTCGCCACCCGTCGTCGTCGTCCTTCGACGCCTGGCGCCACTTCTGCCAGGGGTCGTTCTCGTCTGCGTCGTCCTGCCACCAGCGAGCCGACCAGCCCCAGCCGTCTTGCTCGCCTCGTCGGTGATGCCTGGGGCGCTGGCCCCCGTCACCTGTCTCACCGTCTGCGCCACCGTCGGTCTGGCATTCTGCATTCGTGTGCGTGCTCCTCACGCGCTCACCCTCTCCCATCACTGCGTACGTCTCTCGATCGCTGTCCGGCCCCGCAGCCACGCTCCGCTACCATTGTCAGCCCCATCGTCGGGCATGGCGCACTGAGAGACTGGGGTGGGGACAGGATGTTTTACATAGCAGCACGGGGAAAGGAGACGCAGGTGCACTAAGCCTAAAAGGCTGGCGACGGTGAAGCCCGAAGCGGAGGGGAGCGGGAGAGGGGAGCGACCCGAGAGACACACGAGGGGGACCCAAATTAGAGATGGGGGACAGAGGTGGGAGGAGAACAGAGGGGGCGCAGGGGGGGAGAGAGGAGAAATACACTGCGGGCCCGGCCAACTGCCGCATCTCCAACCACAACAAATCTACCCCACCTCGAAGAGAGCGCTACATGTATCCGCTCACCTGAACGGCGCGTCGCTTCCGACATGTGGGGCTCAAGAAGAAAATCGTTCGGCCTGCGGAAGTGGGATTTCGAACTGCGTATCCCCCTACGTAAGGGGTGCGAAATCCTTCATGGGATTTCGAACTGCGTATCCCCCTACGTAAGGGGTGCGAAATCCTTCATCCCCAGGCCGAATGTTTTTTCCTCTTGGACCAAAAATATGTAAACATCCATGGATACAATTGGATATTTTTCGGGTGTGGGAAAGTTTCGTGGGTCCTATTTCTGTGCTGCGCGGATCCAATTTCCTGTGTGTAGAAAAAAAAACGATGGATCAATTCATTCCCCGGGAATATATCTTAATAGCAATAAACATCCGGGACCCATGGAAATTGGACCCCGCGGAGCACGCACGTGAAGCAATCATGCAATGCAAGGAGCTGCGGAATCAGACCAATGCTATGAAACTCTAACGGGGGAAGGGGTCTTCCCAGGATGAAGAGGAGGGATAAAAGGGAAGAGGCAAGAAGGGAGGTGGGGGGAGGAGAAACAGAGGGGGCGCAGGGTAGGGGGGAGAGAGGAAGAAATACACTGCGGCCCGTCCAACCTCCCGCCACTCAACCACAAACAAAATCTACCCCAACCTCGCAGAGAGAAAAAAAGAAAGAAAAAAAAAAAATAAAAAAAAGAAAAAAAAGCAAAAAAAAGGAAAAGAAAGAGAAAAAAAAAAGAAAATAAGAGAAGAGGGGAAAAAAAAAAAAAAAGAGAAAAAGAAAAGAAACAAAAAAAAAAAAAAAAAAAAAAAAAAAAAAAAAAAAAAAAAAAAAAAAAAAAAAAAAAAAAAAAAAAAAAAGAAACAAAAAAAAAAAAAGAAAGAAGAAAGACAAAAAAAAAAAAAAAATAAAAAAAAAAGAAGAGAAAAAAAAAAAAAAAAGAAGATAAGAAAAAGAAGAAGAAAAAAAAAAAAAAAAAAAAAAATAAAAAGAAAAAAAAAAGAACAAAAAAAAAACAAAACGAAGAAAAAAAAAGAAAAAAAAAAGCAAGAAGAAAAAAAAAAGAAAAAAAAGGAAGGAGGGTCGCTACATGTATCCGCTCACCTGAACGGCGCGTCGCTTCCGACATGTGGGGCTCAAGAAGAAAATATTTCGGCCTGCGGAAGTGGGATTTCGAACTGCGTATCCCCCTACGTAACGGTGTGCGAAATCCTTCATGGGATTTCGAACTGCGTATCCCCCTACGTAACGGTGTGCGAAATCCTTCATGGGATTTCGAACTGCGTATCCCCCTACGTAAGGGGTGCGAAATCCTTCATCCCCAGGCCGAAGGTTTTTTCCTCTTGGACTAAAAAATATGAGAACACCCATGGATCCAATTGGATCCTTTTTCGGGTGTGGGAGAGTTTCGTGGATCCTATTTCTGTGCTGCGCGGATCCAATTTCCTGTGTGTGTGTGAAGAAAAAACGATGGATCCATTTATTCCCCGGGAATAAATCTATAATAATAATTAGCATCCGGGACCCAGGGGAAATCGGATCCGCGGAGCACCGCACGTGAAGCATCATGATATCCACGGAGCTGTGGATATGCAGACCAATGCTATGATTCTACGGGGGAGGGGGTCTTCCCAGGATGAAGAGGGGGAGGATGAGGGAAGAGGCAAGAGGAGGTGGGAGGAGAACAGAGGGGGCGCAGGGGGGGAGAGAGGAGAAATACACTGCGGGCCCGGCCAACTGCCGCATCTCCAACCACAACAAATCTACCCCACCTCCAGCAGAAGCTCTGCGATACATGTAAAATCCGCTCGAGGCTGTAGTCTGCGTCGCTTCCGACATGTGGGGCTCAAAAAAGGGGGAAAAAATAAAAAAGAAAAATAAAAATAGAAAAAAGGAAAAAAAAAATAAAAAAAAAAAAGAAACAAAACAAAAAAAAGAGAAAAAAGCAAAAAAAAAAAAAACAAAAAAACAATAAAAAAAAAACATCAATAAAGATAAAAAAAAAACTGAAAAAAATAAAAACAAAAAAAACACCCCCTCCCCAAACCACCCAAACAAACCCGAGCCCTCACCCCCCCCCTCAAACAAGGTGGGGGCCCAAACAAACACCAAAACAAACAAAAAAACAAACGGCCTCGGCAGTATGCGTACGGTCGTGTTGCTCGTTTTTTTGCCGTCGCATCTCTTGTCGCGTCGCATCTCTTGTCGGATTTGCTTGCTGACGTCGCGTCGGGACTGTGTATTGTCATTCGGGATGTTGCGCCTCGGCTGGATCAGCGCTTGGAGGTGCACGTTGGTCGAGAGGTGCAGTCTCAGTTGCGCCGGCTCCGCAATGCTTTTTGTCGTTGCTTCCAACATGGATGTCTCAATATGGTTGCTGAGCTCTTCTAGCGGTCGGGGTAGGTCTGCTGCAGAGATAACGTCTTTGGCCGTTGTGTGATACGCCTCAACGTTGACGTGGGCCCAACTGCGGGTGGTCGTGTGTCGCGATGCGTGCTTGGGCTGGTGCTGCTCGTCGTGCGCATGCCGGTCAGAGGAGACGCGTCGCTGGATGCAGAAGTGCGCAACTACGGCCTTGTGATCTGAACCTACGCCCACTGCGCTGTTCGCCTCCACGTTGCGGCATTGTCGGAACAGGCGCCTGGAGGCAAGGATGTAGTCGAACTGCTTCTCGGAACCATTGCTCACTGGTTTGCGAAAAAATGTATTCGTGATAACAAGACGTTCTTTAGACGCCCACGCGCGTAGCCATGCCGCTCTCGAATCACACTTCCCATACGCGTGGTGTCCGATGTGCCTGGCGTCAGTCCTAGGCTCGTCGTCGTCGGTATAGTCGTCGTGCCGCATGGGTTCGATTGAATCCAGGCGTCCAACTTGTACATTAAAGTCTCCAGCCACAATAACATGATGTTTTTCTTCGCGAGCTTCGGCGTGCAATGCAGAGATCAGCGTGTACAGTTGCTCCACATGTTGGCCATTGTATCCCGTGTGCGGGAAATACGCTGCGACTAACACAAATTGGAATGAGCCCCGCCGTATGTGGAGAGCTGCAAGCCTAGCGCTAACACCTTGGAGCTGTTTGATGTGTTTGCCCCATCGTTTGTGCACCAACACGCCAACCCCGTGAGAAGGCTGATCATGACCAGATCCGGCAAAAATATGGCCTTCGGCAGTCTCCCACATCTCTGAGACTGCTGTCCTCCAGGTTTCGTTGAACAGTATAAAGTCCCAATGTTCTGTGCCCATCTCGATGATCACCTCGTCAATGCGGTCATCGTTAAGAGAACGTGCATTTTTGTGAAGTACCGTTAGTGACCACGTGCCGTCTTGGGCTGTGGCTTGATGGTATCGCCGGTGTCTTGGTTGAGATAGTCCACTGTGAATGCTTAGCATGTGTGGAGGGGCCTGACGAATGCAAGCGGGAACGTCGCCGTCGACGTGGGTGCAATCGGTTCTACCCCCGCCTGTGCTCCTGCGTGGATGTGCGGAGTGGTGTGCTGGTGGGCGTTGGGTCAGAGGTGGGAGCTGGAGATCGGTAGGTGGAGGTGGGCTGTGGAAGGCTGGTGTTGCGCGTCGCTGGTTGTCAGAGTTTTGAACGCGCAGGTCGATAGCTGGAGCTGGAGGTTGTGATAAGTGAGGGTCGATGGTTAGGGGTGGACGTTGTGGATCGCTTGGTGTGAGCTGTAGGTCGATAGGTGGAGGTCGGTTGCGGCCCTCGGATGCTATTGGAAGTTGTAGGTCGGAGTGTTGGACGTGGAGGTCGATAGTTGGAGCTGGAGGTGGTGAGAGGTGGAGGTCGCTAGTTTGAGGTGGACGCTGGGGGTCGGTTGATGGGCGCTGGATGTTAGCGGGTGGGGGTATATTGTAAATGTCTGGTGCTGCTGGCAGCTGGAGGTCGAGGTGTTTGAGGTTAGAGTCGATCGTTAGAGATTGGACGTGATGGGAGGTCGGATGTTGGATGTTGGAGGTCGGGTTGCTGTGATGGCGGAGGTCGGAAGTCGATGGGTAGTGATGTTGGTGGGAGGTTGGATGCTGGAGGTTGGAAGTTGGGATGCTGAGTTGGAGCTGGTGGTGGCGCTGGGAAATCGCGTGCTGATGGCTGCAGGTCGGAGAGCTGAACTGCTGGAGGTTGGGGGTTCACATGTCGGTCAACATTAGGTGGAAGATGAGGTCGGCCTGCAACATCTTGCCGCAGAAATGTTTGTACGGACTCCTGTGCTGGGGGTCTGACCTGGTCCTGCAGGGCTGGCGAGAAAATACCGCAAGGGTCATTGATTCCCTTCTGTGGGCTGAAACGTACTCCGACTTCTTCAGAGGTGCTGGGGGTCAGGGGTGAAAAACTCGACGCTGGGGTCGGGGCTGGAGGGGGGGAGGCCTGTGCTGTGGGAGGGACGGTTGCCGGACAGCTCCCGGCAGTGGTAACTTTGCCCACGTCCGTGGCATTCCCAATACGGCTCCGGCGGTGGTCGAAGATGTGATGGCACTCCAAGCGTTCCCTCTCATGATCCTCATCATGGGGGGGGGCCATCGTACCGGAGAGGAAGTGCAGGAAGAGGTACAGGAGGGACGGGAGTGTCTGAAACTATAACGGTCGGCATGTCGGTATCTTTGCCCGCGGTCTCCAAAGAGGGGAACTGTAGACAATGGGCGTCGGAAGTTGGGGGTGGGATGTGGAGGTAAGGGTCGGAAGTTTGGCATTGAGAGTCGAATAATGGAAACTGGAGGTTGGAGTCTGGGAGCTGGGAGTCGGAATGCTTTGGCTGGAAATGGGAGGGTGGAGGTTGAGGGATGGGAGCGTGAGAGTCGATCTCTGCCGCCGGGGGTGGAAGCGGAGGCCCGGCAAGAGCATCTTCGTGTCGAAATGGTCGTACATATTCCGTGGCCCGGGGCATGCCGGTAGCTTTGCCCGTGTCGCCCACGTCCCAAAGTCCAGAATATGTCATATTTGCTGGTGCGGCTCGGGCATCGGCAATAGTCGCCGCTGCCCGCCGGGCGTCCTACTTGGACCCTTTGGACTGTCCTTTTGCACCTCCTTTTTGGTTCATCGCAGCCCGGCTGGCTATCCCGTCGCACGCCGTCGTGAGCTCAATCAACTTTGTGTTGTTGCGTAAGTCTTCCCAGTCGGCCCACTCTTTAGTCCACTCTCGGATGACAGTGTTCCTGTCGATCTTTATGGTAAGGGCCAATTCCCCACCCACTGTGACTGTGTATGGGTGGTCTGTGTCTTCGACGCGTATGGTGTATGTAATCCCCATTGTGTTCTTCAGCATGTACTTGACCCCGAAGCAATAGTTGCGCGCAGCCCTGACCAGTGGTGGGCGATCAGGTGTGGCCCATATGGGTTGCCCGTTCCTGTAGATCTTGGCGCTTCGAAGCTGTCCAACGGCAAGATTCCTATCGTCCGTACTCTGAAACTCCATGAAGAGTATATTGTTGAAATCCCCTTTGGCGTAAGTATTTGTCGGTACAGGTGCACTTAGTCGTAGTAGTTCTTGTTTGATCCACGTGCTTGCTCTGTCTAGCGTGTCAAAAAATTTGAGGTTCCCGATAACGGCCGTGATGCTCCTCTTGTCTGAAGTGTTCGGGGTGCCGTCGGTTCCAAGACGTCCCGGGTATCCTGAAGCAGTTCGCTGTTGCTTTATCAATTGTATCTCCATTTCCAGCTCCAACAGTTTAGCGTTCGTAGTAGGGTCCACTGTTGCCGCAGATTTTGCGGAGGAAGGTCGGGATGACGTTTCCAATGCCTCGACGCGCTTGGTGATGTCGTCGATGGCTGACTTCAGGGGTTTCACGGCAGTGTTAAGATCCAGTCGAGATATGCCATGCGCGTTGATAGCGGTGATGTCGTTGTGGATCGGCTGCAACTGCTCGTTGAATATTTTCTTGAACGTCTCGGTGGTGAGAGGCTCCAGATCCGTAGGCATCGTGCTGGCAATGTTTGTGTTACTGCTTTGGTATGCAGCCGCCATGCGTGCCTGAAATATTGCTTGACTGGGACCTGCGCCTTCTCCATCGACTTTAAGTGGCGAGCTGCCGGTGCGAGCTACTTTGTAGGACCCTTTGAGAACCGAGCGCCTCGGCTCGGGTGACGAAATATCATGCTTCTCCGGCATGTTGGGATGAGTGTGCATACAGAATAAGTGAGTACAGTAAGTGGGATGTGAAGTTCGGGAATGTAAGTGGGTACGGGAATGTAAGGGGGTACGAAAAAGCGCCTTGAGCCAGAGCGCCTTGAGCCAGAGTGTCTTGAGCCAGAGTGCCTTGAGCCAGAATGTCTTGAGGTAGGACACGGAGGGCAAGGTGGCACCTGCGGGCACCTCGTCAGGTGGGACACTACTCCAGTCAGGGCGTGGTTAGTGAGCCTCTCTCACCACATACTCAAGATTTGAGCAACCCATACGGCGGCGGCCCAAAGAGAGCATCGGAAACCCGTGAGATCACGACAATCACGTGCCCAGGTCTTGAGGATGTCTCGAGCGAGACGCTTGGTTTCATACCTCCAGGTTGCTCAGGCAGAGGTCTAGCGCCAGGATGCCTTGAGGATGTCTCGAGCGAGACGCTTGGTTTCACGCGTTCTCGTCGCCCAGGCGGATGTCTAGCATTTGGATGTGTTGAGGAAGTCTCGATCGAGATGCTTGTTTGCACGTGTCCACGTTGCCCAGGCGGATGCCCAGCATGAGGATGTGTTGAGAATGTCTCGAGAGATACGCTTGTTTTCACGTGTCCAGGTCGCCCAAGCGGATGTCTAACATGAAAACGTGTTGAGGATGTATCGAGCGAGACGTTTGCTTTGACGTGTACAGGTCGCCCAGTCGGATGTCTAGAATGAGGAGGTGTTGAAAACGTCTCGAGCGAAACGCTTGTTTTCACGTGCCCAGGTCACCCAGGCGGACATCTCA
Organism: Prorocentrum cordatum; assembly: GCA_963575745.1. Taxonomy (NCBI): domain Eukaryota; class Dinophyceae; order Prorocentrales; family Prorocentraceae; genus Prorocentrum; species Prorocentrum cordatum. Next base: position 147,673 of record CAUYUJ010017107.1, read on the forward strand.
CATGCAGATGTATTGAGGATGTCTCGAGCGAACCACTTGTTTTCACGTGTCCAGTTCGCCCAGGCGGATGTCTAGCATGAGAATGTGTTGAGGATTGTTGAAAGCGCAACGTTCCTTGTTTTCATGTCAGGCGGATGTCTAGCATGAGGATTTTGGCGGGATGTCTCGAACGAAACGCTTGTCCCAAGCACGTTCCGTAGCGCGTCCCGTTGGCACGTCCCGCGGTACGTCGCATGGCACGTCCCCTGGCACGTCGCTTGGCGCGTCCCTTGGGACGTTTCGCGGCGCGTCCTCCTGGCATGTCCCCTTGTCAATTAGCTCTGAGGCAGCTACTTTGTGCTCAGGCAGCTCGAGCTTAAGATTCAGATCAGTTCGGTCACGAATCGAATGCAAAGGAGGACTCGATCCACAACGCTGTAGAGCACAATCGCGGCATGGCACATCGCAATTCAGCACGGCGCAGCACAGCACCGCCCTCGGAACGGTACATCAAGATCGATACATTCAGCATTGCAACCTGGCATGTTTCTTGGCACGTTCCGTGGCGCGTCCCGTTGCGAGTCCCCCTGGCACGTCGCGCGGCGCGTCCCCTGGCACGTCCCGTGGCACGTCCATTGGCACGTTCCGTAGCGCGTCCCCTTGGCACGTCCCGCGGTGCGTCCCCATGGCACGTCCCTTGGCATGTCGCTTGGCACGTCCCTTGGGACGTTTCGCGGCGCGTCCTCCTGGCATGTCCCCATGTCAATTGGCTCTGGGGCAGCTACTATGTGCTCAGGCAGCTCGAGCTTCAGATCCAGATCGGTTCGGTCACGACTCGGATGCAAAGGAGGACTCGATCCACAACGCTATAGAGCACAACCTCGACATGACACATCGCAATTTCGCACGGCGCAGCTCAGCACAGCCCTCGGCAGGGTACAGCAAGGTCGATAAACTCAGCATTACAATTGCCCGTCGCCCAATCAGGTGTCTTTGAAAACGTTGCCATGCGTTGCATGGCTATATTCCTTTCTGGGTTCGTGGGTCGATCATGTTGGAAACGACCAGTTCTATGCCAGACCCTATTTCTAATGGACCAGTTCTATGACCAATTATATGACCAATTCTATCCAGTTGTACCAGTTCCGCGCAAGCAGAGACCTGCGGCGGGGGGGGCAGCGCCCTGTTACCTGCACAACCACATGTACATCCACATCAACGAAACAACAAAACTCTTCTTACCTAGGTCTTGGGGAATGGGAATGGGAATGTGACGCTCGTTCGGGAGATCGCCCAGGTCTCTCAAGGGCGAGGCGGATGAGGTCATGGCCTCAGGAAAAACGGCCGGCGGGCTCAGAGAGCCGGCGTCGGGGCACTGCACCGAAGCATCGGATATGGACACGTTCTGGCGGTGAGTTCCACAGGCCGCACTCGCCCCAGACCTGTCTGCTCTCCTGCCGCGCCTCTCCTTATCTGGCAGCTGGGGAGGCGGCAGGCCATGCACGCAGCAGCACTTGCACGCCACAATGTGGGCGACACTCTCAGGTCGTGCACTTCGAACCGCCAACCGAACATCACGTTCTCTTCCTCCTCCTCCTCCTCCTCCTCCTCCTTCTCCTCCTCCTCCCCCTCCTCCTTCTTCTTCTCCCTCCCTCCCTCCCTCCCTCCCTCCTTCCCTCCCTCACTCCCTCCTCCCTAACGCCTCCCTCACGCCAGCTGCCTCCTGCCTCGACTTCCTCGCCTGCTCCCAGCGCTGACAGCCTCGCCAACCTGCTACTACCGCGCGCCCCCCGCGCGCCCTAGCTGGGCCAGCCCCGTGCGTCCTGGCCGGGTCAGCGCCGGCGGGGAACTCGAGCCGATGAGGCCGCGGCACGGACTCGACGGTGAGGTCGCGGCACGGGCGCGGTACGGCCCGACGGCGACGATGAACGAGAGCGACGGCGACGACGTCACACGACGACGAGCGCGACGGTCAGGACGGCAACCATCTCGCGAGCATGTGATCTCACAAGCTGACTTGATGTTCATGTGTTTCTCCCCCACCCTTGTGAAGCGTGCGGTGTTCCGCAACTTGTGTATTCATACTCTCTGATTTTGCCTTGCCCGCTCTCACTCTCGTGCAGACCTGTACTTGCTCGTCCCGAGCCATCTTTGTATCGAGCTACGGCCGTTTGGAAAAGGAGAGCTTCCAAGAGTTTCCAGCATCAGCGAAACACACGTTGATTAGGATTGGTAGCGGAGCGTGAGACGCTCCCACGCTCCAGACCCCGCGCGATGGCGGACAATAGCCACACGGAGAGGGTCCCTGTCTGGGACGGTCGCGCAGAGTCACTCGAGACCTATGCGCAAGATGTGGAGCTCCGCGCGCTGCCACCGCAGTCGGCGCAGAGGAAGTTGGCCATGAGACTGAACAGATCCGACGCCGTCGACGAGACAGGCCAACCCGTACATCCAGAGTCGGTTGCCAGTTTCAAGGGTGCGGATAATATCATCGAAGCCTTTCGATGGTCACTCGGTACCCAGGTGATAGCTGACGTGGGTGACAGAACCGACAAGTATTTCTACGGTGGACCTGGGCGGACGGCAGTCATGAGAAAGCACGGTCAGCCCATGTCCCAATGGATCGAGACGGGGGAATACCTCTACTGCGAGCTGCTGAAGGCCTATCGGACCATAATTAGCGCCCGAGATCCTTCCAGACCGAGTTCGAGGGGTGCTGCTGTGGAGGAACGCGGAACTGTCGGCCACGGAACAAGCATCACTCAGCACGGCGATCAACGGGGACCGGTCCAGGGAGAAGGTGACGAAAATGCTGAGGAGCACATGGACCGACCAGGACCTTTTGGCACGAGATCGTTCCCATCAGCGGGGACAGGCTCCTCAAGGGCGGCCACCCCATGCGCGAGCCCGCCATCGGCGCTCTCGAGGACGAGGGAGACTACGAGGAGCCGTACGAGGAGGACGACGTGCTGGCGTTGGAGGAAGGCGTGGCCATGCCCGAGGGTCAGGCTTCCGCGGCTCACCGTACGTGGTCGGAGGCTCGCAAGATCCTGAAGAAAGGGCAGAAGATCCATCCCGATAATAACCACCCCGACACGCGAAACCGTTTAGTAAACGCACCCACAAAAAGAATCAAACAGGGCAGGCTGCTTAGTAAACGCCAAAGCCGTGTAGTCAGCAATAATTGTCTGGTCCGGGTGGTTGTTCCCCCCTTGACTGAATCATGTGCAGAAGGCTCGTGGCTTCTGCCCTGTGGGTGGGTTTGGCCGCTCTCCCACCTGGAGGTCGAGGCCCAGCGGAGGGGCGCTCCGCAGGGCGGGCGAGGCGGCCCGCGAGGCCCTCCGAGGGTGCCCAGAGGAGGAGACGGAGGAGGAGGAGGAGGAGAGGGAGGAGGAGGAGGAGGAGGAGGAGGAGGAGGAGGAGGAGGAGGAGGAGGCGGAAGAGGAGGAGGAGGAGGAGGAGGAGGAGGAGGAGGAGAAAGAGAAGGGGGAGGAGGAGGAGCAGGACTCAGGGCCGTGGCAGCACTGCTGCCCTGCCGCTTCCAACGCCTCGGGTGCCCAGACCGCCGAGGTGCCCGATCCACCGCGGGCCCCACAAGACGGTGGAGTACCCCTACGAGCACAAGGGCAACACGCAGAGGAGCTCAGCGGGCGCTGAGGAGCTGGACGAGCCGACCTCGCCGGTGACCTGCGCGGCGCACTGGGGCGGCCCCGACGGAGAGGAGGAGCCCGTGAGGTCCGTGCCCGTGCAGCACGCGCTCTTCGCCATGGAGGACCTGGTGGGTCACGCGATCGTGGACTCGGGGGCTACCAGGTCCATGAGCGGCGTCAACCTGGTCGGCTACCTCCAGGAGCAGGTCCTCCTGGCCCTCGGCTCCGACGAGATCAGGCACGACGAGAGCGTGAAGTTTACCTTCACCTACGCGAGCAATACGAGGGGCAAGAGCCTGGGAGCCGCTGGGGTACCTCGCCCCCATGGCGCGGAAGGCGCAGGATGACTGCCTGTAGTTTGCTCTGGTGCCGACGTCGAACCCGACTCTCCTGGGGCTGGACAACTTGAAGGCCGCTGAGGCCGACGTCATGCAGGACGGCTTCCTGGTGTACAGCGACGGCCACCGCGAGAGGCTGACGGCCCTCCCGAGCGGCCACTGGGGCCTGCCCCTGCTCTAGGGACAGCGACGGCGCGAGCAGCAGGTGGAGGCTCCGACCGAGCCCATGCCTTGACGGAAAACAACCAAGACTTCCACCTCCTGTTTCGCTTCTTGGTCTACATGGTCACATTGGGGTGTGTAGCGAGACCTATGGCGGCTGGGGTCATTTTGAGCCTCGAGTGGGCCCCACTGGGCTACTTCAAGATAGAGACGCTAGAACGATTCCCACTTGTACTACGAGATCGTCTGCAACCTCCCCGAATAATATCAATACCACTGCGCTAAGTCTGTACTCGACGTACCTCAACAAGCTGATTAAGAACCAGAGCTACCAAGGGAATATCAACAAGTGCCTCTACGAGGCTGGGAATCACAAGGGGAATCTCGTCAAAGACCTCGATCAGGCCCGAGTGCTCAAGGGGACCCCAAACGTGGACCACTGCCAGGCTCTCTTCAGTTCAAGGGGAAGGGCTCGCTAAAGACCTCCTACCAGGCCCCGAGGCCCTACGTGGACCCCATGCCAGCTAACCCAGCAAGCTAATCCAGGATCAGGGCTCCTCATCCAGCTGCTGCTTGGGCTCAAGTTGCTTCACTTCGGACCCAAGGCGGGGCCATTCACCGACCAGCTATTCCATGTTCCCGTCGTCAACTGCCGACCTACATGCCGACGGAGACATGCGTCGACGGCCCGATCTGGCTAGTAATCGGGTCGACCGCCGAGGAGGGTTACTGCCCCCCACCGCCGCCACCTACAGCAGCCTCAACCATGGCTGCGGCCCCAACCCCAGCTCCATCGGTAGAGTCTCTGGGGACGGCTCAGGAGTTCTACGGGGGCGCCTACGACCAGAGCATGGAGCTGCTTCTGGACCTGAACCCCGAAGCCTCCGATGCGAACCGCCACGCGGCAGCCGTGGAAGCAACGGGCCCTGGCTGCCGAGGCGGCCCGCCTGCGCGAAGAGGAAATCGACTTCTCGCAGCTGGCCCCCGACTGGGGGGATCGCCGCCCAGGCAGCAGCGGAGGTCTTCGAACAGCGGAAGGCCCAAGGCCAGGAGGGCCCACCCCAGCTGCGCCCCGATCTTCGGGAGCTACCCTCGGCCCCCAAGAAGAGAGCTGCACGCCAACAGGTGGAGGCCGACTGCTCGAACGTCACCGACGGCTCTGGGGGGGCCAGGTCGACGCGACCCCCAGCGGAGACCCCCAGCCACGCCAAAGGCGCCACCGACAGCTCGATCAAGGCGAAGGTGGCCACCACCCGCAGGACCAATGACCCATCGGCAGCTGCGACGGCGGCTGCAGTGGACAACCCCAGCAAGGAGAATAATACCACCAAAGGGCAATCGGTGCGCACGTACGCAAAGACCGTCGGGCATGGAGCACGAAGGCAAATGCCCGCAAGCACGCCAAGACCATGCCCAAGAACCTGGACGGGCCTGCGGCGGGGCACGGATAGCACCTCGACCGCTGGAGTTTTCGCTAGATCAGGTACGGCTGGTGAAAGGGGACATCCCGAGCATCAACGACTTCCTGCGCTCCAGTTTCGCTGCCCCCCCAAGACTTGGCGACCATTGACGCGCTCCCCCTCGGCGTGCAGGACGGCTGTGGCATCATGGAGGTCATCGCCAACGGTGGCCCAACTTACAAGGGCAACCGTCAACCTGACGACGGGATTCGAACTGACCACCGAGGCGGGGTACCAGGTCGCCCCCGAAGATACAAAAACTGAATCCTCGGCACGTGTCTGTGGCTCTACCCACGACGACCCCCGCTACACCTGCCCTGCTCAGGCGCAATCTGCTCACCCTGACCAGCTTGGCTCGGTTGGTAGAAGCGGCAGCAGACATGCAGTTCGGAGTGACGGCTCTCTCTCTCTCTCTCTCTCTCTCTCTCTCTCTCTCTCTCTCTCTCTCTCTCCATCTCCAAAACGTTCCTGGGTTACAACGAGACCCCAATCCGATGACTGCGAGAGCGCTGGTATACCTAGTCGGCGGCTAAGAGCGACTGCGACCTGCTTACCAACTCCAAGCTTGTGGTGGAACATATGGCTCACACCGACCTCCGAGCGCTAGGGAAGCTACTAGCCCAAGGGGCTCACTGCGATTGGAACACGGCGCTTCACGACATGGCCCAGGTTCGCAACGAGAAGCCCATGGTCTTCGCCGCGGAGTCTCCCGATACCCCCGTGGCCGACAGGCAGCAGGTGGAGGACGCGACGCGGGCCCTGCAGAAGCTTCGCAGCCAGCTGGGACATCCTGCTCATGGAGCCCTCCAGGCTCTCCTACGCCAGCGAGGGTCACCGCAATGGGTATTGCGGCTCGTTGGGGAGCTCAGATGCAGCGCTTGCGTTCGCTACCAGAAACGACAAGCCAGGCCGACTGCAGCAGGAAAGCTGGCCGAGCCTTTGCAAGTGATCCAGATTGACGGTTTCGACTGGGTCCATCCTGTGTCTGGAGTCCGAGTGCGGGGCTCCCTGGGCATCGACGAGCGCAGTGGCAAGGCCCTCGCCAAGACACGCAGCGTGGCTTCCGCGGGCGGCAACACGGGGATCACTAGCTCGGGCGAGACTTGGGACTTCATCGTGAACGACTGGTGCAGGCACTTCGGCCGAGTCCCAAATCCGCTCGGACCCCGAGGGCAGCTGCATATCCCGCGACCTCCGGGACCGCGCGGCCAACGTGAGCATCACCTTGGATCCCGAGCCTGCCGAGGCACACTGGAAGACAGGGCGCGTCGAGTCCGCGATTGGCATCATCAAGGAAGCTGCTACGCGGATGGGCTGCCTGGACCCGGCCTGCTCCGCCAAAGAGATTTCAATTGGGCGACAGCAGCCCGCAATGAGATGCCTAACCGAGACGGCGCGAGCCCCGACATGATCGTCCTGGGACGGGCGATTCGCCCTCTCGACAGCGAGCTGCACGGCGCGGCCCGCCAGCTGGAGGCCGAGACCCACAGCGGATCGCCCGCAGAGGCGCGCGTGCGTCGGTACATTCAGGCTCGGCAGTCCTACGCAGGAGCTCAGGCCGACAAGAAGCTTCGACTGGCCAGGCTGGCTCGGAGCCGTGCCCACAAGATCTTCGAGCGCGGCGAGCTGGTCTTCGCGTGGAGGGAGCCAAAGAACGAGCTAAGACCGCCAAGAGCTCCAAGGGCGGGTACATCGGGCCCGCGGTGGTTCTCCCTCACCTGCAAGACCCTGAAGATGGACGGCATCGCAACGTGGTGCTGCTGGCCTACCGTGGTCACGCCCTGAAGGCCACTCCGCGGCAGCTGAGGGCTGCCACCGAGGCCGAGACCACCTTCCACAAGATGGACGCCGACACCGCGCGTTCTCTGTCGAGCAAGACCGAGGCAGTGATCGACAAGCTACACGACATCCAAGACCTCTGCGGGCCGGGACCCCCGAGCGAGGGAGACCCCAACATGGAGGTTGAGGAGCGCGAGCCTCCATCAATCCCTGAGCACCTGCCAGAGCCCGAGGGAGCTCCCGAGGCCGCCTCCAATGGGCCACCCGAATCTCCTACCGATGCTGCGCCAGCTCCATCCGACCTACCTGCTCAACCGGTCCCCCAAGTCAAGGGCCCGCTGGAGGAGACGGAGCCAGAGGGCCCTCCAGGGGCGACCACGGCTCCCTCGCAGGAGTCAGCAGCTCAGCAGGAGCAGCCTTCTCAGAGACCCGCTTCGACCCCGCCATCGCCCGCCCCGAAGGCAGTCGGTGGCCGAGGCGACCACTTGGGCGACGTTCCCACATGCACCCGCCAGAGCTTGAAGGGGGTCAAGCGGGCCATCGACGACGCCGGGCTCGAGTTGCCGAAGGGCAATCAGACCAGGCACGCGTATTTCAGTGGGGGCAGTGGGCCAAACAGCCTGGGCAGTGCGCTCGCTAGCGTGACCGACGACAAGTGCGTCTACGCGGTGTCCCTCGACCAGTGGACATGCAGACGGAGAGTAGCAGGCATTTCCGGAGGGGCCCCGCCGCGCGGGCCGCGGCCGCCTTGCGCAAGAGCCCCGAGGTGAAGCTGCGCAATGTGGACTCAAGGCAGCGGGGGCGCTTCCGCGAAAAGAAGGGGGAGGGGAGATTTCGCGCTGGCTGACCATAAGGTCACCGAACAAGCCCTACGTGAGACAGGCAAGAAGACTATGAAGATAAGCTGGTACCTGACCGTCAAGAGCGATGGCGCCGCCAAGGCCAAGATCGCGCCCTTGGGTTTCCAGGGCCATCGCCTGGGCACCGCGGCAACGGCGAGTCCTGCCATCTCCGTTCGCGGACGGAACTTGACCCTGCAGGCGCGCGCCAATCCCAAGCTCAGGCTCTTCAAGGGGGGCGTGAAGGCAGCCTTCCTACAATCGCAGGCATCCCCCACGGGCGTTCTCGCGGAGCCCGTGAAGGTGAAGGAGCTCAGGGAGGTCATGAACCTGAAAGAGGACGAGGTGGTGATGCTGCTCAAAAAGGCCTACGGTCTGTGCGATGCCCTGAAAGAGTGGTTCGATGAGATCTTGTCCAAGATGTCGGCCGCAGTCTGGGTGGCCATGGAACTGGAGCCGCGCCCGTCGATCCTGTGCGACAGCCAGAAGATTGCGGGCATTGCATTTGCCGATGTGGACCAGATGGCCATTGGCATCGACTCGAGCAGTGTCCTCGCCACCCGGAGGCTCAAGGAGCTCAGGGGCCACTGGAACTGAGGTCGACAAGTTCACGCAGACGGGGATCGAGATCACCCAGCTCGCAGATGGCACCATCCAGCAGTTATTCCAGAAAGCCGCTGAAAAGGTCACCATGATCAAGGGCTGGCAGAAGCCGCGCAACGGGAAGCTGGAGGACGGGCTGCCACCCGCGGGCAAGACCGCCCGTCGTGCAGCGCTGGGCGGCCTACAATACCTAGCCAGCAGGCCGACACTAGGTCGATTATAGCAGGGACGCCGTGTGTCCACAAGAGATCACAAGAATAGCACAGGGGCTCATTCCTGGGCACAGACGCAGGTCCCAGTCGAAAGACGTCAATCTGAAAGGGGGCACAGGACTGGGACGAGGAGGCTACTCGTGCCCACATTCCAGCGTGGGTTGGCCGTGCTGGCCCGCCAACGCGTCACGGGTGGCCCGAACGACAGCTCGCCTCCTGGCGGACTGGTTGCGCAGCCCCAGGCCAGCCTGGCGGCCTGGGTAGCTTTCTGGGCTTGCTTTTGTCTGATTCGGCAGTCGTTGGGCGCGCCAGACGGTAGGCCGCGGCGCCGCGGCCCTGGGAACAAGGCGCAGGCGGGTGAGGAGCGGAGCCTGCTCGGGTGGGTACATGCAACTTGCGCTCGTAGCCCGCGCTCGCGTTCGATGCGCGGGACTGTTCAGGGCACGCACCGCACAACGCACCAACGAACACGCGCACTCCAACGCACCCCTTTCATATAATCTGCACCTCGCGGCGCCCAGCGGGCTTGCGGCAGACTATCATCCTTGCTGGCAGTGCGTTTGGTGGCGGTGCGCGCAACTAGCGCGGGCGGCCTGGTGCCATAAGCAGAATGGCCTGCAGCGGCGTACGAACCAACGCAAGCGAGCGATAAAAGGCCATGCCGCGTACGTTCTAAGGGAGCAGCGCGTTTGGATGCCCCCTTGCGACTGCATGGTATGGCCCTTCCCCAGTGGCTTCAACGCCTGCGGGTCTCGCAAAAATCCTTACCCGCAGATGCGCGCAGTCTACCCGCGCATGGCGGCATGACCCAATACATGAGATGTGGGCATGTCTCCGGGTAGGCCTCTAGGTAGACTGCTCTGAATGCTTCCAGAAGCTCTCCCGCGCCAGGTCTCCAGGCTGCTTGTCCGCGGGGGGCCACGTCCGCACGCGTGCAGCGCATGTGTTGGCGCTGCAGGTCCGGGGCAAGCGCGGCCAGCTCCGTCCTCTTTTCAGCTGCCATCGCCGCCTGGGCTACAGCGGCGGCTTCGGCCGTCTGCGCGGCGGCCGCGGCGCTCGCGCGCGGCGCGGGAAGCGGCTGCTTGGCCCGCAGTCGGTGGCGTTGGGCGGCTGCGGCGAGGGACATGCCGCGGGCGCTCCGCGGGCCAGTCGGGGCTAAGCTTCGTCGCTCGGGCGCCGGGGATGGCGGGGCCGCAACGGCCGCGGATTCTGGTGTGCAACCAGCGCTGGCCCTTCTGGGGTGGCCCTTGTCGTGCCCCGTCCTTTTTTCACGTATCGCTTGTATTGCTCGTCCCATCGGTCCTGGTTTAAAGCGACGTTCGGATCGCTCGTAGAAAGAGAAATAATTATTTCAATTGAATCTCTTCCCCTAGCGGGCGATACAAACGATACATGAAAAACAGGGCCGGGTGGGGAGAGCGATGCGAGCGATACGTGAAACATAAAACCGCCGGTACACTGCGGCGCACCTGGCGCGTCTGGCGCACTCGGCGCACCTGGTTTCGTGATTGTCATGGCGGGAATCCTGCGCATCCGCTGGATAATCCGGCCCCCGCGGAGCCCAGCGGGCCTGCGGCAGACCGTCATACTTGCTGGCAGTGCGTTTGGTGGCGGTGCGCGCAACTAGCGCAAGCAGCATGGTGCCATAAACAGACTGGCCTGCAGAGGTGTATGAACCAACGCAAGCAATAAATGAAAAAGAAAAAAAATAAAGAAACAACAAAAAAAAAATATCAAGAAATGAACAAAAAAAAACAAACAGAAAAAAAGAAAAAAAAAAACAAAAAAAACAATCAAAAAAACAACAATTAAAAAAAAAAAAACAAAAAGAATAAAAAAAAAACAAATAAATAACGAAGAGCAAAGCGAAAGAAAAAAATACCCGAACCAACCAAAGCAAAAAAAAAAAAAAAAACTAAAAAAAAAAACGAAAAAGCAAGCAATAAATGGCCATGTCGTGTACATCATACGGGAGTAACGTGTTTGGGTGCCGCTTTGCGACTGCCTGGTAAGGTCCCTCCCAAGTGGCTTCGGCGCCTATTGGTCTCGCAGATATCCTTACCCGCAAGTTCGCGCAGTCTACTCGCGCATGGCGGCATAACCCAAGACATGTACAAGTAGAGGGAAACAATTAGTGGACGCTCCCCCGCCCCAAAAAACTCGAAGTTGGCACGCGCGGGGGAGACTGCGGTCGAAGTGCAACTCAGCCAACCCACCGCCAATATTGATCATGGCGGGGCATTGACAGATGAATGCGGCATGACTGTTCGCTAATTTTTCCCGATGCCAGGCTGGGGTCCGAGCAGATGGGGTCGCAGGATTGCGCCGAATCGCAGATGTGTCGCCGATGCATCGGCGATGCATTGGCGTCATCGGCGTGGATAAAATCGAGCACCACATCGAGCCGCATCGTCGATGCATCGGCGATGCGGAGCGATCCTTGGACCCCACCTGCTCGGACCCCACGTGGGATGCCTAGAGGCAGGATCCCAAATCAGAACATCACTCGAGGGTACGGTGCACAAGAACAGCCAACAAACACGAAGAATTCTAGGGTACCCTCCCCGAGCCGACCTCGATCTTATATCCCGGTCCGACCGTAACGCCAACGTGTGCTAGTCCATCGGAGCCCTTCAATACGACGCAAGTGGTGTAGCGACGGCCGACACAGGCCGAACGGGGTAAACACACATTGAGCTGACACACGTCCTGAGGGTCAAGGAAAAGTGCAAACTGTGAAACGAGTGCACCACGCCAGAGTTCTGTGAGGGAGGGGCCCCTTCCTGCTCCTCGATCTTCGATCGGTTTCCAGGAGGGTGGTGGTGGCGGCCCCCTGAAGGTGGTGAGCCCCCCTCGAAGCGCTGCCCGAGCGGGTGGCGCGGACCACCCGCGCTCGAGGCTCGGGCGCGCCGATTGGAGGGGAGCGTGGAGAGCGGAGAGGAAGAAATCGGGGACCACGACCAAGACTGAACGCGGAAACGTCGCTTCGGTCTTGGTCTCCGTCCATCCTGGTCAGCGCTAGTTTGTGGATCATCCTCGCGAGGCGGCGACGCAGGCATGGACCATGACCGAAACGGCGTTGACGGGATCCCGCGACGTCTTGGTCACGGTCAGTGTGCTTCTCTCCTCGGGAGAAGGGGCCAGCGCAGCACGGCACGAGGCACGTGCGCGGACGAGCAGGGGAGGACCGAGAGGCCCACCCTGCGGAACCGCCTGGCAAGACATCCCGCGGATGAGCCGATCGAGGGAGGTCCGCACTGGCGGTTCCCGAGAGGCCGCCAGCAGCCAAGGCAGACCCTCCCGCAACTCCACGCTCGACTACGGGAGGACCGCGCTGGCCGCCAGGGGAGGCCCTCCGGCCCTCCGAAGCTATAAGCGCAACCCGTTAGTAAGGACGCGCGGTAAGGACGCAAGGGCCTTGGAGGGCCATGTTGACGTTTTCGAGCGAGGCTCGCCCGCGCAAGTCGCTAAGAACGGGCCGAAGGGGCAAGCGCGGCCCTGCCTTGCGCGCGGAGGCCCGGCAGAGGCGCTCGGGGGCGACCCGTTCGGCGGGTTGCGGCGTCCCCCCCCCCCCGGCGGGCTGGGCGCGGAGCAGTGCAGTGCTATCGACGTACGTATTAAGCCTATCGGATGTTCGTTGGGATGTCGTGGGAAGCCGCTCGGGGGCCTCTTGGAGGCAATTTGGAAGCCTCTCGGGGCCGTTTTGGACCCTGGGGGCTCTTTGAGGGCCTCCACGCGTTTCATATCCAGGCTGTCCGGAAAAATCTACTCGGACGGACGTTCAAAACTCGAACCGTGCATTTGTTAACCAGGCCCATATGTCTATCGGATTTTATCGGGGTGTTTCGAATCAGCGAGCCTGCCCACGCTCCACGGGCAGGGGCGAGACAGCGCCCCGATGGCTCCGAAACCGAAGGGCTGCGCGGGCCAACCGTGCTCGCGCACAGCAGGTCTGCGCGTCTGCGCGCAGCGGGTGTGCGCGGCACCTCGCCATCGTTCGGACGTCAATGCGTTTTTGTCGGTCTCGTGCGCAAGTTCTTCCCAAGGCACATCTCTTCGCGCTGAGCACTATGCGAAGCGCGAATCTTTTGACGTTTTCGCGCCGCCCCCACCCCGGAACAGGATAATGGACTTGCGCATCGCTTTGAAATCGCCCAGGCCGCGAAGCGCGACTCACTTCGCACCCTCGTGGTGGCCCCAGATTTCTCAGCGAGATGATCCAAGATGCCCCTCGATGGTCCTCGCCGAGGAAGAATCGGCGGCGAGCGAAGGGGAAAAGAGAAATGACGGGCCTTCTCAGAATGCTCGGGAATCCGTTCTGAGAGATGTTCCACACCGTATCAGAATAACAAACAAACATCTTTTCGGAAGGCTGGAAGGTTCCTGAAAAGCCCCGCCGGCTCCCGAGAGGGCCCTCCCCATCTCACTCCCCCCCCGTCGCTCGCCCTTCCTTCCGCTCTGAGAGGGCCACGATATCCACTCACCCTTCTTTCCTTCCTTCCGAGCGGCTTGACGGCGCTCGCCTGGTCGGGGCCCCGCGGCCGGCCGGGCCGCCTAGCGAGGCCCTCATGTTCCGCGGGCGACACCGAGCGTCTGCCGCGCGGGCACCGTCCCTGCGGCGGAGAAGCGTCGTGGCCACGATGCAGTCGAACCATGGCAACAACAAGCGCCCATCAAGAACACGAGCTCCTACGCCTGGAGCCCAAGGCCCCGTGGAGATACGCCAAAAGAGGGCCAGTCCAAGGTGGAGGGCCCAAGCAAGAGTAACATAAGGATGCCCCAAATCAGGGTTGTTCTGAAACCTCGCTCCAGCTGTGTCCACCCACTCTGGCCCTCAATCTCCTCTTCCACGCCCGTGCAGGGTGGGCGGATGCCCCCACCCCGCCAGGATGTCGACAACCATGCGCCGCCACCGGTTTTTGGGCTGCAGCGGGCACGTGCGTCGGGAGCTCTTGCTGGAAAGAACCTCTGGGGCACGTGTGTCGTCGATCTTTGAGCCTCCTGAGCTGCCCCAAGGCTTCTGTGGGGCCCAACGGCCATCGGGGGACAGGCCCTGTCTTGTTAGTGCTCGAGATAACGGGCGTGATCGGGGGAGGGTGGGGGGGGGGAAGAAAGGTACCCTTGTCGGGCACCAAAAACCCTCTTCTGGGCCCGAGCGGGCCCCTTTCAGGGGCCCCTGTCCGACAACCCTCGCTGCCCCCCACGTATCGCCCCCCCAGTACCGCCCCCGAACAATTATCCCGGCAAAGCAACCAAACAGCGAGTGTAGAAGCAAATCCTGAAACATCCCCTTAAGATTCAGATGAAAATCCAGTTTGTAGTCTTCTGCTGTTTTCGCGTCGTAGTCGCATTCGCGATGACAGTCTGCAGCGCAACGGCATTCGCTAGTCACAAGCACTCACTCAGCCTGCCCTCGCCTCAGCCTGCCTCAGCCTCAGCCTCAGCCTGCTTCAGCCTCAGCCTCAGTCTGCCTTCAGCCTCGGCCTCAGCCTCAGCCTGCCTCAGCCTCAGCCTGCATCAGCCTCAGCCTCAGCCTCAGCCTGCCTCAGCATCAGCCTGCTTCAGCCTCCGCCTCAGCCTGCCTCAGCCTCAGCCTCAGTCTGCTTCAGCCTCAGCCTCAGTCTGCCTTCAGCCTCGGCCTCAGCCTCAGCCTGCCTCAGCCTCAGCCTGCCTCGGCCGCAGCATCAGCCTGCCTCAGCATTCAAAATGTGGCCCAGGAACGGAGTTCTGGGAACTAGAAGAATACGAAGTGGCCTGCAGTTGGCTCCGGGCATTCAAAATGTGGCCCTGGAATGCAGTTCTGGGAAGTCGAAGAGCACGAAGTGGCCTACAGTTGCCTCTGGGCATCCAAAATGTGGCCCGGGAATGGAGTGCTGGGAAGTCGAAGAACACGAAGTGGCCTACAGTAGGCTCCGGGCATCCAAAATGTGGCCCGGGAATGGAGTTCTGGGAAGTCGAAGAGCACGAAGTGGCCTACAGTTGGCTCCGGGCATTCAGAATGTGGCCCGGGAATGGAGTTCTGGGAGGTCGAAGAGCACGAAGTGTGTGACTGTTTGCGAAAAACGAATGCGGCGGCAGCCGCGCCGGGTCCCGCCCCGGGTCCCGCCCAGACCCCCCTGAGGAGTCATGATGCTCTCTTTTGAAACCACTAGAAACCTATCAGCAAGAGCTGTTAGGTAAAAATGGGTTGGGTGACCCCGGTAGCGCTTGTCCAGGCCCCCCGGAACCCTCCAGGACAGCTCGAAGCAGAGTCCCCCCCAAATCAGACCACCCCCGAATGTGAGATTCGGAAGGACCCCCGTGACGTGCGCTTTCACCGAATGGAGTTCTTCTGCCGCCGTCGCGCTCTTCGGGTGCAGAAGCTCCCCCCCTCCTCATCCTCCTCCTCCTCTTCCTCCTCCTCCTCCTCCTCCTCCTCCCCATGACGTCGTAGAAGTCATCGTGCTGACATAAAGAACGC
>CAUYUJ010017107.1:163254-248675 GCA_963575745.1 Prorocentrum cordatum
CTGCTACTGCTACTGCTACTGCTACTGCTACTGCTACTGCTGCTGCTGCTACTACTGCTACTGCTACTGCTATCGCCACTGCTACTAATACTACTATTACTACTACTACCACTACTACTACTACTACTACTACTACTACTACTACTACTACTACTACTACTACTACTACTACTACTACTACTACTACTACTACTACTACTACTACTACTACTACTACTACTACTACTACTACTACTACTACTACCTACTACTACTACCTACTACTACTACCTACTACTACTACTACTACTACTACTACTACTACTACTACTACTACTACGACTACTACTACTACTACGACCTGTGTGAGCATAAGCTCGTACTGGTGCCTCACTAAAACGGCTCGGTTCAGCAGAAAACGAACACGCACCTTCCGACAACAATAAACCACGGGTAAGTTTTGCAAATTCAGAGATTTCCGAGGATGGCGTTCGACAGCTGCATGGATCGACATCAAGTGGCGTCCTACGTTTAACCAAAGCTTCCAGCAGCTGCACAGAAGGAGGTCGGTAAGTATTTGATGTGCGGCTCGCGTTCGGGAGCCGCGCACATTGAACCGACAAGACCCCTGCGCCTACACAGCTGAAGGGCGGGAGGCTTTCAAAATCTGGCTCTTGCCGGAGACTGTCCCATGGAGTGTGCCCTTTAAGTTTGAAGCCTTCAACAACTTCACAATTAGAGAGCGGCTCACTGTTTAACCAAATCGCTCTCGCCTGGAACTTCTCCACATCTTCATCATTCAATCAAAAGGATGGCACCTCTTTTCAAAACCGTGCTCTCGCCACTTTCATGACACGATCCTTCGAGGTTCCACCGGCGAAATGAATGGAGCGCGACTCTTAATTTGACCCATGCGAGCAAATCTAAATATAATCGTTGGTCTGTGTTGAAGGCTGATTTGAATCAGCGGACGCGGACACAGTCCGAGCCGGTGTCTCGAGTACGTGGACATACGATAACCCCGAAGAATGTCGTGCATGTGAGCGGGATACTCTTTTCCTCACTGATGGGGAGCAGTGTGCAACATCGATCACCGCGCCTGAGGCAATCCGAAGCCTGCCGGGGGCCTCCTGGAAGCAGTTTTGACGCATCGAGGGCACTCTTGGGCTATTTCAGAACCTCTTGGACGTCTCCTAGGGGCCTTGTGGGCCCTCGGGAAGCTTTTGGGGTCCTCGTCGGACCATTTGGGGGCCTCTTGCGGCCTCCTGTGGGCCTTTTGGGGGGAACGCTCTGCTGTTGGGTCGCGTTCCCCTTCTTGGGCCTCTCTTGGGGCTCTCGGGGCCCTCTCGGGCCGTCTTGGGCGCCTCAAGCACCGTCTTGCGGCCCTCGCGGGCCGTCTCAGGGCCCTCTTGGAGGCCTCTTCCTCTATATTGGAGCGGTATTGGAAGCCTCTTGGGCCGTCTTGGAGCATCGGGATGCCAAAAGAACGAAAAAATTGAAACCCGTCAAAGCCCAATCGTAAAACAATGAGTTGTGCCTCTTGGGGCCACCTTGGGAGATCTCTTGGAACCTCGTCGGCCCTCTTGGGAGCTTCTTGGGGGCCTCGTGGATCCGATTGGGGGCCTCTTGACACTTCCCGAGAACCTCTCGGGGTAGAAAGCTCGGATTCTCGGTCCGTGTTTCCCTTCTTGGGCCTCTCTTGGGGCCGTCTTGGGGCCCTCTCGGGCCGTCTTGGGCGCCTCAGGCACCGCCTTGGGGCCCTCATGGGCCGCCCAGGGCCCTCTTGGAAGCCTCTTCGGCTATCTTGGAGCTGTCTTGGAGGCCACTTCCTCCTCCTCGTCCCCCTCCTCCTCCTCCCACTCCAGCTCTCTCTCCTCCTGATCTTCCTCCTCCTCCTCCTCCTGCAGCGTGTTCCGGAAGGCTCCCGCCGGAACATGCTGTGCACAAGTGCTGTCACTGCTCCTGCCACCGTGCCCTGGGTGGTGGGTCAGAGACCTCATGGGTGTTGGTTTGGATCTCGTGGTTGGCCTGTCGGGGACGTCGTGAAGGCAGTTTCGCATCTTCTCGGTAGCCGTTTTGGGACCGTTGTGGGGCCTCCTCGGGGCTGTTTTGTGGCCTCTTTAGGCCTCGTTTGGGCCTCCTGGGTGCCTCTTCGGGGCCTCCTGGGGCCTCTTGGGGGCTCCTTGGGGCCTCCTAGGGCACTCTTCAAGCAGGAGGGTCGAATGCTGGAGTCGTGGTCCCCCTCTTGGGCGCATCTTGGGGCCGTCTTGGGGCTCTGTTGGGCTGTCTTGGGCGACTCTGGGGCCGTCTTGGGGCCCTCCTGGGCCGTCTTGGGGCGCTCGTGGGGGCCTATTGAGCCGCCTTGGAATGTCGGACAGCCGAAAAGGCTGGAAGGCCAAAATCGTTCGAAAACCTTCGTAAAATTGACGATTTCAGCCTCTTGAAGCGCTCTGGAGAGGTGTCTTGAAGCGTCGTGGAGTGTTCTGGGGGGCCTCTCGGGCCGTCTTGGGCCTATCTTGAGCGTCCTGGAGCGGTCTTTCGGCGACTCGGCGCCCGCTTGGGCCGTCTTGGGAGCCTCTGGAGGCCCTCCTGGACTATTTTGGACCTCCCCGGCCGCCCCGTCCTCCCACGGGGGGTCGGAGGCGGCGGCCTCCGAGGCCCAGGACGCGGAAACCCTGTAAAAACACTACGAAAATGAGCCCCGGTACTCCCATGGAGGGTCGAGGCAGCTGTTTTCGGGCCCCAGGCCTGCCCCCCCCGTGATATATATATATATATATATATATATATTATATATATATATATACATAATACATACATACATGCGTGCATGCATGCATGCATGCATGCATACATACATACATACATACATACATACATACATACATACACACACATACATACATACATACATACATACATACATACATACATACATACATGCATACATACATACATACATACATACATACAGATATATAGATATATAGGTGTACGCATATGTTTGTTTATATATATACATGCGCATATATACATGTATGCATGTACATACACACATACATATATATATATATATGTGTGTATAACTATATGTACGTGTGTGTAGGTGTGTGCATGTATGTGTGTACGTATGTAGGTAGGTAGGTAGGTAGGTAGGTAGGTAGGTAGGTAGGTATGGATGGATGGATGTATGGATATCTGGATGTATGGATGTATGGATGTACGGGTGGATGGAAGGATATATGTATGTATGAATGAATGTTATGTCTGCCTGCCTGCCTGTCTGTCTGTCTGTCTGTCTGTCTGTCTGTCTCTGTCTCTGTCTCTGCCCGTGTGCGTGTGCGTGTGCGTCTGCGTGTGCGTGTGGGTGTGCGTATGCATGTGCGTGTGCGCGTGCGTGTGCGAGTGTGTGTTTGTGTGTGCGTGTGCATGTGCGTGTGTGTGTACATGTATATGTGTGTGCGTGTGAGTGCGTGTGAGTGCGTGTGCGTGTGCGTGTGCGAGTGCGTGTGCGAGTGCGTGTGCGAGTGCGTGTGCGTGTGCGTGTGCGTGTGCGTGTGTGTGTGTGTGTGTGTGTCTGTGTGTGCGTGTCTGCGTGTGTGTGTGTGTGCGTGTGCGTATGCGTGTGCGTGTGCGTGTGCGAGTGCGTGTGCGTGTGCGTGCGTGTGCGTGCGTGGCGTGTGCGTGTGTGTGCGTGTGCATGTGCATGTGTGTGCGTGTGCGTGTGTGTATATGTGTGTGCGTGTGTGCGTGTGAGCGCGTGTGCGTGTGCGTGTGCGTGTGCGTGTGCATATGCGTGTGCGTGCGCGTGTGCGTGTGCATGCTGCGTGTGATTGTGCGAGTGCGAGTGCGAGTGCGAGTGCTAGTGCGTGGTCGTGTGCGTGTGCGTGTGCGTGTGCGAGTGCGTGTGCGTGTGCGTGTGCGTGTGCGTGTGCGTGTGCGTTGTGCGTTGTGCGGTGTGCGTTGTGCGTTGTGCGTTGTGCGTTGTGCGTTGTGCGTTGTGCGTTGTGCGGTGTGCGGTGTGCGGTGTGCGTTGTGCGTTGTGCGTTGTGCGTTGTGCGTTGTGCGTTGTGCGTTGTGCGTTGTGCGTTGTGCGCTGTGCGTTGTAGTGGGTTGTGTGTTGTGTGTTGTGTGTTGTGCGCTGTGTGTGGTGTGCGTTATGTGTTGTGTGTTGTGAGTTGGGCGTTGTGCGCTGTGTGTTGTGTGTTGTATATTGTGTGTCGTGTGTTGTGTGTTGTGTGCGGTGCGTTGTGTGTTGTGTGTTGTGTGGTGCGCTTGTGTGTATGGTGCTGTGTGTTGCGTGCTGTGTGTTGTGTGGTGTGGTGTGTTGTGTGCTGTGGTGGTGCGTGATGTGTTGTGTGTGTTGTGTGTTGCGTGCGTGTGTGTGTGTGGTGTGCTGTGTGGTGCGTGCTGTGTCTTGTGTGTTGTGTGTTGTGTGGTGTGGGTTGTGTGTTGTGTGTTGTGTGTTGCGTGTTGTGTGTTATGTGTTGTGTGCTGTGTTGTGTGTTGTGTGTTATGTGTGTGCGTGTGCGTGTGTGTGTGTGTGTGCGTGTACGTGTGCGTGTGTGCGTGTTGTGTGTATGTTGTGTGTGTTTGTGTGTGTGTTTGTGTTTGCGTTTTGCGTGTGTCGGAGTATGTGTGTATGTGTATGTGTTTGTGTGTCTGTGTGTCTGTCTGTGTGTCTGTATGTGTGTCTGTCTGTGTGTCTGTGTGTGCATGTGTGTATCTGTGTGTGTGTGTCTCCGTGCGTCTGTGTGTGCTTGTGTGTGTTTGTGCGTCTTGTGTGTCCAGCACGGCCGCGCCTGGACGGGGCTGCCAATCGGGGTCACCACCGCACGCTCCACGACCATGGGGGACAGCTGCATCTCGATCGTCATTCGCATTGTTCGGATCATGAGGAGGAACCTCGCCCTGAGCATCACCACTGCGACGAGGAGCTTCGCCAGCAGTCGAGGGAAAGAGATCCCGAGCGTCACGGCGCAGCAGCACGGACTCGCACAGGGGTGGGCCACGCGCAGACCTCTATCGAACCATCGGTACGCTTGCGGAAGTGAGGCGAGGAAAAGCCCTGCACCTGTGCCGCACGGGGGACTGTGAAGAGCAGGCGCGGAGAGAGTACAGTCTCCCGGACAAGGATACTCACCTCCAGCTTGCCCGAGTCCACGCTGAGGAGGCGGGAGAGCAGAACCTGCGCACCAGCATCGACCCTGCCAGGGACGGAACACACTCGCGCATCGGCAACCGTCGCGCAGGGGCGGCAGCGTGGCCACAAAGCCTGTGAGCCAAAACAACCTTGAGCCAAGATCGCTCTCCTCCCGCTCCTCCTACTCCTCCTCATCCTCCTGCTCCTCCTCCTCCTCCTCCTCCTGCTGCTCCTGCTCCATCTCCTCCTCCTCCTCCTCCTCCTCCTCCTCCTCCTCCTCCTCCTCCTCCTCCTCCTCCTCATCCTCCTCATTCGTGGACACTGTCGAGCCTCGGTTGAGCAGCCGCCCCTGGAACATCCTCTTGTCCACGACCAGGCCTCGGAGAGGCCCGAAGCCCCGACGCCGACCAGCCGGCCCCCCTTTCCGACCTTGCACCCTGCACCCGTTTGGCACCGATCCCGCCATCGTTCTCTTGGCGGCGCGGACCAGGGCGCGGCGCGAGGGGAGTGCCGTTCTGCGAGGGCCACAAGCTTCTGAGAAGGCTTCTTGGAAGCTGGAACTCCTCCTCCTCCTCCCTCCTCCTCCTCCTCCACCTCCTCCTCCTCCACCTCATCCTCCTCCTCCTCCTCCTCCTCCTCCTCCTCCTCCATTCGTGTTCCTTATGAACAACTCCTCCCTGTCGCACCCCGACGACAGTCGGAAAGGCGGGCTAGCATTTGCCTGAGACGTCCTCACCATTATGAGCCTGAAGCTTCGAACCTGACAACTGTTTCACGCACGGAGGGCCAGTGGATGTTTAATGTGGCTCTCGCCTCAGCGCCGCGCACATTCGCTTTAAACATTTGCAAGATCTTCACGGATTGAGGGCCGGTGGTTTTCAAAAAATGGCTCTCGCCTCCGCGCCGCGCACATTTTTTCAAAATTTGCAAGAGCTTCACGGATTGAGGGCCGGTTGTTTTCAAAATGTGGCTCTCGCCCTAGCGCCACGCACACTCGTCTGAAACATTTACAAGAGCTTCAAAGATTGAGGGCGATTCCTGTTCAAAATGTGGATCTCGCCCTAGCGCCGCGCACACTCGTGCCCAAAATTTACAACAGTTTCACGGATTCTCATGGCTAAAATACCAGACATGGCCTTGGGAAACTATTCGGGGCTGCCAGGGCGCAACTGTTACGCTCATTCGCGGTATTGAACCCCAGAAATTATGGCACGATTCAGGCTCGTCGAGACGCAGAAGTCAGGTTGACTCGTGGCGTTGAAGTCCTGAAAATGGTGTTCTGGCGCGCTTCAGGATTTCCACACGGTTGTCCCCCAACGGAGCATTTCCCTCAATGGACTTGAATCCTTGATGGGCCCTGTGAAGGAGCTTGGAGGGAGGCTGTATCCCCCAACATCTTTGATGGGTCTTGGGCTTACAATGGTCCTCCTCCTCCTCCTCCTCCTCCTCCTTCTCCTCCTCGTTCTCCTCCTCCTCCCTCCTCCTCATCCTCATCCTAATCCTCCTCCTCCTCCCCCACTTCGCCCTCCTTGCCCTCCTCCTCCTCCTCAAGCACATATTAGCTCGAGCACATCATCTTGTTGCGACCTAGAGCCGAGGCCTCTCACTTCCACCCAGTGCTTGAGGGGCAGCGGGCTTCTCACTCCACACGTTCTGTGATCAGTCCCGCTGGCGAAGAGAAGTTCGCCCTGTGAGGTCGCTCCCTTGGTCTACATGCAAAGCCTGTAACACGTGCGAGTACAACGACGTGCTCACCAAGGCACAGATGAAGTGCAGCAAGTGCAGTAGACTAGTGAAGCTTCACAAACCTCGGAAAGCCAGGGACGACCAGCCGCCGCCCACGCTCGAGGGCGCCATGCAGGCACGCCCCACGGTCTCGGGCATGTTGGCGCAGGCCGTCGAGCTGACGGAGAACCCCGAGGCCAAGAAGGGCTTGCAGCAGCAGGCGCAGCAGGTTGAGCAGACGGTCAAGCCGCCCACCTCTGCAGCGCCGGCGCAGCCTGCTGCATGAGGCGGCGACGCGGGCGGAAGGCGCTTGGGAGGACGCCTCCCTCTGCTACGAGCAGGCGGCGAGCCGCGCGAAGCGTTACCGCGAGAACCTGGAGCGCGCCCTCGCCAAGGAGGCGGAGACGCTGCGGGTTTTAACGACGGGCGATATCAGCAAGAGAACGGCGCCCAAGGCGCTGGCGCAAGAGCTCGGCACCAATGCGGGCGACCACGGCGGCGGCGGAGGCAGCCAGGCCCAGGGCGGAGGTAGTCGATCTCACCTGGAACGCGGAGTTGCTCGCAAAGTTGGACGAGGTAGAGCGCGACAAGTCAGAGAAAGAAGCTCTTCGCAAGTTCGAGGCCGACCTCATCGCCACCAAGAACGACTTAGCGTCGACGTCGGCCGACATCGCGAAGTGAAAGCAGAAGGTCGGCGAGCTCAAGAGGGCCATGGAGGAACGGATGGCCACGAAGCTCAAGACCACTGACGACGTCGGGCAGGGCGGCGCCGGCGGTGACGCGGCGACGACGGCGGCTTCAGCAGCGCCCTCGGTGCGGCAGGCGGCGCGGCCAGCGCCATCCGAAGGCGACGTCCAGGCGGAGGTGGAGCGCATCGAGGAAGCGCGCGCTGCTGGCGAGGCGGCCGGGGCGGCGGCGCAGGCGGAGCAGGCGGCAGGAGTCGATGGGGCCCGCGTGTGCGGCGCAGCTGCCAATGGCAAGTGGTTGCCCGCTCCCGCCGAAGGGTTGCAGGCACCCTCGGCCGAGGCAGGGCGCGCGCCGATGGCGCCAGCGGGGGCTGATGGTGCCGCTGCAGGTGCTGTAACTCCTGGTGCAGATAGTCCAGCCAAAACCTCCCTGGACTCGGACGTCTTCACCATGTCCCTCGGTAGTGTCACGTGCTTGGGCACTAAGTGGTGGGGCCACGTCGGGTGCAGAGAGTTCTTGAGCCAGCGCGACCTCGCTGGAATGGCCGAGATTCACGCAGGACGCCACTCTCGGGCGCAGTGGGCGAGGAAGTCCCGATCGACCAAGTGGAAGCACCTGGACAACGCAGCTCGGGGCACGGGCAGGGGGACCACGGCGGCGGGGGCCGCCAAGGCCAACGAGAGAGGGGAAGTCCTTCTGGCCCGAGGTCATCACAGCGCCCACAGGCTTTCGGCAAGACCTCAGAGGCTCCAGTTTTCTGCGTCGACGGGTCGAACTCGTTCGATGGGTTTATGCCGGCAGTTGTGCATATGCAAGGCTTCAGTCTTCTCATCATACTTCTTTACGCGCATCCTTCGTTCGGTTTCTCTGGAGCCAACGCACCCAGGTACGCGCGCCTCGGTGCCATGCTCCAGTCAGCTCAGCCCCAATGGATAGTCCTCAGGGATTCCAGTCAAGATGTTGTCCAGTTTCGTCTTTCCGCGCTTGTGGAAAGAATGCAAGGCCACATCCGTCAAGCAGATGTTGAATGCACATGCGTCGGGAGCGCAGGTAGCTCACATATCGACTTCTTGATGGCGTCAGAATCCGGCCTTCCACACATCCGCAGCTTCTCAGCCAGAACGGACGTGCCGTGGAGCCCGCCCTGTTCCCTCGAGCTTCGGCACGGCGCAGGCGAACAGCTGCTCTCTCGCCCCCTCCCCACTGCCCCGCGCCCCCCTCGGGCCCCTCGGCCGCCCGCTTGCCCCGCCGAGGGCTCCAAAGCCAGCAGGGCTGGGGCTCAGCGACTCTTGCGTCCCAGGGGTCCGACGCTCCCGAATCTCCCGACCCTGAGGCCGGGCCCAACGTCGGCCCCGACTGGGAATTTGAACCGGGGTTTGTCGAGGAGGTTGAGGAGGAGGACCCCTGGGCCTCGGAGTCGTGCCTCCACCCAGCCAACGTCGCAGTCGATGAAGCTAACTCCGGCATCGACAGTCGCGATGTCCCCAGTGAAAATTATGCTAACGGAGTTCCCCACATGTGGTTTTCTTCTTAAGCCGCGGACTTACAGGGGGGGCGCAGAAGGTGTAGGAAGATGGATAGAGGGGGACAACGAGAGCGACGCTATCGAATGGCATACAAGACTCTGGCGAGATTGCCCCGTTCTCTTAGCGGGAGTGGAAGAGGAAGGACAAGGGAACAATGGAAGGAGTGAGGGAGGACCAGGGGGGAAAAGAGAAAAGGCGATAGAGGGGAAGGCGGTAGAGCAAGGAAGGCAAGGAGGGTGGGAGGGTTAGCCTCCTCGCTCTGTCGGGGCCTCCCCGTAGGGGTGGGAAGGGGCGCGAAACCTTGAGACAGTATGGGCTTCGCAGGCCCGCGCTCAGGCGGGGCCTCCCTGGAGGAGTGGGAAGGGTCACGAGACATGATAGATAGCATGGTTTTCGGTTACCCTCCTCGCTCAGGCGGGGCCTCCCTGGAGGAGTGGGAGCGGCACGAAACCTGATAAATGATATGGCTTTCGAAACACCATCCTCGCTCAGGCGGGGCCTCCCTGGAGGGGTGGGCGGGAGACGAAACCTGATAAATAACATAGTTTTGAAATACCCTCCTCGCTCAGGCGGGGCCTCCCTGGAGGGGTGGAAGGGACACGAAACCTGTGAAATAATATGGTTTTCGAATACCCTCCTCGCTCAGGAGGGGTCTCCCTGGAGGAGTGGGAGGGGTACGAAACCTGATAAATAACATACTGCTCGAATACCCTCCTGGCTCAGGCGTGGCCTCCATGGAGGGGTGGGATGGGCACGAAACCTGTGCAATAATATGGTTTTCGAAAACCCTCCTCGCTCATGCGGGGCCTCCCTGGAGGAGTGGGAGGGGCACGAAACCTGATACATAAAATAGTTGTCGAATACCCTCTTCGCTCACACGGAGCCTCCCTGGAGGGGTGGGGGGGGTACGAAACCTGATAAATAATATGGTTTCCGAATACCCTCCTCGCTCAGGCGGGGCCGTCCTGGAGGAGTGGGAGGGACACGAAACCTAACACATAGCATGGTTTTCGAATACCCTCCTCGCTCAGGCGGTAGAGGAGTGGGAGGGGCACGAAACCTGATCAATAACATGGTTTTCGAATACCCTCCTCGCTCAGACGGGGCTGTCCTGGAGGAGTGGGAGGGGCAGGAAACCTGATAAATAACATGGTTTTCGATTACCCTCGTCGCTCAGGCGGGGCCTCCCTGGAGGAGTGGGAGGGACACGAAACCTGTGAAATAAAATTGTTTTCCAATGCCCGCCTGGCTCGGGCGGTGTCTCCCTGGAGGTGTGGGAGGGACATGAAACCTAACACATAGCATGGTTTTCGAATACCCTCCTCGCCCAGGCGGGGCCTCCCTGGAGGAGTGGGAGGGGTACGAAACCTGATAAATAGCATGGTTTTCGAATACCCTCATCGCTCAGGCGGGGCCTCCCTGGAGGAGTGGGAGGGGCACGAAACCTGTGAAATAATATTGGTTTCGAAGACCCTCCTCGCTCATGCGGGGTCTCCCTGGAGGAGTGGGAGGGTCACGAAACCTGATCAATAACATGGTTTTCGAATACCCTCCTCGCCTCCCGGGGGGGTGGGGGGGCACGAAACCTTATAAATGGTATGGTATCCCAATACTGTCCTTGCTCAGGCGTGGCTTCCCTGGAGTGGTAGGTATGGTATGGTAGCTTTGGTATCGTAGGTGTGGTATGGTGTGGTAGGTGGTGTGGTATAGGTGGCATGGTATGGTGGGTATGGTAATGGTACGGTATGGTAGGTATGGCATGTGGTGGGTATGGTATGGTAGGAGAGAGCGCGCGCTTTCCAAAGGGGGGGGGGCTTAGCTACGCCCCCCCCCTTGGACCCCCCCTGCTGGAAGCTACCCCCCCCCTCCCCCCCTTTTTTGTCCCCCCCCGGAAGCTACCCCCCCCTCCCCCTTTTGTCGCTCCGGAAGCTACCCCCCCCCTCCACCCCTTTGCACCCCCCCTGCTGGAAGCTACCCCCCCCCTTGAACTTCCCCTGCCGGACGATCCTCCCCCGTCGCTGTCGTCGTCGCCGTCGCCGTCGCTCGACGTCTGCGTACGACGCCGTCATCGTCCTCGTCGTCGTTGTCGCCGCCGTCGCCGTCATTGTCGCCGTCTTCGCATGACCTCGTCGTGGTCGTCACGACGAGGACGTGGTCATGCGAAGACGGCGACGGACGACGGACGACGCGCGACCGACGACCAACGGCGACGACGACCCAGGGTCAGAAAAAACGAGACCACGACCCAGGGGCTGAGAAAACGAGGAAACGAAGCAGGGTCCGAAAAAACGAGACCACGGCCCAGGGGCCGAGAAAACGAGAAAACAAACCAGGGTCAAAAAAAACGGACCAGGGTCCGAGAAAACAAGATCACGACCCAGGGGCCGAGAAAACGACACCACGAACCAGGGTCCGATAAAACGAGGCCACGACCCAGGGGCCGACAAAACGAGACAACGAGAAAACAAACCAGTGCCCGAGAAAACGAAACCACGTCCCAGGGGCCGAGAAACCGAGCCAACGAGAAAACGAACCAGGGCCCGAGAAAGCGAGAACACAACCCAAGGGTCGAGAAAACAAGAAAAACGAGAAACGAACCAGGGCCCGAGAAAACGGAAAAAAAAACAGAAGCCAAGAAAACAAGAAAACGAGAAAACGAAACGGGGTCCAAGAAAACACGATAACGACCCAAGGGCCGAGAACACGAGAAAACGGTAAAACGAACCAAGGTCCGAGCAAACGAGACCACGACCCAGGTCGAGAAAACGCGAATGTCGGTCCTAGAAAACGAGACCACGACCCAGGGGCTGAGAAAACGAAAAAACGATAAAAAAGGAATCAGGGCCCGAGCAAACGAGACTACAAACCAGGGGCCGAGAAAATGAGAAAACAAGAAAACGAACCAGCGTCCGAGAAAACGAAACCACCACCCAGGGGCAGAGAAAACGAGAAAACGAACCAGGGCCCGAGAAGACGAGACCACGAACCAGGAGCCGAGAAAACAAGAAAACGAGAAAACGAAACGGGGTCCGAGAAAACGAGACCACGACCAAGGGGCAGAGAGAATGCGAAAACGATCGAACAAACCAGCGTCAGAGAAAACAACACCACGGCCCAGGGGCCGAGAAAACAAAAGAACGAGAAAACTCATCAGGGCCCGAGAAAACTGGACCACGACCCAGGCGCCGAGAAGACAAGAAAACGAGAACACGAACCAGGTCCAGAGAAAACGAGACCACAACCCAGGGGCACAGAACACGACACCACGAACCAGGGTCCGATAAAACGAGACCACGACCCAGGGGCAGAGAAAACGAGAAAACGAACCAGGGCCCGAGAAAACGAGACCACGACCCAGGAGCCGAGAAAACAAGAAAACGAGAAAACGAAACGGGGTCCGAGAAAACGAGACCACGACCAAGGGGCAGAGAGAATGCGAAAACGATCGAACAAACCAGCGTCAGAGAAAACAACACCACGACCCAGGGGCCGAGAAAACAAAAGAACGAGAAAACTCATCAGGGCCCGAGAAAACTGGACCACGACCCAGGCGCCGAGAAGACAAGAAAACGAGAACACGAACCAGGTCCAGAGAAAACGAGACCACAACCCAGGGGCAGAGAACACGACACTACGAACCAGGGTCCGATAAAACGAGACCACGACCCAGGGGCAGAGAAAAGAGGCGAAAACGAGAAAACAAGAAAACGAACCATGGCCCGAGAAAACCAACCCACCACCCACGGGCAGAGAAAACGAGAAAACGAACCAGGGCCCGAGAAAACGAGACCACGACCCAGGAGCCGAGAAAACAAGAAAACGAGAAAACGAAACGGGGTCCGAGAAAACGAGACCACGACCAAGGGGCAGAGAGAATACGAAAACGATCCAACACACCAGAGACCGTGAAAACTGGACCACGACCCAGGGGCCGAGAAAATAAGAAAACGAGAAAACAAACCAGGGTCCGAGAACACAAGACCACGACCCAGGGGACGATGAAACAAGAAAACAAGACAACGAATCAGGATCAGGGAAAACAAGACCACGATCCAGGGGCCGAGAAAACGAGAAGACAAGACAACGAACCAGGGGCCGAGAAAACGATGCAAAAACCCAGGGGCCGAGAAAACGAAAAAACGAGAAAACGAACCGGGGCCCGAGAAACCGAAACCACGACCCAGGAACCCCTCCCGATGTCCATCCGACGCGATCTGTCACTCCGACTCGATTCCAAGCGGGCCCCGCGCGCGAAACCGGCCCCCTGAGACCGAAAACGCCGAAAAACCTCTTGGAACCTCAATGTGCGAAGGCATGCCCACTGGCCCGCGCCTACAACGCGCGCCGCGCCGCGCGCGCGCGCGCGACCCCGATAGCGAGCCCCCGCGTGACCCAGGCTGCAAAGGAAGGGGGGGGGGTAGTCTCCGAAGCCCACCCCCCCTTTAGAAAGGGGAGCCCAGGCGTACCTCTGGCCCCGAAAAGGGAGGAAGGGGGGGGATAGCTTCGAAGCCCCTCCCCCTTTAGCCAGGGCCCCCCCAGCTCAAAACTACTTCTAAAAGGGAGGGGAGAGGGGGGTAGCTTCGGAAGCCCCCCACACACACTTTTTAAAGGGGAGCCCGGGCTTACCTCCGGCCCCGAAAAGGAAGGGGGGGTAGCTTCGAAGCCCCCCCCCCTTAAGCCAGGGCCCCCCCAGCTCCAAAATGCTTCCAAAAAGGAGGTAGGAGGGGGGTAGCTTCGGAAGCTCCCCCCCCTTTCGAAGGAAGGGGGGGTAGCTTGAAGCTGGGTCCCCCCTTTTAGTATTGAGTTCCGTACGGGCGCGCTCTGTCTATGGTAGGTATGGAATTAATATGGTAGTGGTAAGTCTGGTCTGGTAGGTATGGTATGGTATGGTGTGGTACGTCTGGTATGATATGGTAGGGAGGCGGGAGAAGGAGAAGGAGAAGGAGAAGGAGAGGGTGTTCTAGGAAACAGGAACCCCAGTCAGGATGTGGGGAATAATGAAAGGCCCACTACGAGAGAGGGCGCTGCAGGCGCTGGGTCAGGGGATGGTCTGTCCGCGACGATCGAGCGCCCAGGGGGCTCGGGCCTCAGCACGGCCGGGGATCGGGATGACCTCGCCTGCTCCGCTGCCGATGCTGATGCCGTCCGCCCCTCTTCCGACCTCCCACCGCCCCTGCGGGCGTCGCACTCTGCCCAAGCGCCTTGGCACTCAAACTCTTCTTTCATCGCGTCTGGCAGCCCGTCAGAGAGTCGCTGGCTTTCGCGGCGGGCCACCAGCACACACCACAGTCAGGAGCTGCTTCGCCCGCTGGGCCGGGATCACCGAGCACGCGACATCGGCGCACCACGGGCCGGCTCCTCCTCGTCGGCCGCGAGGTGCAGGCTTTTACGTGGCGGTGGCCCCAGGGAAGCAGGCAGTACACATCAGACAGCAGCCACTCCAGGACGCAGTTTTGCTGCGCGGTGGGCCCGAGCCCCTACGGTGGGGGCATTGGACAAAGAACCCTTAGATAAGGAATGCAGGGTCTGGAAGCCAGTGGGATTCCAATCGCGGATCGGCCATGGATATCGCCGCCGCCCTAATCAGCGAGGGAATCCTCCAGGGTCTGCAGCCTCCTGGGCGCATTCCTGAACCAACGCCCTCACCGTACCATCTTCGAGCAGGCGGCCCGGCATCGTCGGCAGCGAAGCGGTGTCCTGCGACTATCACACCTCGGCCGTGCAGCGCAGAGTCTGGCGGATCGCCCCTCGGATAGAGCGGGGGGGGGGTCGTTCGCAGGGGGTCCGACGCTGCCCTGGACCTCGCCATCGCTTGGACGTCTATTCCCCGTGCATTTTTTGATTTCGTGCGTGTATGTTTCGCTTGATGATCAAAGATGTTCCTCGATGAACCTCGCCGGAAAAAAATGCACATGTCCGAACGATGCCAAGGGACAGCTCCGCTGCACGGGCTCTGCGCGGGTTGCTCGACCCGACATCTGGACGTGCCCGTGCCTCTCGAGGCGGGCTGCCTCACACGCTCGGCCCGTCGTGCGCAGCACGGGGCAGCGTCGAACTCTGCGCGCAGCTTCCAGGCTTGGATTTCTGTGTCTGCTCGGCTTTGAGGGACTCTGCTGGTGGCGGAAGTGGCACAGCGTCGTGGCGCCCCTCGGGAGGCCGAAAAAGGACGCAGCGCCACCCAGCAGGGTTCCCCTGAACCAGACCCTGGTTGCTACGGCCGGCCGCTGGCTTTCATCTGACACGAGTCAATCAAGGACCCTGAGCCCGAGCAAGACGAGCTTCACGTCGATGGCTCGAGTCGGGTGCACCCATTGGACATCATCGACAGGAAGGCTGAGCGGCGGCGGTCCCTCTGGCGCTCCAGTAGTGCTGACCAATGTGGAGATCCGTTGCGCGCGCGACTTCATTCGCGAGCGCGCCGAGGTTGAGTTGCTGGAGCCGCTCACAATGCAGGAGGTCAGGGACGCGCTCCCCAAGATGAAGGCGCTGGCGGGAACGGGCGTCGACCGTTTGTCGCCCACGGACTTCGCTCGCCTCCCCGACGAGGGCGTCCAGGAGCTGCGCGACCTCTACCGCATGGTCGAGGAGGGCCTGACGTGGCCGCGGAATGTCACGCGCGTGCTGGGACGCCTGCTCGGCAAGGAGTTGAGCGGGGACCGCTAAATCGGGCTCTTGCTCATGTTCTGCCGCGCCTGGTCGATGGCCAGAGAGAACCTCGCCCGCGACTGGGCCTCAGACCAGGACGACTACTGGGACGCGGCCATCGCAGGCAACGGCGCCTTGAAGGAGGCGTTCGGCAGGGCGCTCGAGGACGAGGCGCAGCGCCCCACGAGGGCCCCAAGAGGCGCCAAGACAACCCCAAGAGGCCTCCAAGAGGCTCCCAAGAGACCCCAAACGAGGTCTCAAGAGGATCCCCGAGGTACCCAACTCTCGCTCCTTCTCCTCCTTCTCCTCCTCCTCGTCCTCCTCATCCTCCTCGTCCTCGCCCTACTCCACCTCCTCCCCCTCCTCCTCCTCATCCTCCTCCTCCGACGACGACTCCCCCATCCTCCCCCTCTTGGGGTATATGACGGCTTCCCCCGCCCTTTATACTTCTGCATGCTCCCCCCACTTCCCTGATCACCTCAACTCCCCTGGGCATCGTTTCTGGATGGGCTGGTTGGGATACGTGTTTCCGTCGCGGCCACAGGCGAAGGCGCCCGCAGCGGGTCGAGTCAGCTCGGGCAACGAGCAAACCTAATTGCCGGCGCGCGCGCAGAGGAAAGCAGACCTACCGCCGGGGGAAGCCGCTGCTGGTTGGGATACACGAAGCGTCAACAATTTCAACAGCTCGGCAGCCCCTGACCCGACACACACACACACACACACCTCCCGCCACTCCTCCTTTGTCCCCTGACATTGTTCAAAGGATTGCTTCTAATCGTGCTGCTGCGCTCGCCCGACGAAGAGCCAGAGAACGAGATGCCAGGAGGGTTGCTGACTCTTTTGACGGGCTGCTTACGGCTTGCGCCTATCCCCCCACACATGCCGCTGCCACAGTATTTGTGCAGTCGGACCTGCGTCGCTGGTTTACTGATGCTGCTATGCGCAACTCGTAACGAAGGGGGTGGGGGGAGGTGTTGCAGAGCAGTCAGAGTTGGGTTGGGTGGGATAGTCTCGTCCACATCATACCGTCTCTGTACCACGTTTGAGGAGCTTTGGGAGATGGGCTGCTTGCTCTTCCTGTCTCGCATCTCCTGGCTGTGCCTCTCCTCATCCGTCCCACCGCGCCCGCCGCCGTGGGCGGACCGCGGCCGCCATCCGCAGCTTCGCGAACTGTGCTGTCTGCGACGGGTTCAAGGAGGTGCGGGGGAGGAGGGGGGAGGAGGGGGGAGGAAGGTTCCATCAAGCAGTACAGCTCTATGCCCTCGTTCGTCATGTGTGTTTCTTTCTCCCTGGGTACAGATCCTGAGGAGAAAATGAGCCCGCATAGCGGGCGCCTTGGGCTCTGGTGCTAATCAGTGCCGCACCGCCCTGGCAGCTGCTTGCGTGACGGGCACTTCCGACGGCCGATCCGATCCGATCCCCCTTCTCTTCCTCCCTCCTCCCTCCTGCCTCCCGGTTCCTGCACGAGCGGGGCGAAGGACCACCCGCCACGTCGGCCTCCCAAGGCCTCCCCCCCCCCCGAGAAACCTGTCTGGTCTTGGAGCCACTCCAGCTTCTCCGCGGCGGAGGTGCCCTGAAGGGAGGAGGAGGAGGAGGAGGAGGAGGAGGAGGAGAAAGGAGGGGGAGGAGAAGGAGAAAGGAGGGGGAGGAGGCCTGGAGGAGGCAGGGACAAGAAGGGGGATGAGGGAGCAGCCGGCGATCGCAATCGCAGCGTGCGACTTTCAGCCCACCGCGGGGGCACCCGTGGCCAGCATCCCGAGGCGCCTACACGCGGAGGTCCACGGGCGGCGGCAGACGTCAGGCTGCCCCTCGCGCGCGGCCACCGAGAGCGCTCACGGAGCGAGCCCTCGGCCAGTGCGGGCCTCGTTCCCAACGGCACCGGTCCACGAGGGCGTCGCCAGCCCCACGACATCCGGCGCGGCGAAGCCCGGGGCCCGGCCGAACGTCCCCCCAGGCGCGCCGCCGAACCACCATCACGGCCGTCTGATGCGAGGCGACGGCGCAGCCAGAAGGATGGGCACCACCGACGCCGAGGGCTGGGGGAGAGGTCGAGCCCAGAGCCGACACGCTGCTCAACCTCACTGCCGCCACCTACAACGCGCTCAGTGCGAGAGCGCAACGGCGTCGACGTGCAGGGAGTGGGTGCCAGGCAAGAAGAGCTTGCCCTGGCCTTACAAATGCTGGGCTTCACCTCGTCGGTAAGGCCGATGGAATTTGCTGGCCTACTTCGGCAGCAGGCCAGACTGCGGCAACCTGGCGGCCAGGGTTGGATCAACAGGGAGGCCGCGTTCTACTCCCAGGAGGGCGGCCAGCGGCGATCCGAGGCCAAGCACTTCCTGGTCCTCGAGAGCTCGGCCCGCCACATGCTGGTCAGGTGCACAGCCTCTGGGTTGAACACAGTCCTCGCGGTAGGTCACGCCCCACGTCATGGCCACAACCTCGGCGAGCGTAGGCTCTGTCGGAACGACCTGAAGCAGACGTTCCTCCGGCTCAGGGTCGGCATCGTGACGCCATCGGCCGCCTTGACTCGAAGCTGGTCAGACCCATGTCGGCGATGCATGAGCGTTCAGGGGCTGATGCATTCCCCCCGAAGCCTATCCCCTTATCGCTGCCCCCTGACGCGTTCCTAGGTCCTAGCCCCCCCACCTCGTCCGACCCCGACACTCCTCGATGGCTGGAGGGAGGACGGCCGCAGGCAGGCAAGAAGGGGCAAGGTCAGTCGGCATCGAATCGGGAAATCAGGTCGGACCGGGATGCTCGTCGGATCGGGCCGCATCGACACAGAGCCACAGTGGACTCGGATCGGCCGAACCAGGATGCATCACCGCGCCATGCGAGCATCGGGCCGCATTGAATCGCCAGGGTATCGACACAGAGTCGAACCAGGAAGGCCGGAATCGAGATCGAACTGGAACGAACGGACTATGGGGGGAGGAGCCACGGGCAGGCAGGGAAGGGGGCAGGAAGAGCAGAGCAGAGAGGGAGAGAGACAGAGAGAGATTGGAGAACATAACAGAAGAGAAGATAATATAAGGGAACATAAGAGAGGAGAAGCGAAGAGAAGAGAAGAGAAGAGAAGAGAAGAGAAAATAAAAGAAGGATAATAAGACAAGATAAAAGAAAAGAAGAGGAGAAAAGGGATGAGAGGAGAGAAGAGAAGAGATAATAGGAGAGGAGAGGAGAGGAGAGGAGAGGAGCAGAAAGGAGAAGAGATAGAAAGAGAAAGAGAGAAAGAGAGAGAGCAGGAGGAGGAGGAAAGAGAGCAAGAGAAAGAGGAGGAGGAGGAAGAGGAGGAGGAGGAAGGGGACCAGTGTAAACCCAAGATTCATCAACGATGTTGGAATACACCCTCCCGCCAAGCTCCCTCTTCAAAGACCCCTACAAATATTCATTCTCACTGAGGAAGGTGCCCCGTTGGGAAACAACCGTTTGAAGATCCTGAGGCGCGCTCAAACATCATCTCGGAACTTCAACGATCCTGAATCGGGCCAGAAAACCATCCCTGGGACTTCAACACCACGAATCAACGTAACGGTTGCGCCCTGACAACCCTGAATCGGTGAAGCTCTTGAACATGTTGAAGAAGAATGCGCGTGGCGCTACGACGAGAGCCACATGTTGAAAGCCATTCGCCCTCAACGCGTCAAATTCTTGCAATGTTTTGAAGCGACTGTGCGCGGTGCTAGAGCGAGAGCCACACTTTGAAAACCACCCGTCCTCAATCCGTCAAACTCTTGCAAATGTTTAAACGATTGTGCGCGGTGCTAAAGCGAGAGCCACATGTTGAAAACCAACCGCCCTCAATCCGTGAGCCTCTTGAGATCTCGTGCAACGAATGTGCGTGGCGCTAAGACAAGAGCCACATTTTGAAAACCACCCGCACTCAATCCGGCAAGCTCGTGCAACTGTGTAAGGCGAGTGTGCCCTGTGCTAACGCGGGAGCCACATTTTGAAAAACCGTCCGCCCTCCATCCGTCAAACTGTTGCCATCTTTAAGCTTCAGGATCAAAAACGGTAAGAAGTCTCGGGCAAAACGCCTGGTCCGCCATTTCGACCAGCCTGGGGGTGAGACAGGGACGAGTTATCTAGAAGGAAAAGGAATGTAGGGGTGGAGGAACCTTTCCCCACGGCGCCGCGGGCAGCCCATCCGCCCCCACGGCGCGCGCGCGGCTGTCCCGGCAGCCAATCCGCTCGGGCTCCTCGGGTTGGGTCGGGGGGGAGGCAGCGGCGGCGGCGGCGTTGCCCGCCGTGCGCGAACGCGGGCGCCGTCATCATGTTCCCTTTCCTGCTCCTCCTCCTCCCCCACCTCCTCTTTCTCCTCATATGCCTCTTCGTCCCCCGTAGCCAGCATGGCTTGAGCCATTTTGGCTCAAGCCGCCCATAGCGGGCGAACCCCCGTGGCTCGAGCCGACTTGCGAGGTGCCTGCAGACTGACGCTGCAGGCGGGCGATGCTGCGGAGCTCGGGATGGCGAGGGACTGGTCCCCGCTTCCTGGCGATCGCGTTGATCGGCGGCGTTCGCGCGCGAATCGCAGTGCAGCGAGACGTCTGGCGCAGGAGGTCAGATGGGTTGTTTCAGCATCTCACCGCCGAACTGCACTCGGTGAAGGAGAGCTTTGGCGTTGCAAAGAAGAGCTGGACACGTTGGTCGGGAGCAGCGAGTCCGCGCAGCGAGCCCGTGCGCTGCTGCCTGCATTCCTCGCAAAGCTGGAGAGGCGGGCACCCAGATGGCTGGACGTCCTGCGGCGGAATCTGGCGATCCACGCCAAAGCCGAGGGCGTCGGTGGCTGACGTCACCACGCTGCGCCGCATTCAGCATGGGCCGCGGCTGAAGGAGCGCATCGACGCGGCTGCACTGGGCGCACTGCGGGCAGAGGCTGCCGTGTTCGACCCAGGAGCGGGCGTTGGGAGGTATGCTGCCACCAGAGCGCCGCCGGGGCAGCTGGGAGTCGGCCAAGCAGTGCAGCGCGCAAGCGCTTCGGACTGCGCTGCACGTGCGGCGCGGCGGTCTTGCCGGGGGAGGTGGCACAGTGCCGTGGCACTGCCGGGTCGCGAGGTGGAGCCGTTGACGGCCCTCGCGGTCCCCGAGCTGGCGGCGGGCTCACCACGGGAGTGGGTCGACGGCAGCAGCGACCTGAGTGTCGATGTGGTCATGGGTGCGCAGGACATCCGCAAAGAGGTGTTGGAAGTCGGCGGCGTGCGCGCGGCCGAAGGCGGCGCAGCCAGAGGCCTCGGTAGCTCGCATCTGCAGGTGCCCGAGGCAGAGTTCCAGCCGCCTTCCGAGGCTAGTGGAGCCGCCACACCAGTTGCTACGGCCTCTGGCTGTTCTGCGGCCTGAGCGCGTACCATCGAGATGCCGTTCGATGGGGAGTCGCCGGAGCAGGTCGTTCATGCGCAATGGCGTGGTTTTGATCCGACACGCTGCCCGCGAAATCGCAAACTGCGGCGAATTGCGTGGCCGACGTTCACATGCGAGCGCCAGTGGTGCAAGCGGATCGTCATGAAGGAGGCCCCTGTGTGGTGGTGCCGTGCGTGCAGGCAAACTGTGACGTAAGAGCGCTCCGACTAAGGATCTCTTTCGATGGGATAGCGGTGAACCCGTGCTACGCCGATGGCCGAGCGTCGATAGGGCACTCACCCTGAGGCAGGCCACCGCCAAGACGGAGTGGATGATGAGTTCCTGAGCGGGAGCGACCAGACAACACCAGCTGAGGCCATCTCAGGGCGTTTCGGGGCCCAGAGGCGCGAATCAGTCTCAGGTGAGTGGTTGGGCTAGCATGAAGCAGGGCATCCTCCTCCTCTTTCTCTTTCTCTTTCTCCCCCTTTTCCTCCTCCTCTTTCTCCTCCTCATCCTCATCCTCTTTCTCCTCTCCCCCTCTTCCTCTAATTCCTACTCCTTCTCCTCCTCCTCCTCCTCCTCCTCCTCCTCCTCCTCCTCCTGCTCCTCCTCCTCCTCCTCCTCCTCCTCCTCCTCCTCCTCCTCCTCCTCCTCCTCCTCCTTCTCCTTCTCCTTGTCCTTCTCCTCTACCTCCTCCTTTTCCTCCTCCTTTTCCTCCAACTCCTACAGAACGTGCTATTTTCAGCACGCGAGTTGCTGGGCTGCCGGCTTCGAGCCCCAAAGAGGCAAGAAGGTCCAAATAATGGGAATTCGATGAAAACACCTTGGGAAATCAATGTTTTTGACCTTCTCGCCTTTTCGCTTACGATCGGTTCTTGAGGCGTCAGGATAGCTCCAGGACTGCTCCAAATGAGTCCCCAGACGAGCCCAAAGAGGGCACAGACTAGCCCGAGGTGGTCGCAGAGCTGGCGCGATGGATCACCCAGGCCTCGGTCGTCTGGCAGGGCATTGGCGCCAAAGACTGCGAGGGCTTCCCCGACGGCGACCGGCGGCGCCGAGTGCGCTTCGAGGAGCCGCCCGCTGGCGCCGAGCAGCCCGCCGAGCAGGGCGCCAAGCGGAGGCGCCCCGACGGCGCCCGCTGCGCGGTCACGGCCAGCGGCGGCCTGGCGCTGGGACCCCTGGTCTTCGGCTTCCTGGGCCACGTGCTGAACTACGCCCGCTGCGGGCGCGGCGACGACGAGCAGGAGGTGCTCGCCTGCGCGTACTACGGGGCCTACATGCGGCTGGGCGGCCGCAGTGGGGGCCAGCCGAGGCTCAAGGAGCGCTGCCCAGGCAAGGCGCCCGACAAGAGCGGCCAGAACCAGCTGCGCCTCTGGGGGAGGGGCCAGCACCCTGGAGGAGCCCCGCGCCTGCGTGGCGAGAGGGTGCCAGGAGCCGAGGCACCGCCGCTGCGGCAGCAGGGGTGTGTCCCCGAGGACGCGCAGGAGCGCTACCTCGCCTGGCTCGGCGTCCAGGGCGAGGGCGAGGCGGCGGCAGCTCCAGCAAGCGCCGCGGCGAGCGCTGCGGCGAGCTCGGGCACCCCGAGCAGGCCGGGAGCTGCCGCGCCAGGGCCGGGCAAACCAGTGGTACGAGGCCCCTCGACCCCGGGTTTGCCAGCACCCCAGGAGGCGCCACTGGCCCAGGCCCTCGAGGCCTCCGCCGACGGGCCTGCGGCCTCTGCGGCCCCCGCCCAGGGAGGCCGCGCTGGCTTCCTCGCGGCGCTCGGCCTCGACGAGGCCCAGATGGCGGAGTGGGTGGAGGGAGCGGCCAGCGGGCAGGAGCGCCGCCGAGTCCGCCGCAGCCTGCAGAGCCGCGGAGCGCGGCAGGAGGACAGCGACTGACAGGGCGATCCTCTGAATAGTTTTGGCCTGGCCGAGCTCTCACGCCTCGCATGTTTCTGGCCTCGCAGATGTCATGCTTTTGTGTTTCGCTCGCTGGTTTCATGCGTTGAGGTCGTCTTGGGATGCAGCTCGTTTTCGTCGTGGTCGAGGGGCCTGCCAAGCGAGTTCGGTTTCAGAGGAGGCGAGGCCCAGGTGGGTGGGCGTCGGCCAATGTGGAGCCTTTCGGCCTGCCGGGCCCCGCGACCCCCTCGTGGTCCCTCCGCGGGTTTGAAAGAGAGAACTTCCTCCCCCCTGTCTTTTTCCTCGCCTTTAGGGCACCTAGCTTCAGCTTCAGCGACTGGCCCTAGAGGGCCTGGAGGTTCGAACATCGATTAACAAAAAAACAACACAAAAAACATTGGAAAGGCAATGGTTTCGGTCTTCTCGCCTTTTCGCTTCCGGTCGGCTGGGGAGGCGTCAAGATAGCCCCAGGATGGCTCCAGAGAGGCGCAAACCGAGGACCATAGAGACCCAAGGTTGGCCGAAGAAGGCCCACAGAATTGAATTTCAGTGATAACCCATTGGGAAATCAATGTTTTTGACCTTCTCGCCTTTTCGCTTACGATCGGTTCTTGAGGCGTCAAGATAGCCCCAGGACGGCTCCAAATGAGTCCCCAGACGAGACCCAAAGAGGCCCAACTGGCCGAAGAATGCCCAGATAATTGAAAATCAATGAAATCAATGAAAACCCATTGGAAGAATCATGTTTTGGTTCTTCTCGCCTTTTCGCTTACGATCGGCTCTGGAGGCGTCGAGATAACCCCTGGCCCAAAACGGCTCCAAATGAGTCCCCAGGCGAGCCCCAAAGAGGCCTAAGGCTGGCCCAAGAGGGCCTGGAGAGTCGAAAATCAGATGCGCTCTTTCCGGGGTCCCTGGCCCTATTAAACATATGAATAGGAATATGCATGTGTGTCGTCGCCTGATTGTTTAAGTATGTGTATGTGTATACATATCTCCCTATGGCCATATCACTCTACACGGATATGCCTATATGTACATATAGATCCATGTGTGTATCTGTATGCAGATTGCATATATGGATCAGCCCTCCTCCTCAGAAGTAGGCGAGGGAAGGAAAACCCCAAAGAGGGGGAAGCACACACACACACACACACGGACACACAATCACACAATCACACACACACAGAGCACGCTGACCTCCGGCAGCAGCTGGCGGAGGCTGTCCGCAACGGAAAGCTGAGGGCCCGCTGGGTCCCGCGCACCTGTCTCCAGAGGAGGCACGCGAACGCGGGCTCAGCGAGCGTGACCGCCTCGGCACAGCGGCGGCCGGCAACAACGCTGGGGCAGCTGCCGCGCAGCGGGCCCCGCGTCCAGCAGCGGTGGGAGCGAGCCGCCAGGAGCTCGAGGTGTTGGAGGCCGCGCAACGCGTGCTTGCAGACACGCAGGAGGCTGCCCTGGCGGCGTCGCCGCCAGCCGCCCGCCGCCAGCGGCGCGACTGGCGCAGGGTGCGCCGAAGGGCCCGGGCTCGCGCGGCCTCCGCGCCGCCGGACGCCGCGCACGCCAGACGCGCGCTCCCGCTTGCGGCACCGCCGCGGCGCAGGGCGCCATGCTCGCCGCCTTCTTTGTTGGGCGGTCGTGGTGGCCGCACGCCCTCGCGCAATGGCCTGGCCGCGTCGTCTGTCTTCGGTGCGGCGCCGGTGCGGCGACGCCAGCGGGAGTGCTTGGGAGGGCGTGCTCTAAGTGAAAGGAGCGGCTGCTGGCGCGCGGGCAGGCGACGCTCCTCCTGGGCAGCGCCGCACGCAGCTCCTGGAGGCCTTGACGGGCGTCCGCGGCTGCGAGTCGCGCCTGTTGTCCGCATGTCAACAAGGTCACGTTTCGCCAGTAATGTCCTACCACTGATGGCTCTGATCCTGGAAATTGACGGGAGCTACACGGATTGAGAGTGGTTTTCAAAGCGAAGCCGTCGCCTGAGCGCCGCGCCCATTCGACTTGAAAACCTCCAACCGTTACACGGGTGGAGGTCGGTTACGTTTGACCGTGTGCATCTCGCCTCGGCGCCTCGGACATTCGCCTGAAAAAGTACAACCTGTACACAGGTGGAGGGCGGTTGCGTTTGAACATGTGTCTCTTGCGATTGCGCCGCGCATATTCGCCTGAAAATGCCCAACAATTGCTGGAATGCATGGCAGTTAGATTCGAAACTGTGGCGCTCGTGTTAGCGCTGCACATCCTCTGAAATGTGTACAATACCGGAACGGCTGGCGATTCCTTTTCAACGTGGTTATGGTGTGAGCGTCGCGAGCAGTCGCCGTAACAGCCCCCAACAGTTACAAGGATGATAGGCGGCACCTGTTCAAAGCTAGGCTACCACAGAAGACTCATTTATAGTGTATCGCTTGAAGCTTTGAACCGCGCAAGAACTGCACGGATGGGGCTGCTCTTCTCAGATAGTAGAACTCGTTGAAGACGTTCTCAATACGTGACAGCACACACGTGAATTCGCGAACGACTACATGAACGGCAATCGGCTCCGTTCCAAAGCACGGCTCTCGCTTGGCAGTTCGCTCGACGCTATGTTTCTATGATTGTGATATTTCAACGGCTGCTGGACTGGAGTGCGGCTCCCCTTCAAAACGGGGACTTCGCTTGTCGTCTTTCAGAGGGGCGCTTACTATACTGTCAACGAATGCACGTATGGACTTACAAGGAGATGCGTTAGGACGGGAGGAAATACTGCAACATCGTTGATGCATCCTGGGGTCACTCTGGGTCTTCGCCTCATGCTACTGATTATCCTGCCCTCCAATCCCTCTCACATCCAGCTCCTCATCATGTCCCTCTTCCTCCTCCTCCTCCTCC
This sequence comes from Prorocentrum cordatum, assembly GCA_963575745.1. Taxonomy (NCBI): domain Eukaryota; class Dinophyceae; order Prorocentrales; family Prorocentraceae; genus Prorocentrum; species Prorocentrum cordatum. Next base: position 189,036 of record CAUYUJ010017107.1, read on the forward strand.
TCCTCTTCCTCCTCCTCCTCATTCTCTTTCTTCCTCCTCTTCATCCTCCTCCTTCCAGCCTTCCGCCCTCCTCCTCCTCCTTCTGCCGTCGCCCGACTCCTCTTGGGGGGATCATATGCCTACAACCTGCCGGAGGATAGGCAGATGGAGGGGGAGAAAGAAGGATAAGGGAAGGTGAAGAGGGGAGAACAGAATCAGTCAGCATCGAATCGTAAAATCGAGTGGAATCGAAATGTGCGGCGGATCAGGCGATATCTACACGGTGACGACATCTCATCGGATCGGCTGCGCCAGGTTGCACAACAGCGCAATGCAAGCACCGGGCCGCATCGGATCGTCCGACTCGAACCTGATCGGGCCGCCCACTACCAATACCGAATCTGATCGATCGGATCGAAAGGGAGTCTGAAAGGCGGGAGGGGATGGGGCGCGCCTCGTGGGGGGAGAAGAGAGGGGAAGGGACAAGCTAGGTGCGCTCCAGCCATACCTGACATCCGATCCCTCCCACCCATCCTTTCCCGCTGCACTGATCTGTCCATCCTTTCCCATCTATCCATCGACGGGTGTCCTAGCAGATGTGCATCTCAAAAATGGCCCCACTGTGTATGCGAAATCCGAAAGGGGAGATGTGCACATAGCAGGAGGAGGAGAAGGTCGTGGCGGATGACGCAAAGGATGAGCAGGAGGAAGAGCTAGAGAAGGAGGAATGATGATTAGAAGCAGCAGCAGATTGATTACAATTCCACCCTAAATTTCGAGATTATCGCATTCTCAGCATGAGTGCGAACTTGGACTTCCAGAGCGTGAGCGTATGCGAAGCCCTATCAGGGACGTGCTTGATACATTGGATGTTCAATACATCGGAATTGTATTACACAAGGGCGTGGACTAGGAAAAATGGAATCTCGCACGCGCTCCATAATACATACGTTAAAAAATGTCCGGGCACTGGTCGAAATGCGCCCATGCGCGGACGATGTGGCGACATGGTCGTGCACTGCCGCCGATGAGCCATGGCGCGCGCGCGCGTCGGAATACATGTGGCCTTTTAGATTAAAAGATGCTCGCGCACCGAAGAGATGCCGACCATGCGATGAACAACGAAATCCCAAGGGAAGAGGAGAAGGAGACGGAGGAGGAGACCAAGGGGGCAACTCCAGAAAAAAAACGATCGCTGACTCGAGAAGCTGGGCCTCCGCGCGCGCCTGTCACAATGCATGGGCATACAAAAAACATGCGCTGACACGGGTAAGTGTTGGTATTCGCGCAAGCGCTCCGAACAAGAAAAAAACATTGTCGTAGAGTAGGCAGACCAGGTCCCATCGCGCGCGGGGAATACAATGTTTAAATCATAATGCTCGCCGACTAGGCAACAGCATCTCTCTCGCGCGCGCAGACCATGTATTAAAAACACCCCTGTAGCGTGACGCTCGGAAAGCTGAGCATTGTCGTGCTGGGCAGTGCGTGCGATGATCGCCATAGGCAGAGTAGCGATCTGTCTCCCATATATATATATATATATATATATGTATGCACTCTTTTTCCCTACCTAGGCTCTGCCTAGAAGGGTTCTTACTTTATAAGCTTAAAGGGCCGGGCAGTGTTCCTCGCCCCGGGCGGTTCCCCCGGCATCAGCCCCGCGGTTCCCCCAGGATCCGCCCCGCGGTTCCCCCAGTTACGTCCCCTGGGTTCACCCAGCTTAGCTTAGCTAAGCTTAGCTAAGCTAAGCTAAGCTTGGCTTAGCTTAGCTTAGCGTATATCATCTTAGCTTAGCTTAGCTTTGCTTAGCTTAGCTTAGCTTTGCCTAGCATAGCTTAGCTTAGCTTAGTATATATCATATTAGCCCAACTTAGCTTAGCTTAGCTTAGCGTAGCTTAGTTTAGCTTGGCTTAGCTTAGCTTTAGCTGAGCTTAGCTTAGCCTAGTTTAGTTCAGCTTAACTTAGCTTAGCATAGCATAGCTTGCCTTAGCTTAGCTTAGTTCAGCGCAGCGCAGCATAGCGCAGCGCAGCATTAGCACAGCATAGCATAGCATAGCATAGCCTAGCCTATCATAGCATAGCATAGCACAGCTCAGCATAGCATAGCATAGCATAGTATAGCATGACGCAGCATAGCATAGCATTGCTTAGCATAGCACAGCGCAGCATAGCATAGTATAGCACAGCACAACATAGCATAGCATAGCATAGCGTAGCATAGCGCAGCATAGCATATCATAGCGTAGCCTAGCATGTTATAGCGTAGCGCAGCCTAGCATAGCATAGCATAGCATAGCATAGCATAGTATAGCATAGCGCAGCATAGCATATCATAGCATAGCGCAGCATAGCATAGCATAGCATAGAATAGCATAACACAGCGCAGCCGAGCGTACCCTAGCATAGCATAGCATAGCATAGCGCAGCATAGCGCAGCATAGCAAAGCATAGCAGAGCATAGCATGGCATAGCATAACATAGCGCAGAGTAGACGGCATGTAGATGCAGGTGTAGATGTAACTGTAGCTGTCGGTGCAGCTGTAGATCTTGCTTTCCTAAATGCTCCAATTCCTAGGTAGGGTCGCACTGGGATAATGTTGCTCTTTTATTCACGGATCTCCTTTAGGCCCGAGGATCGGAATGCTGAGGGCGCAACGCAGCCACAAGATACCCTGTGTCAGTTCCAAGCTTGGACCGATGGGCTCGCCGAAGAACAAGGGGAGGAAGGGGACGAGACGCGGGTGCTTGCCTCCCTCAGCCTCGCCCCTATCCCTGATCCTCCTCAGGAAGCTCCTTTAGCTCTTGACCAGCAGGACTAGGAGGAGCAGGAGGAGCAGAAGGAGCAGGATCCCTGACGCTAAAATGTAGCCAACATTGGCAAATGCTGCAGCAGGAACACCACGTTGGAAAGGCCGAGAAGGTTGTGATTGGGAAAACCATGTGCGAAATAGCTTAGCCAACTCTGGACAGTCTGTGTAAAAAAAACACCATGTGCGAAATAGGGTTGCGGATAAACACAGCATTATGAGAGATGAGAGTAGTGCTTAGATCACGAACATACGAATGTATGTACTGAACAGATGGTCCCGCTCCTTGTCGTCGAGGGAAATGCGCCGGGGGGGCGTGATGGACGCAGCCCCCGCCTTGACCAGATCCTGTGCAGGGAACATACAGAGTGGGAATATACACCAAGTGATGATTTTACGCAAGTGACTCTGGACTCGGGTAAGGGTGGAGGACGAGGATGACGGCAAGGAGAAAAACGTGCACGCTCAGCGCTGCTGAGATCCCCGCTGTTCCTTGTCGTCGAGGGATGAGGACGAGGAGATGGAACGGAGGACTCAGGACGGAGGGTGGACGACGGAGGGTGGAGGACGGAGGACGGAGGATGAGGGAGGGAAGATGGAGGACGAGGACGAAGATGCCGAAACCATGCAAGCACAGCGCTGGTAACCTCCTCCGCCTCCTCCTCCCCCTCCTCCTCCTCCTCTTCCTCCTCTTGTTCCTCCTCGGTCCCTGTCGCCGAGGTATGAGGACGAGAATGTCGGACGAAGGATGGACGATGGAGGATGGAGGACGGATGATGGAGGTCAAGGGACGGAGGATGGATGGACGTGGACGAAGATGAGAAAATCGAGCACACTCAACGCCGCGTTGGGCTCTTCGAGCTGGAGATCTCCCTGAGGGGGATCGATATCGGGGGCGTCCAAGACGGGCGCGTCCAAGAAGGGGGGGAGCAAATCATGGTCAGGGGCACGTGCGCGGCCCAGGGGGGGCCGGGGACATATTGAAATAACAAAAATCGCGATGACATCTGGGGAGATATCATGGCCCCCCCATGATACCCAGCCCCCCCTAGTCATCACCCCCCTCTCTGCCGCCCCTGACGATGGGGGGGGGGACTGGCTCAGGGGGGAAACGTTACCTGGGATCGGCGATACGTCGCCGTTAGATCCGCGACAGGCTCCCGATCGCGAAACCCGCCACGCTCCCGCGCGGGGCGGGGCACCCAGGCCACGACTGGCGACAAGTGGACGGTTTGGGGTCGATGGTTCCCCCCCTGTCGGGCGTCGCTCTGAAACCCCGCCCTCGGTCCTTGTCATCGAGGGACAGGCGCCGGGGGGTCGCCATGGATGCCTTCCCCGCCTTGGCCAAGAGGGACATCGGCGCGGGGCCCCGCCACAAGGCGCCGCCGCCCGGCGGGTGCGGGGCGGCGTGCGCGGCCCAGGGCGCTTTTCGGCGGCGCGCCCCGGGGGGAAAAGAGAAGGGGAAAGTGTGCCTTCTCAGAAGGCGGCGGGGCTTCCGCGAGGCCCTCCGGCCTTCTGCGACGCCGTCGCCCCAAGCCTTCTTAGAAGGCTCGCCCCCTCTGCACTCCCCCTGGGCGCGCCGCCGAGCTTCGAGACGGGGGGGAGAGCGCGCCTCGAGCCCAAAAAGCGGCTGCAAAGAGAGAGTCGTCACAACAGCACTCTGGGGGAAGCCGAAGAGACGGGGGGGGCGTAGGGCGCTTCGATTGGTTCGTATAATTTCTTCGTTGTGTTCCCCTTCTCTCTCCTCCTCCTCCTCCTCCTCCTCCTCCTCCTCTCCTCCTCCTCCACCTCCTCCTCCTCCTCTCCTCCTCTTCCTCTCTCCTCCTCTTCTTCCTCCTCCTCCTCCTCGTCCTCCTCCCTCCTCGTCCTCCTCGTCCTCCTCCTCCTCCTCCTCCTCCTCCTCCTCCTCCTCTTCCTCCTCCTCTTAGGCCGCACAAGCAAATCTATGTGCGGCAGCATCACAAACCTATTGCTTTCGTAGCGCGTGACAACTATCTAATTCCCTGGCGGACTACACATAGATTCCGTATACAAGATCTCTGAAGTATACGAATAACGCACCTACTTGCAAACGTATACACAGAAAATGTACCTATACACACAGTGGAAACACACGAGCTTCGGGCGCTCGAGGTCTAGCAAGCCCCAGCACTTGATAAGCCCACAATTCCACTGAAGCCATTACCCGCAAATGGTTCGAGCACGAGGTGAAGAAGGCTACGAATATGCTTCGGCACACCTTGGCAGACAAGCTTCGGCAAATTATCTTCGGCAGTCTACTTCGGCAGACCCGCTTCGGCAGGGGTCCGTTTCGGCATCCGCCGTTTCGGCGGGGCCTTTTTAGCAGAGCCATTTCGATGAACCCTCTTCAGCAGAGCCGTTCCGGCAGAATCGTTTCGGCAAAACGCCGTTTCAGCAGGTAGTCTTCAGAAGAGGGCGAGGGGCCCACTCAGGAACCTGCATTCGTACGGCGAGGGTCAGACAATCAATACATGCTAAAGTCATATTGTGTAAATAAATATATGTATGCATGTGTGTGTGAATGTACAGATGGGTGTTCGGGCATATCGGTGCCCCTGTGCTTCCTGCCCCGAGGAATGGAGGCGGAAGCGCCCGTTTTCATTTTTTAACTGCTCACCTCATGCTTATCTCTCCCTGTTTCGTTGTTTCGTGATCTCTCTTTCTGTGCACCGCTTGCGCGACGCAAATGGTGCAGGCCCTCGACGCCGCGCGCTCGCTCCGCCAAAACTCGGGGCGCCTCTCGCGCCCGCGCGCTCAGGCCGCGCCTTGGGCCGGCGCCCCACGCCAGCACCGCAGCGGGCGACGGCCGCAGCCGACGCCTCAGGCCACGGGGCCCCCCGCCCCTGCCTGGACTGGGCGGGGACCCCCAGCCCCGCTCAGACCCCAGCGCCCCTCCAGCCAGCCGCCGCAGCAGCCCCGAGGCCCTCGCCCCGCGCAGGGACCAAGGTCGCGCAGCAGCTTGGCCAGGCACTGCCGCTTCTTGCGCTGCCCTGCCGTGCAAACCGATGGCGGCGGCAGGGGCCCACGGCGCGCATCCTTCAGGCTCTTGGCCCTGCCGGGACCGTCCAGCTCGGCGAAGGCCGCGCAGCAGCGGCAGGAGCTGCGCGGCCCAGCGACCTGCAGGTCGCGGCCCAGCTGCCCTCGAGGTCCTCGTCGCACCGCTGGGCCCCAGCAGCACGCCGCTGCGCCGCGGCAGCGCGGCCCCTGGCTCTCGGGCTGGGCGGGCTCCTGGAGCGGCCGCCAGGGCGAGGGGGGGCCCGCCGCGTGGCCTCGCCCTCAGCTCCAGAGCGCGCCGCTGCAGCTAGCGCGGCCACCGCGACCAGGGCGGCCGCCGCGGGCAGCGGGCCAGGTGCCCCCGCTGCGCCACTGGGCGCGGCACCCGCACTGCACCCCGCCATCTCGTCCTGCAGCATCTCCAGCTCGGTGGCGTCGGCGCCCTCTTCGGCAAGCGCCCTCGCGCGCTGCTCGGCGCGCTGCTCGCAACATTTGCCAGCCCTGGCCGCGCACGGCGCCTGCCTCCTCCCTGCCTGCTGCTGTTGGACAAGCCGGGCGAGCTCCAGCAGTCGCCCGCGGGGCTCTCGCTGGAGGAGGCCGCGCTGCTGCTGAGCCCGCGGCCCCCCCACGCCCTCGGGGCCATGGGCTCATCGAGTGCCGCACCTCGCGGGGCGCCCTCGCCATCGCACTCCCCCCTGGAATTCGAGCCGAAGGCGGACGGCCTGCCCTCGCGCACCTCATTGGCGTCCGACGGCAGCGCCTCGTCCTGCTCCTCTGCCTCCTGCAGGCCCGCGGCCGCCGCACTCGCTGCTCCGCGCCTGGGGGATCTCGACCTGCCCCTGTCCAGCGCCGCCAGGAGAGCCAAGCCATGCGGCTCCTCGTCGTCTGACCAGCTGCCGCGGTCCAGGCCGCCAATGCACGTCCGCGCGATCCGCTCGTGTTTCTGCGGGCGCCCGAGCTCCCTGCTGTAGGCCGCGCCTTCCAGCCTCTGCAGGCTGGCCCCGCTGGCCTCGCGCCGCTGGGCGCCCAGACGCCACGCGGACAGGCGCTCCTCGGCCGCTCTCCGCCAGCGCTCGCGCTCCGCGACCTCGCCCGCGAGCCCCTCGAAGTAGGCCGCGTAGGCCGTTCCGCGAAGCACCTGCACCACGTACCTCTGGCACTCCTCGAGCCACGTCTCCTGCAAATCCAGGAGCTGGCGGATAGGCTCGAAGTCGCGGTCGGCCTCCAGGACGCAGAGGCCCGCGGCGCAGCCCTCCACTAGCCCGCTGCCCCCGAGGCATGGCGAGGGGGGGCTCACGCGTGGGCCTTCAGCCGCTCGACCATGAACTGGCCTCCTTTCAGACGCCTGGCTCAGTTGCACGCCGCCATTCCCTGCCTCACCCTCGCTGGATTGCACGGAAGGCCCACGGCCCTCCGCTACTCCTTCAGCTGGGCCCCCTTCTGCTCCGCCCGCGGCGCCCGCCGTGCTGGACTTCGCAGCGGGGGAACCGGAGGCCAGTCCCGCGCGCGCCCTGGGCCCCTTCGACGGGGCCGCAGCCACTGGCACGGGACTGCCACTTTTTTTACAAGCTCGAGAAGGTCGCCCCATGGCTAAAGGGGCCTCTTGGGACGTCGTGAAGCGCCAGAAGCTAACAAACCTCCAAAGCATTGCAAAACATATGGTGGATCAGCGGTTTCTGCCTCTTGGGGCACTCTGGGGAGCGTTCGTCGAGTCCTCTTGAGCCGTCTGGGGGCATCTTGGGACGCAAGGCTCGAATTGTCGTTTCGGGCTCCTTCTCTTGGGCCCCTCTTGGGGCCGTCTCGAGGCGCTCTTGGGCCGTCTTTGGCGCCTCTAGGGCCGGCTTGAGGCCACCTTGGGACGTCTTGGGGCCCTCTTGAGAGCCTCTTGGGGGGCTCTGGGGACGTCGCAAGCTCGAAAATGTGCAATATTCGAAAACCGTACAATGTAAGGACTATCAATGGTTTGCCCCTCTTGGGGCCCTCTGGGAAGCGCTCGTCAAGTCTTCTTGGGTCATCCTGAAGTTATCTGGTACTGCCTGAAGCCCCGCGGGACATCTCGAAGCCTTCTGGTATCTCTGTGATGGGACTTGAGGCCGTCTGGGGGCGCTCTGGCCGCTGGAGAGGGTGCCCGGCGAGCCTGGAGCCCCCATAACAACCCAAGGCAGCCGGGAGAAAGCCCCCAACCCTGGACCTATCTACATATATATATATATATATATAAGCATACATACATACATACATGCATGCATACATACATACATACATACATACAGACAGACAGACAGACAGACAGCCAGACAGACAGACAGACAGACAGACAGACAGACAGACAGACAGACAGACATACATACATACATACATACATATATATATATATGCATGCATGCATGCATACATGCATACATGCATACATGCATACATGCATGCATGCATACATGCATGCATGCATGCATGCATGCATGCATACATACATACATACATGCATGCATACAGACATACATACATACATACATACATACATTCGTGCGTGCGTGCATGCATGCATGCATGAATACATACATACATGCATACTTGCGTGCATGCAAGCATGCATGCATGCACGCATGCATGCATGCCTACGTACAGACACACATGCATGCATGCATGCATGCATCCAGACATATAGGCATACGAACATACATACAAGCGTAAGTGTACGCATGCATACCTACCTGCATGCATACATACAGTCATGCATACATGCAGACAGACATCCATACATACAGACATACATACGTACATGCATACATGCATGCATGCATGCATGCAAGCATTCATACAAACATACGTACCAGCATGCATTCAGACATACGTACATACCTACCTACATTCACACAGACTGCCAGACACACAGACAGGCAGGCAGACAGACGTACGTACAAATAGATACATGCATACATATATGTAGACATACATACAGACATACTTACATACACAAATACATGCATGCATGCATGCAAGCATACATGCACATAGCTGCATGCATACATATATGTATATATATACAGCTATATACAAAAATGTATACACGTACTACATGCATCATACATACGTATATGCGTACATGATACATGCATACATGTATATGTACAGGCATGTATGCATACATCATGGTATGCGTACATGCATACATGCATACATAGAAGCACGCAGATATACATATCTACATGCACGCACATACGTACATACAGACGAACATACATGCACGCGCGAGTGCATGCATGCATGCGTGCATGCATAAAGGCATGCATGCATGCATACATACATACGTTCAGACATGCGTACATACATATAGCACAAATACATACATGCATGCGTGTATGATTGTGCTTGTATCCATACGTACATACATACATACATACATACATGCATACATGCATACATGCATACATGCATACATGCATACAAACATACATGCAGTCATACATACATGTAGACATTTGTATTCCTTGCCTGCGAATAATTCAAATAAGTTACTCTTGCAGCGACCTACATGGATGTCTTATGAGCCCCCCCTGGTTGTAACAGAGCCCCCCCCGCCCCAACAAAGAAACAAGGAACTGCAACCCATGATGAGTTCACGCCTTCACTGAATTGTCCGTATCTGCGGCCTAACAACTGCGAACTTTTGAGCCAGCGGGCGCAAAGGTGCGGAAGCGGTCGGGCACCGATCGGGCTAAAGGCGGGACGCGCCGAAGCAGAGTGGGGCGATCTGCGAACAACTGCGGACACGCAGAGCAATGCGGCATGCTGATGGCATGTCCCCAAAGTCGGGGATGGACAGACCCCCCTTTAGCAAAACGTGGTTTAGTGAAAACGACCTCAGGCCCAAACCTGGCGGGCGCAAGCCTGGAAAATAACGGCCACGGCGCCCTCTCGAAAACCGAAAACGGACAATTCACTAATCGACGTGTCACTGTTGGGGTTTCTGTCCACCCCCGACAAAGGCCCCCAGGGGCCCCTGGAGGTCCCCAGAGGCCCAACGAGAACCCCCAGGGCGGCGAAGGCCCTCGCGCTTCGATCCTCGAGCGAGATCCTCAGACGACCACGGCAGCAGGCGTCGGCCCGCGAGGCGCGGGCGGGCAGAGGGTGGGCGCGGGATGGCAGGGAGGAGGCCGCGCGGGGGGGCCGCCGCCTCGGTGCTGTCCTGGGGCAGGCCGACCATGTAGACATTGTCCGACGGCTCCGGCTTGACGTACCTCTTCTCTTCCTGGGCGCGCCGGAGAAGGGGGCCAGGAAGGGAGAGGGGGGAGGCGCAGCACGGCCCGAGGCACGTGCCGTGCACGACGAAAGGGGGGGGGGCAGGGAGCGTGCTGAAAGAAGAAGAGGGGCCATGAAGTCTGGGAGGTTGCATGGCCCCGGCCACGATACCCACGCGCACCCCTTCCCCACACACCTCCCCTGGTGGACGTCCCCGCATTCCCGGAGAAGGGGGGCCATCCCCACACGCACAGGGGCAGCCTTGACTCTGCCGGCCGACCTGCCCCTCTGAGGAGGGGGTGGGTGCCGTTTTCTCCGGGCTTCGCAGCGCCCGTTCCACCAAGGGGGGGGGTATGCTGGGAGAGCCTTCGTGCAGGGTCGCAGTAAGAAAGAGTTGGGATCGGTCTGAGGAGGACGACTGGCGCGCTTGAGGGCCGCACCCGAAAGCCGCATACGAAGGTCTCTCGTTGTCCAAAGCGCATCCAAGACGGCCAAGATGGCCCAAGCTGGCCTCCAAGACGGTCCCAGGACGCATCCAAGACGGCCATGTTATGGCCCCAGCTGAGTCTAAGATGGTCCCAAGGTGCACCCAAGACGGCCCAAGATGCACCCAAGACGGCTCAAGATGGCCTCAAGACGGCCCAAGATGGCCTCAAGATGGCCCAATACAGCCCAAGAGGCTCCCAACACAGGTCCTCCAGGAGGGCCCGAAGAGGCCAAAATCACTGATTGTGTTTAGGTTGTTGTAGGGTTTGGGCGTTACTTATTTTCGGCCGTCCGACGGCAAAGACGGCCGAAGAGGCCTCCAAGATCGCCCCCAAGATCGCCCCCAGAGCGCCAAGAGGCTTCCCAGACGGCGCCAAGATGGACCCATGATGGCCCCCAAGACGGCCCCAAGAGGGCCACAAGACGGCCTAAAAGGCATTCAAGACGCCCAAGATGGCCTCCAAGACGGCCCTGATTCGCCCCGCGACGGCCCCAAGATGGCCCAGAGAGGCCCCCAAGACGGCCCTAAGTGTGCCTGAGACTTCCTCACCATGTAGGACCCTTTAACTTGAAATTTGCAACGGCTTCACGGTTGGAGGACGGGCCGTTTTCAAAATGTGGCTCTCGCCTTAGCGCCGCGTCATTACATTCGTCTCAAAAGTTCGCAAAAGCTTCATGGATGGAGGGCGGTAAGTTTTTCAAGTGTGGCTCTCGCCTTAGCGCCGCGCAGTCTTTGTGAAAGTTTACAACAGCTTCACGGATGGAACGCGGGCCGTTTTCAAAATGTGATTCTCTCTTGAGCGCCGTGCGCATCTTAAGAGTTCATAACCGTGTCAAGGATTCTGGTGGTTGACATCCGAACATAATTTTTGCCACGATGCAGAACTGTCAAGGCGCAACTTGTGGCGCCCAAAACTCAAATAGCGGAGCAGGCAGAACGGGCAGTCCAGAATGCCTGAAATCCTCGAGGAGAAACGCCCGCAAGGAAGCTTGACAGGATGCCCAGGAAATATGCAAGTTTGAGAGTAGGAGCTTCGCAAGAGCCTAGAGAGCGAGCGCTGCGATAGAGCTGCGCAAAGGCTTGCGACACGCGCATTGGGAACGAGTCGGGAAACGCTTCCAAAACACGCTGCACGTTCCGGCAAATTGCTGCGGGGATCCGTACCCCGCGCCAGAACGAGCTCCAAATCTGAACCCCCCGTAGCTCTCCATGAGTTATCCGGAAACAATCGCGTTCACTCGCGGTGTTTAAGTCCCAGGGATGGTGTTCTGGCACGATTCAGAATCGTCAGGACGCGACATGAACGTTGATTCGCGGCGCTGCAATCCCAGGAATGGTGTTTTGGCAAAGTATAACTCCTTGAAAATATTGTTTTCCAACGGGGCACTGCCCCGAGTACAAACGAATCCTTCTAGGGGCGTATGAGGAGGGAACTTAGAGGAAGGGAAAATTGCAACATCGTTGGTGGGCCCTGGGTTTACTCTGGTCCTCCTACTCCTCCTCCTCCTCCTCCACTCCTTCTCCTTCTACAAGCTCCTCCCTGTCGCACCCCGCAGAAAGTCGAAAGGGCGGGTCGGGCGTTTCGCCTGAGACTTCCCTACCACTCATAATCCTGAAGCTTCAAGATTAGAAACAGTTTCACAAGAAAGGGCGGGTCGATTCCAAAATGTGGCTCTCGCCTTAGCGCCGCGCACATTCGTTCTTCAAAACTCACAAGAGTTTCACTGATCGAGAACGGGTGGTTTTCAAAACGCGACTCTCGCCTCAGCGCCGCGCGCAAACGTTACATATTTGAACGAATTTCAATAGCGCCGCGCACATGCGAATATAAGAACTTGCAAAAGCTTCGCCGATGGAGGGCGGGTCGTTTTAAAAATGTGGCTCTCGCCCTAGCGCCGCGCACATTAGTTGCAAAACACATGCGAAGAGTTTCACGGATTATCATGGCTAACGAACCAAACTTGGTGCTCTGGAACGATGTAGGATGGGCAGGCCGCCAGTTACGTCGATTCGCGGTGGTGAAATCCCAGGAATGGTGTTCGGCACGGCTCAAAATTTTCATACGATTGTCTCCTAACGGGGCAATGCAATGCCCTAAGTAAAGATGAATCCTTCCTGAAGCCTGCGAGGAGGGAACTTGGAGGGAAGGAACATTACAACATCGGTGGTGGGCCTTGGGTTTACACTGGTCCTCCTCCTCCTCGCCCTTCTCATCCTCCTCCTCCTCTTACTCCTCCATCCTGGCTCCTTATAAATCACTCCTTCCTGTCGCACCCCAAAATGTGTCGGTAGGGCGGACCGGGCTTTTCGCCTGAGATGTCCCAACCATGTTCAACCCTGAAGCTTGAAATTCGCAACAGGTTCAAGAATGGAAGGCGGGTGGTCTTCAAAATGTGACTCTCGCAGGAGCACCGCGCACATCTGCCTTAAAAGCTTGCAGCAGTACCATGGATGGAGGGCGGTTCCTCTTCAAAATGTGGTTCTCGCCTTCGCGCCGCGCACAATCGTCTCAAACGTTCGCAATAGCTTCAAGAATTCACATGGTCGAGGTTCCAGGAATGGACTGCTGCTACGAATTAGGATTGTCATGACGCAACAGTCACATTGATTCGCTGTGCTGAAATCCCAGGAACGCAGTGCTGGCGCAACCGAGGACCGCCAGAACGCAACAGCCACATTGATTCGCGGCGCTGGAACCCCAGGAATATTGTGTTGGCACGACTGAGGATGCTCAGACGGTTGCCTTCCAATGGTGCCCGTCCCACATTGAAGATAAATTCTTGCAGGGGCCTGTGAAGAGGAAACGTGAAGGGAGGATGAATTGAAACATCGTTGATGCGTCGTGGGTTTACACTGGTCCTCCCCGGTCCTCCTCCCCCTCCTCCTCCCCCTCCTCCCCCCTCCCCTGATGCTCTCCCTCATCCTCTCCCGAATCTTCCCCGAAGGGTTTCCACTACGGCTCGGGGACACACATAGCCCGATAGCTTGTCCAAGCTTTCGCCACTGCGTTCGGCCACATCTGCGCTTTCGAAAGGCATGGGGCGGCGGTGATTCGCCGTAGGCGTCTTCGATGAATGCTAAAGACCACAGAACAGGCAGCGGCAACGGCAACGGCAAAACTGAAGGCGAAGGCGACGGTGAAAGTGCGTGCGAACACAGGGACAAGGATAGGGGGACAGAGGGGCAAAAGGGCAGAGGGATAGGGGAGGGAGCGGAGGGGCATAGAGGTCCAGGAAGTCCAGGTACAAAAGAGGCCAAGGAGAAGAAGGGGGGAAAGGGGCGAAAAGGGGGGAAGGGGAAAAGAGAGAGAGGAGGAGTCAAGCTGGGTCGCTCGCGCCACATCGATCTGACAGCCTGCCCCTCCCACACATCCCTTTCCATTGCGTTGTGTGTGTGTGTGTCTCCATCTGCGCGCTGGAGGAGGAGGATGAGGAGGAGGGGGCGGATGAGCAGGAGGACGAACAGGGGGAAAACAAGCAGGATGAGGACCGGCGAGCCGAGGACGAAAGAGGACGAAAAGCCGCAGCGAGAACGGGAGTGGAAGGAGCGCTGGGGCGAGAGTGCCGTCCCGAACGGCAGGAGCAAAACGCCGATCCTACAGCGAGGTCAACGCTGCAGCGGCAGCACCAGCTTGAGACACCGAAGACGTTCCGAGCGTAAAAAGAAACATCGGGAAAACCATGTCATGAAACCACGCATGTAAAAACAATACGCGGAAGGGAGCGGGCTACTCCCCGGCCATCCGCGGGGGAGAGAGGAGAGTAGTATTCATATCAAGACAGGTGCGCTCGCGCCATATCTGACATCCTGCCCCTCACACTCATCCCGTCCCATTGAGTTGTTGGTTTCTCTATCCGCAGATGCGTGCCACAGCGAATCTGGAACTCCAACAAGAGGACCTCATCGTGTTATGCGCAATCGGATAAGAAAAAAAAAGCTGCAAAACATTCGAGGAGGTGGCGGATGGAGGGGAGGATGAGCAGGAGGAAAAGGACGAGGGTGAGAAAGGAGGAGGAGGACGAGGGCGAAAAGCAGGAGCCGGAGCTCGCGTAGAAGGAGCGGGAGGAGCAGGAGGACCATGGGAAGGCGGAGAAGAAAAAAGGAGGGGGCGACAACGATGAGGAATCACTGGGATCCAGAAAAGTGGCCCGCGCTGGGGCCAGAGCGCCATTCTGAACGACGGGAGCAAAGCGCCGATCCCAAAATGAAGTCTACGCTGCGGCGGGAGCTCCATTCGAAACACCAAATACAATCGGATCGCAAAAACAAAAATGAAAAAGAAATGTTGAGATCCTGTGTAGAGGCATACGCGGCAGAAGCCAAGTATCCTCTGGACAGTGTCAGGGGGGAAAGAAGAGTAGTATTCATCATGTGTACGCGTTGGTCAATCGTAGAGAGGCAGGGAGCAAGAGGGCAGGGTGACGAGGGAGCACGGGGGGAGGAAGGCGCAGAGGGGCGAAAGAGCAGCAGGGCAAAGACGAGGACGGGGACGAAGGCGAGCACGCGAGGCCGACGCTAACGACGACTCCGACGACACCGACGACGACGACGACGACGACGACGACGACGACGACGAAGACGACGGCGACGACAACGACGACGACGACGACGACGACGAGGACGGCGACGGCGACGGTGACGGCGACGGCGACGGTGACGGCGACGGCGACGGCGACGGCGACGACGACGACGACGACGCTGGCAGCCCGGGACGGAGCCTGAGGCGCCGAGTCCCTCCCGTGGTGCGGCTGGCCCCGTGGCGGGCTCCTCGACGCCTGCGACGACGGCAGCGACAGCGGCGGCGACGGCGGCGGCGACAACGACGGCAGCGGCGGCGGCGGCGGCGGCGGCGGCGACGACGACGACGACGACGACGCCGACGACGACACGGGTTCAACGGCGGCGGCGGTAGCGGCGACAACGGCGGCGACGACAACGACGACGACGACGACGACGTCGGCCTCTGCGCCTGCGAGGGAGGAAGCCACAGTTTTCTTCATCGTAAAGGTTTGCATTATCATCATCATCATCATCATCATCATCATCATCATCATCATCATCATCACCATCATCATTATCATCAGCGTCAGCATCAGCATCAGCATCATCATCATCATCATCACCATCATCGTCATCATCATCGTCAGCATCAGCAGCAGCAGTTTCAGCATCAACATCAGCATCAACAACATCATCATCAGCATCATCATCAGCATCAGCATCATCATCATCAGCAGCAGCATCATCCCCTTCGTCATCATCATCATCATCCTCATCATCATCATCATCATCAGCATCATCATCATCATCATCATCATCATCATCATCATCATCATCGTCAAAATCATCGCCATCGTCATCGTCATCGTCATCGTCATCGTCATCATTTTCGGTCGACGACGGCAACGGCGACGACGACAACCGCAACTGCGACGGGGACGGTGCTGGCGACGTTCTCTCTCCCTGATCCCAGCCACTCATCCCGCATCCTCCTCCTCCTCCTCCCCCGCCCCCTCCACCTCTTCCTCCCTCCTTCCTCTCTCCCCCATTTCGATCCTCCCCCCCTGCTCATCACCAACGCGCGCAGCGCCAAGAGGGAGTTCAGCCTTTGATTCACTCCGTTTGGGAGGCGACAAACAGCCGATTCAGTCGCTTGGTGTGGCTACGGATTTCACGGTCGTCTCCTACAACCCCAACTCATGAGCCACGGCCCAGTCATTCAACGAGTGGTGCGTCCTGGACAAAGGCCTGCAGGCGGACACGTTTGCCTTGCAGGAGCGTCGCCTCACGGCAGGTGAGTAGATACGGCGAGGACAGACGTGGGCGAGAGACCGTGGTCACCACCTCGAGGCCTCAGGCTGCGCTATCACAGGGAGCAAGGCACTTTCCACTTCCAGTGGCGTAGGCTTGCGCACGCGCATTCATATCCCAGTGGCCGGGTATTCTCCGATATGCACGTATCACAAATCGCGTTTAAAGCTTGAGATAACAGTCCTCAGGGAGATGCAGATCCTCTTCGCGCTGGTTTACGGGGAGGTTGGTGCGGGCCTGGAGGGAGACGTGGAGCTTCTAGGAGCTCTCGCTGAGTCTGATGGAGCCTCCTGCATGGTTTCCTGCATCGCTGGGGACTGAAACCTCGATGCTGACTTCTTTTGGGACCGACCGCTATTTGAGGCTTGGTTTCCTAAACTTGTCGCACGCAGAGACCGCGCAAGCGGGAAAGCCAACCTGCAACGAATCATGCATCGACTTCTTCGTGGTCAGTGACGTCTTGCTTCCTTTTGTCAGTTGCATAGGCCTTCGATAAGGCACCTCTGTTGGGCCACGCAACGAGGTTGTCCTCCATATTACGGGCGTCGGGAGTCACAACTACGTCGTTTTTCTCGTCAACATGGGTTTTCTTGTCGTCGGCGACGCGAAAACTGCAGCAGGAATGGGACGCGGCGCACATCTCGCACGGACGCCTGGCCAACCCTACGCGGGACCCCCCGTCCTACCTGCCAAAAAACACCGCAACGTAAACCCGCAACGTAAGCGTTGTTCTTGTCAACATGTACTTTCTCCTCGTCGGCGCTGCGAATCGCGTAGCGGGAATGGGACGCGGCGCACATGGCGCGTGAGCGCCTGATCGTCAACATGGACTTTCTTGTCGTCGACGCTGCGGCCCGTCGGGTTGAGGAGCTGGGCGGGCGGCAAGTCAGAATGCCTCAAGCAAGCGCGGTTCAAGCAAGTGCCTCAGGATACCCCCAAGAGGTCGAAAAAAGGCGTCAGGGAGGTCCTGGGGGGAGCAACACAAATATTGACTTTCATCTGGTGTTTGAAAGATTGTGGGGTTAGCACCTACTTGTGTTGGCAATGTTCCAACCCAGAAGATATATCCAAGAGGCCCTCAGGCGCATGCCAGAAAGCTCCCAGGACGCCCCGCGAATCCCACCAGCCCTCTGGGCGGAGGTGGTCTAGAGCGTCTCCGTTTCCAACCTCCCTGATATACCTCCCCCCCCCTCCTTGGGTTTGGACGGCGCGGTCCCGAGGGGTTAGAGATTCCTTTTTGGCCCAAGATGGCTCCAAGAGGGCCTCAGAGAGCGCAAGATGGCCTCCAAGATGGCCCAAGATAGCTCAAGATGGCTCAAGATAGCCTCCGACACACATCCAAGAGGCCTCAAGGCTGCCCCAAGACGGATCCAAGTGCCTTTCGAGCCTTCAAGGGCACCCTCCAAGATGCCAAAATCCTTCAAAAGCCTAGGGAAAATCAATGTTTCAGGCATTCTCGCCTTTTCGCTTCCGATGGGCTTTGGCATCCTCAACATGGCCCCAAGTTGCCCCAAGAGAGCCCCAAGAGGGGCCCAAGAGGGCCCCAAGACGGCCCCAAGAGCGGCCAAGAACGCTCCAAGAACGGCCCAAGACGGCTCCAAGACAGCATTTGTGAGCCTCAGAGGGGGCGACGGGAATTGGTCCCCCCCCCTCTTTTTTTAGCCATGGGGCCCAAGACGGCCCCAAGAGGCCTCCCAAGCCTCCCCAAAGAGCCCTAAGAGGGCTCCAAGGCTCCCCAAATGAGCCCCAAGAGGGCCCCACGAAGGCCCCAAGAGGACCCCAAGAGGGCTCCAAAATGGCGCCAAAATGGCATTACGACGCTTCGAAGAAACCCTCACCACAATATATCCCC
Organism: Prorocentrum cordatum; assembly: GCA_963575745.1. Lineage (NCBI taxonomy): Eukaryota > Dinophyceae > Prorocentrales > Prorocentraceae > Prorocentrum > Prorocentrum cordatum. The sequence goes on from CAUYUJ010017107.1 coordinate 207,226, forward strand.
TAAGCCCGACTTCTCGTCCTCCTTGTCATCGTCCCCTCCTCCTTTTTCTGTTTGTCCTCCTCCTCCTCCTCCTCCTCCTCCTTCTCCTCCTCTTCCTCCTCCTATTCTTCCTCCTCCTCTTACCCCCAAGATGGTCCCAGGCATCGCCAGCACCAGCAGCACTATCAGTAGCACCAGCATCAACAACAGCAGCAGCGGTACCATAAGCACAAACTACAACGACAACACCAACGATACCAGCAGCTACAGCCCGACACCCTTCGCTACAAGAGCTCTCCCAACTCACCGGTGTTGCCAATCAAGCCGCCGTGGGACATCCGCGCCTTCCTTCCTCCCTTTCTGCCTTCTCCCTCCTCCTCTTCATCCTCCCCGTGCCGCTTTCCTGCTCTTCCTCCTCTTCCCCGTCCTCCTTCTCCTTTTTTCATCCTCCTATTCCTCTTTCTCCTCCTACCCCCAAGATGGCCCCAGCAGCAGCACCACCAGCAGCAGGAGCACCACAAGCAGCAGCACCAGCAGCAGCAAAAGCACCAGCAACAGCAACATCAGCACCAGCATCAACAACAGCAGCGCCAGCAACAGCATCATCAGCAGCACCAGCAGCAGCACCAGCACCTGAGCAATGTCGAAACGCACGCGAGTGTAAGATACAAATCAGTGCAAGGGTTAAGATCAAGGATGTCCATCGAGATGCGACTCTGATCTGCGCGCCGCTGGCGTCGGATCGTAGATACAGGAACCTGCGCCAGAGACGCTTACCAAAGGGAGCACCATGGCGCATCTTGCACTGATTTCTGTCTAAAACTTCACTGCGCGAAGTTCCTTATTTTCTGGCCCAGGGTACGGCCCACCCTGTTTTGACGCTTCCAAAACAGCTGCGCGACCGCGTGCTTTCAGGCGTCCATGATTGACCAACTCACCTGGTAATCGTTTCTGGATGGACGTTTACCACAGGGAACCTCACGGCGTATCTCGCACCAATTTCCATCTCAAACTTCAGTGGGGGAAGCTATGTGTGATCCTTGGTTTTCTGGCCCGAGGTACGGCCCCCCAGTTTTGAAAACAAGAATGCCTGTGCGCACGGCGGTGTCTATGTGCAGCTCCTGCGCCCCTTCCAACACGCTCCCAAGGCGGTTGCGAAACCTCGTGCCCTAATATGCGCACAACACGGATGTCGGATCATGCATACAGCAACCTGTGCCACAGACACTTACCACAGAGAACACCATGGCGCATCCTGCACTGATTTCTGTCGTAAACTTCACTGCGCCGAACTATTTGTGATCCTTGTTTCCTGGCCCAGGGTGCTGCCCACCCTGTTTTGACGCTTCCAAAACAGCTGCGCGACCGCGTGCTTCCAGGCGTCCCTGACTAACCGATTCACCTGGTAATCGTTTCTGGATGTGCTGGTGGGGATGCGCCAAGCGCCAAGAATTCCCAAGAGGCATTATCCTCTTCCCCCTCAGTTTCTCCCTCTCTCCCTCCCCTCCTCCTCCTCCTCCTCCTCTTCTCCTCCTCCTCCCTCCTCCTCCTCTCCTCCTCTCCCCTCTCCCCTCCCCCTCCCCCTCTCCTCCTCCTCCTCCTCCTCCTCCTCCTCCTCCTCCTCCTCCTCCTCCTCCTCCTCCTCCCCCTCCTCCATGCGCGGCAGGAGCGAAACGATTGGCGGTCGACGCGCGTGGCTGGAATGAGACGCGGCGCACTTCGCGCGCTGGACATGTTGTCGCCGACGGTGCAATGTGAGAGGCCGGAGCGGAGCGCGGCGTACATCGCGCGCGGTCATGTTTCTCGTCGACGTTGCTCAATGCGCGGCAGGAATAGGACGCAGCTCATGTCGTGCGCTGAACCTCTACCCGCCCACGATATAGGATGAGCGACAGGCGTCGGACGCGACGCACTTGCTTCTCTTTTGGTGTGGGATGGCGGGTGGGAGTGGACGGAGCATTCTGGCTCGTTCGATCTGGCTAACTTGACCGTCACACTCACCCGCACCCTCACCCTCACCCTCATCCTCACCCTCACCCTCACCCTCGCCCTCCTCCTCCACGAAAGGCCGCCGACGGCCTGCCGACCGCCCGCAGAGGGCACGCCGAGGGACCCCACCAAACACCGCGCCTGGACGGCGCCGCCGAAGAGCCCGCCGCCAGGGGGCGGGGGCGGCGGCGGCACGTGCACGCCGAGAGGGGCCAGCCCGCCGCCCTGCGGCAGGCGAGGGGGGGGGCAAGAGGTGGAGGAGGAGGAGGAGAAAGACGAGGAGGAGGAGGAGGAGGAGGAGGGATTAGGAGGAGGAAGAGGGATTAGGAGGAGGCCAAAGACGAGGAGGAAGAGGAGGAGGAGGAGGCAGGACTGGGGTCATGGAAGCTCCGAGCATCGGATTCACTGCCATCAGCTCCAAAGAGGGAGCACGAGGAGGATAGGGGAGGAGGAAGAGAGGGAGGAGATGGAGGCGAGGGAGGCTCACCTAGAAAAGGGGAAATGGAAACAGCAACAAAAACGAGAGAAACATAGACAGAAGGATAATGGGTCAAGGAAGAGTAAAAGGAAGGAGACGATAGAGGAGGGAGGGGGGTCGCCGTCGTCGTCGCCAATGGACGATGATCGTCGTCGTCGTCGTCGTCGTCGTCGTCGCCGCCGCCACCGTCGTCGTCGTCGTCGTCGTCGTCGTCGTCGCCACCTGGGGCCATTCTCGGGGCCTGGGGGCATCAGGAATCGATCTGGGGAAAGGGTCGAGATCTCAGGCTGGGGCCCGCCGCCCTGCGTAGGTCGCCATCGTTGTCGCCGATTGATCCATAGACCGACCAAGGATCGATGGACGATCGATCGATCTAAGATCGATGGGCGATCGATCGATCGAAAATAGAATGATCGGGTACCGATCCATCGAAGCTTGCTGTTCCCCAAGGTTCCGGCCTCCTCACGAGGCCTCCAAAGCCCAAGATGGGTACGGAAAACATGGGCATGATGACCAACAGCGATAACTGTCTAGAACCAACAGCGGCCGCTGTTACGGGGCAACTTTTTCTGACAAGGACAGCGCGGAACGAACAGTACCAATGGCAAAATTGGAGGAAGGTTGTTGAACCCGCGTTCGCTGATCCTTCAAGCAGCAAGCCAACCTAGCGGAATGCGACGCACGGCGGGCAACGACGATGTTGCATGTTATGTACGCACCACGGATCGGAGGATCATCATCCATAATAGCGTGCGCCTACGTGGGAGTCTTGAAAGCAGATTTTCCTTCATCATGATCACGCACCGCCTGCGCTCCTCGACCAACGGGATCGCCGCGATTGTTGACGTCACCATCATCAGCACCACCTCCACCATCATCATCATCACCGCAGCCATCGCCATCATTGGCATCATCGTCATCATCCAAATCATCATACGCATCACCATCACCATCAGCATCGTCATCGAACCGCACAACGCACCCTGCAGGTGCCGCGGGCTTGGACCGAATCGCCAACACAAACATGGTTTTGCCGATCTAAAGTCATATTCGGCAAACGTGCATTGCCATTGATAGGCCGCCATGCTTGTCGATATTCTTCTTATTCTTCTAGTAGCTCACGGGAAGCAAACCTCCCACTACGAACTAGTGAGCACACGGCTAAGTAAGTCCGTCAAGCGGAACTACTCTGAGCAAGGCATGATGCATACGGATGCGCGCGCATGGCAAGCCCGCCCGGCAGGCCGGCGCGCGCGTTTTTGTTCGAGTTGCTATACACAGCTGCGGAGACAGCCCATCCGCACGATCCATGCCCCACCAACGTTTTTCAAGGGATAAGAGTGGAGAGCTCTATCAATCGGGTAAGGGAGCGTCAGGAATGACTCCCCCCGCGGGCACCTAGCGCGACATCGCCGCGTCGCGGTGGGCGCAAGCGCATCGGCGAAAGCCCCGAGCAGAAGAGGCGGGACATACCGAACAGCCTTCAGCATGTCCCGAAAGCGTCGGACAGCCCCCACCCCATCCCCGATGGGCCATTTTCGGCCCCCCCCCGCGCCAACCAAAAAAAAAAAAAACATTTTACGGCGCAGGCGGCAGGGAAGGGGGCGCCCCCGCCACCGCTCAGAGGGACAAGTCGAGAGCCCCCCGACACGCCCCACCCCGGAAAAGCATTGCAAGCGCGCGCCGCCCAGCCATCAACTCTCAACGCTACCGGCCCATCACTGACCGCGGCGCGCCTGCGGTTGATATCCACGCTCCGCGGGGGCCGGGCCAGGCTGAGACATCGTCTCAATCTTTCGCCCATGCCCACCGCCTGAACGGTTGATCCCCCACTGATCGCAGCGGCGGTCGTCGCGACCAGCGCCCCGACTCCGGTCGCCACGCCGGGCCCGCCAGCAAGTCTAACTGGAATAGGACGACCAAGACGCCCAGCGATCAGCCGCACCAGTACGCCAGGGGGCTCGTGAAGACGCCGCTTCGCCCTTCCGCCACTGGCTATAGTCACGATGCCACGGCGCAGCGGACCCCCTCGCGGCCGCCGGGGCCGCCGGCGCAATCGGCGTAGAGGGTGCGGGCGTCAGCCTCGAAGCGAGTTCGCCAGTGCGATCCCAGTTCCTAGTTGGCCGCGACTCGACCCCCCGCCATAGGGGGGGCGTCAGGCGACGCGCGCCAGTCGCTCGCAAGGGATCTGCGGATCGCGCGAGGGTCGCGCCGGAACGCCCGCAGCGCCCGCAGCGGCGCACTTTGTTCCAGCCGCCACATTGCAGGCCCCCACGCCCGAAGGCGCACGGTGGAGGCCTGACCAGGCGGGCCATCACCGCCGATGCGCTTCTGGGCACGACATGCCTCGCCACCGCGCGCATCGGCCCTCGCCCCCATGCGCTTGCGCCCCTGCCTCGGCGGTGGAGCTGTCCATGGCGCTTGTCTCCGCGAGAGCAGGACGCAGCGCCTGCGGCGGGCTCAGCGGGGTGATCATATCCTTATTCTTCTTCATCGCCCTGATCAATCAGCTCAAGCGGCCCCCATTTGTCCGCGACATGGCTCCACATCTGGTCTTTGAGGTACTCGAGAGTAGGAAGATGATGTCCGGTACCTTCTCCAAGTCGCCATGCCCCCCGTCCGCTCGACGGGCCGCGCGCCTCTCTATCGGACGTTGTGAGGTTGTCCCACAGGAAGGACTCATAATACCCGAAGTGCTGCCCGTCGGCTTGAACAATTATGGCAACTCACGAACGGCCAAACTTCAACAGGGACAACAGCCTCCAGCTCGACGGCCGGCGCCCCCATGTGCTTCTGATAGTTAACCCAAAGATGACCCAACATTCGGGCCTTGACCTGAAGCCATGGGTGGACCTGAGCCGGCGCGGTATCCTCTGCCGACGTGGGCCGCCACGCAAGCGAAGACATGTACTGAAACGCAAAAGCTGTCCTGCCTTGGAGAGCCAGCTTGTATCGGCAGTTTGCCAACTTTGTGTATTTCCACCTTTGTTCAGACTTGGCAATGTTTAATCGGTGGTGCGAGCCTCCGCATATGTTGGAGGCCTCGCAATCGACGCAGGAACACTTTCCCGGTCTCAGGGTCTATGTCCATACTCATGAACTTACTGAGGCCCAGTGCTTCCCACGCAACTGCAGGACGAAGCGCACTCGGGGCCCCGAGCCTTGGCTCGCATAGCATCGGATGCGAGCAGCGCAAGCAGCTGATTACACCCAAGCAATTGCGACGCGCCATCGAGCATGCAAGGTAGCCGCCCTGCACATGCGGAGGCAAAATCATCTTACGCTTGGAGTCGCTCGAAGCCAGCCGGTCGTCTAGGTCGCCATACATGACAGAGCCTTCTTTGTGTTTAACGTGGTCGATGCGTCCTGAGTCCGTCATTGGAATGATCCAGACTCCTCCGAAGCGCCAGTCGAACACTTCCGTGCACGCCACCGTCGGGACGGGCATCTGACACGGCAATCCGTAGAATCTGGGAAATCTCATCCCAGCGCGGACGGAACTCAGTCGCCAAGGAGCCATCGGGCATGTCCCAAAATATTGCATTATCAAAGATGCGAGGTGCGACAGTCGCCATATACTGGCCAGACAGCTTCTCTGGGTTGTCCACATCAAATACCCTCGCGCTCAAGTTATCGGCACGGAGCGATCTGGACCATCCGTTCGGGCGCAGCTGGCGCGGGAACTGCACCGGTTGATCATATCCATACTTTTCTCGCTGTACCATGGTAATTCAACCACGCGAATTGTCCTCCGCCGTCTCTACGACCAAGTCGCCCAGCCTTGCGAAGCAATTCAACGTGACAGGGATGGCAGACGCACATCTACGCTGCCGTCTCCAATCGATGTCAGTCTCGTGAGAAGCCATCTTATCAACAATGAACTGCAAGACGCTCGACACAGTGAGAGGGAATGTGATCGCCGTTGGTATATCTTTCCCTGTTGGCTAAGGACGGGGGTATAATCGCTCGGGCTGGACCCTCACTGAGTTCCCCTGCGAAGCACGGAAAACACATGGGCTTCACATCTGGAGGCCCAAAACCTGCCCCGTATAATGCTCCTTGACACCCGGCACTTGCATCGACTTCTTAGGCAGACTACTAAGGGTGTGCATCAGCCAGGACCAAGGGCGATCAAAACCTTCGTTTCACAACATATCGACAGCCCGCGTCGCCTCGAGCCATCCCCCAGAGCTGAAGACATCGGCGGCGCTACGTCTTGCCATTTCCATGGTTAAAGACCCCAACATAGCAGCATCATCTTCGCTAGTTCCGCTGGAGCACGCGCGCAACCGGCGATCTGCCAATAGAACAAGGGCAACAAATTGCGCATGCGATTCGGGGGATCTTGGGCCTCGATCGAGCCGCGGCGCGATCGGGGGAACGCGTCTGCACCCTCCCGTTGCATCGACGTTGAGTCCCGAAGCAAATCCTGCACTGCGCCCCCGGAAAAGCTTGCCTCGTCGCCTCTGTCCAGGAACGGCATCCGTCGAGGACTGTCGGGGAACGGGCCAGCCGAACGCGCTGCCTCGCTGGGATCCGCCCTGTCTCTCGGGCGCGCTCGGCGCGTTGCAACTCTCCGTGAGAAGCCGGCCCTCTCTCCACCAGTTTGGCTCGAAGTACGGTCTTCGGCATGCGATCGCTCTTCGGCGGGCTCGGCGGCGCGGCCAGCCGAGAGCCCCCGCTGCCGGAAACCTCGGGCACATCATTATTGCCCACGGTTCCGGCGGGACGCACCCACTGCGTCGGCCTTGAGACACGGCCCACAAACAGCGCAATGTCACCGTCACCGGGTAGGCGCGCATCATCTCCCCTGTCTTCTTTCATCTCCACATCGCGGCCTTCGTTAGAGGCTTCTGTCTGACCCTCATCTCCCCCCCAATCTGCATCAGGATCAAAATCCAGCACCGAAAAGGCAGGACAGAGTGATATTCTCGGTTTTGACGACCGGCCCGGGCGCCTCTCCCTCTTGTCCCGGCGGCGCAGAGAATTCACCATCTGGCCCCTCGGACACACCGTTCGCGGGAGAGGCCCCGCCGCCTCGGCGAGATGGGAGCGGCGTTTTCTCCGCGCGCCACCTCTCCCAAGCCTCCAGTTCTGCTTCCTGTATGCTAACATCGCTCTGCAACGACGCAGCGTTAGCTCAGCGCGAGCTTGCTCTCTGCTGAGGAGTGCATATGTCTACGTGGACTTAGGTCGCATTGTGGCAATTCGCACAGACCACCACCGGTGGCATGACTTGGCCGTCTTTCATAGTTGATGGTGATATACTGAAACAACCCAAAGCCGGGCAAATGCACAGTTGAAATGCACGCAACATGCATGGCGCAGCAACCTTCTCTCTACCTGGGCCGGAGCTCGCGCTCTGCAGCATTGCAATGACCTTTTTCCCCCAATTGCAACGGCTGAAACTTCGGCGAGCCCGGCCTCGGGCCCCTAACTTGGCCTTCCATCACGTCGTAAACGGAAAACTCAGAGGTCGCATCATTGCTAGACTCAGAGCCAACTATGCCAAGGACACCCCAGGAGCCCCTCCCATTGCCGCCGATCACCTGCCGTCGATGCCTCACTGCAGCAGAGGATATTTGCTCATCGCGGGGATGCTGTCGCAGCAACTCTCGCTTACACCCCCGCATGTCCCCGTGCTTTTCCCGCCCGGGCCCAGCGGGGCCATCGCCCCCGTCGCCCCCCCGCTCATTCTCTTATCTTCGCCCTCGCCGCCGGAGGCGGGGGGGGCCTCGGCGGGGCCGCCCTTCGACTCGCGCAGAATATCGTCAGCATTTCGATACTCGAACAAGCTATCCTGCGATCGCCAGACCCACCCCAGGTCGGGCTGAACCCCTTCACCACGCAGGACTGGAGAGGGGGGCGCGACATTCGCAAGCCGCATGCAATGCTCTATCATCTCCGCGCAAAAGGGCATCGCGCATGGATAGCGGAACGACTCCGCTGCCCAGGATCTGACGTCACTCCATCCAATGACATCATACAGTTGTTGCGACGCAGTCAACGAGATGCTGAACCGCCCGAGTTCTGTCACTCCCAATTTGCGCTATATGCGCTTGCTGGCGCGGGCTGCACGACGAAGCACGCGCGTTGCGCATTGCTGTCTCAACTCTGAGAGGGGGCGGCCTGTCTCATACTCCTTCAGTCTCGAAGGTAGATCGTCAATTATCCATTTTGCTACAGGCCCGGTCTTTCGAATTCCATATTCTCCCGCTCAAGGGGGTCGGGATCTACTATCGCCCGAAAATCCACCGCAAAATGTCCGACGCTCGTCATCTCCCCTAGCTTTCTCCTCTCGTTCCACGCCCCGCACGTCGGCGACTAGCCCAGCCTCTACCAGTTGTTCTGTCCGCGCGTTGCTGTCTTCGTTGCTCGTCGGCTGCAGCGCGGCGCTCCACGTTCTTCTTTGCCCCGCCCCGCATGAGAAGTCAACTTCCTGCGCTCGGCCAAAGCGCTGTCCTCAAACGCCCGCAATCGTCGAACGATCTCACTCTATCCCTTGCTCCGATGCCGCTTCCTCGCAGCAGGTCGACAGTCGAATGGCCCTGCGCCCGGCGAAGTTTGAGCGGCAACGCGCTCTTCTATTTCCGCCCTCGCCTTACGCTCACCCCCCTCTTCTTCTCACACACACACGCACACACACACCCGCCCCCCGCCCCCTGCGAACGGACACTGCGAGGAAAGTCACGCAAGGATTCTCTTCCTGACCAGAGGGGCCCCCCCGATAAGCATTCGCACGGCACCGACAGTCGCGAACTGCAGTCTTCGAACAGAGAAGACACCACAAGGAACCAGCTCCGACTGTCAAGCGAACAGGCGGGCGCGGCGCTTCGCGAGAGCCCGACGCCCCGCCCGGCGCACTATCGGGCACGGCCGACCTTCCGAGGTGTTCTCTTTCAGTTTGCCTTTGATCTGTTGTTCCGACAGTGCGCAATACTGCGCCCCACGGAGAGCTGCCCACCGTTCGAGCGTCTGCATCACAGCCACTTCCACGTTACGGGACACGGCGCCAAGTCTGGCATTGGCTTCCTGTTCCACCATCTGAGTCCTTAGCGAGGCCCCGCTGGCCTCGGCGATCGCGCGCGCAGAAGAAGCTTCTGATCACAAAGCGATAGCGTGCTCCCGCTGTCGAGGGTCATCGATTTCGCCCGGGGCCCCACGCAGCAAAACTGCACTCTCGTCCGCAATGCACTTACGACAGCGGCCCTCTGCTCGGCGGTCGCTTCCTGAATCTCATCGTTGGCCCCCGACACCATTTCCGCGCTGCGTGCCACTGCTGCTTGGAATTCGGCTGCCAGCTGATCCGCCGCCAAAATTTGGCTTTGACTGGCCCCCCAGGCAGCAGAAGCAGCGTTTTCAGCAACAGCCTCCGCGACAACTCACGCCTGCCTCTACGCCGCCTCGCTTGCCTCGAGTCGGCGCGCCACGTCTTTCATCTCGACCTGGGCCCTGTCGGCTCTATCCACCACTGCAAGACGCAAGCGCCCCTCAGAGCGCTCCAAAACACGAGCAGCAGCCTGCCGGCCCTCCTCGATTAATAGAATGGCCGCCGCCCTCTGCTGAAGTTCTGCAGTCCTGACCCGTTCCTGCATGTTCGCCATCTCCCTTCCTCGATCCACCATCAGGATGGCGCGTTTCCCCCCGCGCACCCGCCCGCCACTCTCGGCGGCGGGGAGCCGCGCAATCATGCGCGCCGGGAACGAGGCAGCCAGGTCACAGTAAACTCGACTTGCATTCGGGGCAGTTCAGTGAGCACGCTGAGCAAACTGGCTTTGCGCATTCCGGGACGTCCGAATTCTGGGACGTCGGCGCGGCCGACCCCTTTGCAAGAACATTATTCTAGCACACGGTAGCTTAAATCGTTCGAGCGAGCCGCACACCTCGGTCGCGAGCCCCCGATGTCACTCGCGGCCCCCGCCACCTTGCGGACGCTCCAGATCGGACCCTCGGCGAACGGGCCCCCGGGATAGAGGCCCGGGCAGGACTTGTCATCAGCCGCCCCGAATGACTCGCCCCCGCTCCCTCGGACGAAGGGGGGCGCCAAACGACCTGCGTCTCGCCCCAACGCCATCCCCGGACCGGCATTGCACGAATCTCCCGCCGGGGTCACCTTTCTCAGACACTTGATCACCAACGACCTTGACAAAATCATGTCGCCTCGGGGTCGCGTCGCCGTCGGTGTCCGTGGAACGCCCCTTGAAGATGGATTATCGCAGGGGTCTTCGGTAGCGTCGAATTCTGAACTGGACATGGTTTCGCGTCCCTAGCGAAACTGCTCGACTAAACCATCGGTTCGACGATTACTTTTCTCCTCGTACGTCTCAACATCAGCATCGAGCATCGAAGAGAAAGGGCCGGATGAGTCGTCACATCGATGAGCGGCATTCCTGCGCCCATGTTAGGATCATCTCTCGGCCCGTCGCCGCTTGACATGGAAATAAACATGTTCATACTCGTATTCTGCGATGAGCGCAACATCTGGCCCCTGACATCACGCGGGTCTTGAAGGACGACTTGCGCCGCTTATTTAAAGCTACGTGGACGCTCTGGTGCACCAACAACATCACCATCAATTCCTGAAGGGAGTGCTTCCCGGCCTCGTGGAAGAGCTGTCGGCTGATCACCAATATTTTGCCGATCTAAGGTCAGATTAGGAAAACGTGTCTTGGTATTGATAGGCTGTTATGCTCGTTGCTATTTTTCTTCTAGCGCATGGGAGGCCCGCCCAGCCGGCCGGCGCGCGCGCTTTTGCTTGAGTAGCTGTACGCAGCTGCGGAAACAGTCCCTCCGCATGATCCATGCCCTACCAACACTACGCAAGGGAAACAAGTGGACGGCTGGATGAATAGGCGAAGGGAGTGTTAGAAATGATTAAATACACCACTCATATCGACGCACAGAGCATCTCTTCGAGATTGAGCCACGCATCCTGGGCGGCACACTCCAGTAGCGCATACACAAAATCTCGCGTCTCACTGGCCTCAGAATGCACCCTCTGTTCCTCAGGAGTCAGTGCTTCTTAGTGTTCATCGTCGAGACAGCATCGTTTCTGTCTGTGCGTGCGTTTTTTTCGCATCCAGTTCTGGATAGTGGCGAAGATCCCAGGACAAAGCTTGCCGAGTCCATTCCCGGGCGCTGCGTTTGCGACTCGAGCAAGCCATCTCCATTTCTTTCGTCTCCGTTGTGCAAACCAGCCATCTATATGAATCAGTTTAATGTACAACTATATATATATATATATATATATATATATATATATATTCTGAATCCCGCATGCATCGCTTAACCCAACCCACCACAGGTTCCAAATGTTTTGCAGATTGTGTTGTCTGTGGTGTGCGCTGGGTTTCTTCGACTACGCTGTCCACGTCGGCTTCGCTGCCCATGGATTCAGACTTGGATTGTTTTACCTGGGCCCAGCCTGTCTGCTCTCCTCTGCAGCGCGGTGTCCCGACGATAATCCTGGGCACGTTCCTTCGGGAGCGGCGCATCTTGTTTTCAAACCCCCCTGTCAGGGCCAACGACCCGCAGACAGACAGGGATGTCGGCGCGATAACCCCGTCGAATAAACGCATGCAGTCTCGTAGCGAATATCTGCGCGCACGTCGCCTGGCGCGTCCCTTGGGACGTTCCGCGGCGCGTCCACCTGGCATGCCCCCTGTCAATTAGCTCTGGAGCAGCAGCTACTATGTGATCAGGCAGCTCGAGCTTCAGATCCAGATCAGTTCGGTCAGGACTCGCATGCAAAGGAGGACTCGATCCACAACGCTATAAAGCACAATCGCGGCATGGCACATCGCAATTCAGTACGGCGCAGCACAGCACAGCCCTCGGTACGGAAGATCAACATCGATGCACTCAGCATTGCAATCTGGCACGTTCCCTGGCACGTTCCGTGGCGCGTCCCGTGGCGAGCCCCCCTGGCACGTCCATTGGCACGTCCCGTAGCGCGTCCCCTTGGCACGTCCCGTGGTGCGTCCCCATGGCACGTCACCTGGCACGTCGCCTGGCGCGTCCCTTGGGACGTTCCGCGGCGCGTCCACCTGGCATGTCCCCCTGTCAACTAACTCTCGAACAGCCACTATGTGCTCAAACAGCTCGAGCTCCAGATCCAGATCAGTTCGGTCAGGACTCGGATGCAAAGGAGGACTCGATCCACAACGCTATAGAGCACAATCGCGGCATGGCACATCGCAGTTCAGCACGGCGCAACACAGCACAGCCCCCAGCACGGTACATCAAGATCGATACACTCAGCATTGCATGTGCCAGTCGCCAAATCAAATGTCTTTGAAACGTTGCCATGCTTTACATTTCTGTATAATGCCCCGGCTTCGTTAGTCGGTAATGCTGCCATCCCGATCGATAAAACACATGCTAAAGTCAGCATTTGCGTTTGTTGCAGTTGTCTTGTGCGAAATGCTTTTGCATATTGGATTGAAGATGTCTCGAACGAAACGCTTGTGTGGGATACTTCTAGGAACCTGGACGCCCAAGGATGCCCCAGGGGGGCCCTGTAAGCGCGGACGCAGCGCAATTCACGAGGGAGCGCACCTCTGGGAGCGTGGACGCAGCGTAATGTATGAGGGGCCGTGGCCCAGGGAGAGCGGACGCAGCGTCATGTACGAGGGATCGTGGCCCTGTGAGCGCGGACGCAGCAGAAGTTTCGGTGGATCGTGGCCCTGGGAGCGCGGACGCAGCGTAATGTACAATAGATCATAGCCCGTGGAGCGCGGACGCAGCGTAATTTACCAGGGGTCGTAGCCATGGGGGGGGGCAGACACAGAGTAATGCACTAGGGAATGTGGCCCTGGGAGCGCGGACACAGCATAATTCCCGGGGGGGCGCGGCCCTGGGAGCGCGGACGCAGCGTAGTTTACGAGGGATCGTGGCCCAGGGAGAGCGGACGCAGCGTAATTTAAGATGGATCGTGGCCCTGGGAGCGCGGGCGCAATATAATTTACGGGGGGTCGTGGCCCAGGGAGCGCGGACGCAGAGTAATTCACAAGGGATCCAGGCCCTGGGGGGAGACAGTTTGATTTACTAGGGAAGGTGGCTCTGGGAGCGCGGACACAGCGTAATTCACGAAGGAACGCGGCCCTGGAGGCGCGGACGCACCGTAGTTTACCAGGGACCGTGATCGGAATACGATTCCCTTACTCAACTGTACGGACGCCGAAAGGCACAAGTCCCTGCCAAGATATTGTGTGACCAAACACAAATAAAATCTCGATATCCATGCCAACGACGTCCACGGTAGCTGTTTTCTGGTCTTTCTGCGTGCCGCCGTAGCCGTTGTGCAAAAGATTTGCCTTCTTCGGGTGCCAGGCCACTCCCACTTCCCCAGCTTCTCTATTTAAGTAGCTGACCATCCGGGCGGCATGCGTCAGGGAAGTCGCGAAGAGCAGCAAACCATCTGCAAATATGACATTTGTCAGCCGAGCGCCGTTCGATTGCAACGGCACACCAATCTTCAATTGTGCCGATTGAACAACGAAGAGCTGAGGGGGTATCTCTGCGATGTCCCGCGCTGGATGTTAAACTCCTTGCTTCCACAATCCGTTCGCACCGCTGCTGGTTGGTCATGGCGAAGATCATGAAATAGTCGAAAGCATCCTGCTTCAACGCACTGGTCGGCCAACGCATCCCAGATGCTCCTGTGAGCGACGCTACCGACAGTTTTCTGGAACTCCACTGCTACTGCCCACAGGTGGAACCGGAGACTCGTCCACCGATGTCTGAAATATACCAATTATGAAAAGGTGGTGCGTTGCAACCCTTTTGTGGTCGGAACTCAGCTTGGTCTGCGCTCCGCTTCTTGTCCAGCACTGGCATCAACCTGTAACACAACAATATCGAGAATAAGTTGCATAACGATGGTATCAGGCTGATTGGCCTATAAGTTTGCGGCAGCTTCGCGTCCCCACGTTTGAACATCACTTGAATCACTGTATATGTCCATCATGCTGGAGTCGTCACTCCCATGATTTTTATGCCATTGCACAGCAAGAGAAGAATCGCTCTAAGTGCCATGCCCCCCGGAACTAAACTTGTCGGCAACGATTTCATTGCTATCTGCCGCGTGTGCTTTTCTCAGCTGCTTCAAAGCGATCTCCAGTTCTTGTTCGGTGAACGGCGGGATCTTCATCTCTGGGAATGTCTTGAAATAGTCTGGGTCGTTGCCCCCCTGCCCACACAATTCAAATTAGAGTACAACTTTCCATGAAAATAAGCGAACACCTCAGTTATTTCTTGTCGGCCGCGCTGCACCTCACCACGCTCACAAACCATCCCTGTAATGAGATCAGCATCATCATCAGTAGCATCATCGCCATCAGCATCAGCATCAGCATCAGCATCCTCCTCATCACATCATCACCACCATCATCGTCGCGGTCATCGTCAGCATCATCGTCATCATCATCATCATCATCATCAGCATCAGCATCAGCATCAGCATCATCATCGTCATCACCATCAACATCACCATAATTTCATTATAATCATCACCAACATCATCATCACCATCAGCATCATCATCATCGTCATCACCACCACAACCACCACCACCACCATCATCATCATCATCACTATCATCATCATCAGCATCATCATCAGCATCAGCATCGTCATCGTCATCAGCATCATCATGTTCGTCATCATAATCATCGTCGTCATCATCATCGTCATCATCAGCATCACCACCACCACCTCCAGCACCATCATCAGCAGTACCAGAATCATCTTCATCATCATCATCATCAGCATCAGCATCAGCATCAGCATCATCATCGTCATCACCATCAACATCACCATGATTTCATTATAATCATCACCAACATCATCATCACCATCAGCATCATCATCATCGTCATCACCACCACAACCACCACCACCACCATCATCATCATCATCACTATCATCAGCATCAGCATCATCATCAGCATCAGCATCGTCATCGTCATCAGCATCATCATGTTCGTCATCATAATCATCGTCGTCATCATCATCGTCATCATCAGCATCACCACCACCACCTCCAGCACCATCATCAGCAGTACCAGAATCATCATCATCATCATCATCATCATCAGCATCATCATCATCAGCATCATCATCATAATCATCATCATCATCATCATCATCATCATCATCACCGTTATCATCATCATCATCAGCAGCAGCAGCAGCATCATCCTCATCATCATCATCGGCAGCTGCAGCATCTTCGTCAGCATCGTCAGCACCATGAGTGCCATCACCACAAACATCATCGTCGTCATCGTCACCGCCATCCTCGTAACTACCACGATCATCATCACATGTACCACCACCACGACCATCATCAGCATCACCATCATCAACATCAACATCTTCATCAGCATCAGCATCATCATCATCATCGTCATCGTCAGCATCATCATGATCGTCGGCATCATCAGAACGGTTATCATCGTCGCCGCCATCACCGACAACCTCATCATCATCAGCATCATCAGCGTCAGCATCATCGCCATCAGCATTTTAAGCGTCATCGTTGCCATATACACCACCGCCTGAATCGTCATCATCGGTGTGTTCGGTATGATTCGCCGTCGTCATCATCATCACCATCATCGTCGCTATCGTAATCACTATCATCCTCATTATCAGTATCACCGTCACCAGCATCTACAACATCAACAGCAGCAGCATCATCATCATCATCATCATCATCATCATCATCATCATCATCATCATCATCATCATCATTAGCATCATCATCATCATCGTCTGGCTCCTCCTCATCATCATCATCCTCCATCCTGCCACCTCCGCCCCAACTCCAGCTATTCTTCCACCAGGGAGCCTGGTGGTGTGCATAATAGTCCATAGCTGCATCCTACGCGGCCGTGCAAGCCCCCAGGGTCCCGCCTGAGCACCGAAGAAGCGCGAGGACCCGAGGCGCGACAGCGGGAGCGACAGCAACAAAGAAGAGGGGAGGAAGAAGGTAGATCAACGTGTGTGCGCCTGTACCAAAATTCCGTTTATCAGGTTCGTTTGTGCAGCGGTGCTTCCTCGCAAAAGTTACGCGTCGCGTCTGCAGGTGCCTTCCCTCAGTCCCTGGCGTCGGCGGAAGCAGGAGGAGGTAGAGCGACGAGGAGGGAAGAGAAGCATG
This sequence comes from Prorocentrum cordatum, assembly GCA_963575745.1. Lineage (NCBI taxonomy): Eukaryota > Dinophyceae > Prorocentrales > Prorocentraceae > Prorocentrum > Prorocentrum cordatum. The sequence goes on from CAUYUJ010017107.1 coordinate 223,833, forward strand.
AAGGGCAAGGAGAAGGCAAGGGGGAGAAGGGGACACGGGGGATGAGGACAGGGGACGGGGGGGAGGGGGAGCGAGGGGGGGAAAGAGGGAGGACGGGGCGGGGGGAAGGGGCGGGAGAAGGAATAGCGATGGGAAGGGTTCAAGGGAGGGGGGAGGGGATGGACGACTATAAGAAAACACGTGGGTTGGCGGAAGCAATGTGATATATTATCCGCCAGCCCCCTTGCGGGGTCAACAGGCTGAAGGGGTGAGGTTTCCTGCAATTTGCTCCAGTTTCAGTTTCTGGTCTCCCATGCTATAATTAATAATGCTGGTTTCTACCATGAAATGTTACAGTCATGGCACTGCCAGAAGGAACGAGAAATAAGGAACGAAACCCTTTTCCCAAAATCCAGTCAAACATGCCCAAAGAACGGCCAAACCCTTTTCGTGAAGCGTTCCCGCGTCGTTGCGTCTCGTTTTGAAAACGACCCCTCCCCTCCCAAGACACGCTGGGAGGACTCCCTGGCAAAATTGCGAAGAAGCACAGACAGACCCAAGGAACCAACGAACCCTTTTCCGAACCCGAATTGGACCGCACTTCAGCGCCATGACTGTACTGTCAGCTCGAGGAAGGGGAGCCGAAAACCAACATGTCACCACACCCGAATCGCGTGATCTAAATTTGCGGAAGGGCCTGGGACACTTAAAAACACATGATATTCAAATCCCCGAGGCAAACGTAAATCTCACAACGGAGGTCGATGCTTTTCCATAGCGCTAAGGGGGCGAATGTCCCCCAGCTCAGCAGGGAAGGAACCACCAGGAGACGAACCGGTGAGCACCCCCCACAGGCTCCGCGCCGGCCGTTGCCTCGGGAAGCGGGAACCGAAGTAGAAACGGCCGCGCACAAGCTGCATGTAAATTCCTCGCCTCTTCTGCGCGCCTTGCGTCTCGAAACGGGTAGGCGGGACGGCGATTGCCCGTTTTGCGTCGCGCCCTGAGCCCAGAGCGGCGCCCTGCCACGAAACGGCAAGCGAGCGCGACGTATTGCGCCGTGCGGCGCCCTGCGACGCATTGCGCCCGCGCGGCGCCCTGCCACGGTTCCGCGGGAAGGTGGCCCCACGAGCCTCAACCCAGCGGCACAATAGGCGCCGACGAAGCCGGGCAAGGCCGCCTGGGGACCACTGCCAGCACAATAGGCGCTGGCAGTGCTGCTCGTGTCCCTGATGTGCGAAGCATCTGCGTCTCTAGAACGCCCATTATCCAAAAAGCTTCGCCTTCCTCCTAATAGGATCATCCTCACGACGGGGGGTGATGCGTTTCGGCGCAAACGGCCTTTTCCTGGCGGGTCATAGAACGCGCTCGTAGAAACTGTTTTCTGTCGGAGGTGTTTGCTGGGCCGGCCCGACGTCTGATTTGCAGAAAGAGTGGCCAAGCCAATTCAGCAAAGCTAGCGTATCTGGTGATGGGTCGGCGTACGTTTGGCGCGTGACGTCCTCCGAATTCCACCCCCCTACCGCTGTTCATGTGCGGGGGTAACTTTGCTGCGTGAGCGAAACGCTCCGCTCCGCTTCTACGAAACGAATGCGCGACAGCAGCGGGATCCTTGAGATGAGACGACACCGCCTTGCGCCACGAATCTGCACTCACAGGCTGCAGCTTAGACCCTGTAATGCTGCAGAAGAGGGAAGGCACGTCAGGCGCGTTTGCGGCCTTCCACCGGAGATAGCCCTGCGATGGGCTTGAACGGAATGGAGCACCATTAGTCTTTGCTACATGGGTCGTCTTTTTGTTTTCTGATGATGAAACAACCCAAACATGAAACGGTAAACTGCACGTCCTGAACGCGAACGCTTCTCGTTGCCGATACGCAGCGCAAACCCAAAAAACGAAATGATGCAAAAGTTGCATCTCCACGCCCAGTTGGCGTGCCTGCAGCAGTCCCGGCCGCGGAGAACTGGGCGCATTCCTTTACAGGAATCGCACGTTTTTGGTGCGATGCGTTGGAGGCCCGTTTTTTCCCAGCCTCGCCAACAACGCGCCGCCTAAGCGCCAAAGCACCTGGCAGTATTTGATGTTTCGGTGCCGCGCTCGGACGGCTGCTCTGTTGAACCCTATGGTTTGCCGCGCCACGCCGTCCACGCTGGCGAAGAACAGCATGAGCTTGTCCACCGAGTCCAGAGGGAAGACGCTGGAATCGACTTGCCGTTCGAGAACACGAACATGCACGGACAACGCACTGGCGCGCGTCCGGACAGTGCCGTGCCCCCACCCGGCTCGTAGGATGTCCTGTGCGAAGCCCATGGGCGACGCCCGCGCGGGCAATGCTTCCGTCTGAAGGGATGCCTGAAAAACATCGCCCCGAAATGGCGCGAACGGGAGGTCCACGTCGCCCGCCGGACGGGCGCCGACGAGGGCCCGTTGCACTCCATCTGCGGGGCGGGCCGGCACGGCAGGTGCCCCGAAGGCCCTGGGAGCAGACCCGGCGGTCCATCAGCGATCTCGCAACGGCGCTGAGAGCAACTCAACGCCCCATGGCGCCGGGGAGGTTGTCTCGCCACACAACGATTCACTCAGCAACTGCATTATTCGAAATTGATCCGAAGCAGCAACGGAATGGGGGCGGGAGAAGGAAACGGACCCAAGGCTTGAGGGCCTGCTAGACCCTGTGAGCCTTGCTGAGCCTTGGTCAGAATTGGCAAGTTTTGCTAAGCCCTGCCAATACTTGCGGAGCCTGAAGCCCTGCTGAGCTTCCATGAGCCCTCCTAAGCCCTGCTAAGACTAGGGAAGCATTGCCAAGTCTTGGTGAACCCTGCTAAGGCCTTGGTGATCCTTGCTCAGCCCGACTAAGCTAAGCCTTGGTAAACCCTGCTGAGGCCCTGTAAACCTTGCTAAGCCCTACTGAACATGCTGAGCACTGCTGAGCCCTGGCAAGTTCTGCGAGGCCCTGCTAAGTCCTGGCACGCCCTGCCGAGCTCTGGTAAGATTTCCTACGCCCTGGTAAGCTCTGTTAAGCCCTGTTGAACTTGGGCGCTCGCGAGGCCAGAATCCGTTGCAAATCAAAACAAATCCGCACTCCCAAGGCCAGAACCCTCATCAGCATTTACACAAGATTCGCGCTCCCTTTCGCAGGTTACGCCAAGTTCACGCGGAGAACGCTGCAAAAATGCAACAGCGTTCAAAAATAGCCCCACCATTTCAATATGTGCTGCTGATTCCCATCCGTCCCCGCATGATGTTCCCAGATGTCTTCAAGACGGTGCCCAGACACCCCTACACGGCTCTGATATCTTCCATTGTTACGGGTCAGCAGCAGAGTGCGAAGCCTTTACGGATATCATCTTATCAGCAGCATTGCGCTGTATTCCAGACTGTGCACAACGCGGGTACTGGCCTAACGAACCTGGTACTACTGCTTACTAATCATCGAATACAGACTTAAAGGTCGCGGCGAATGAACATGTCCGAACCACAAACGTTCTGGCACGCGCACGTGCACTTGTACAGACAGACGCACACACACACACACACACACACACACACACACACACACGCACGCGTCCCTCCCTCCCCCCCCCCAAGAAAAGAGGCCCCTCGAAGACCCCCAAGAGGCCCCCAGGAAGCCCTGGGGGGGGGGCCCTAAGACACCCCCAAAAGCCCCAAGAGGCCCCCAAGTGGCATCTTCCTCCTCCTCCTCCTCCTCCTCCTCTTCCTCCTCCTCCTTCTCCTCCTCCTTCTCGTCCTCCTCTTCCTCCACTTCCTTCTCCTCATTATCCTCCCTCCCATCCCCCATCCTCCTCCTCCTCCTCCTCCTCGTCCTTCTAATACATGTCCTTCTTGTCGCTCTCCTCCTCCTCCTCCTCCTCATCGTCATCATCATCAGCAGCAGTAGCATCATACGAATAATAATACTGTTAATAGGTATACTACAAATGGAAATAATCAGAACATTACGAATAGCAATAAACGATCAAATCACTAATGGGAAATAATAATAATGATAATAACAATAATAATAATGATAAATAAACATAACAATAATAAATAAATACATAAATACATAAATACCTAATAATAATGATAATACTAGTAATACTAGTAATAAGAATGAATAAGAATTAAGATAATAGTAATAATAAGCATCATCATCATCGTCATCATCATCATCATTATCGCCATCATCAGCATCGCCATCATCAGCAACAGAACCATCATCAGCAACATCATCAGCATCATCATCACCATCATCACCACCACCATCATCAGCAGCATCATCATCAGCATCATCGTCAACGTCAGCATCGTCATCATCAGCATTAGCAGCATCATCAGTATCATCATTACGATCATCATCAGCAACATCAACAGCATCAGCATCATCATCAACTTCATCATCCTCGTCATCGTCAGCAGCATTATCAGTATCATCAGCATCATTATCAACATCATCAGCAGCAGCATCATCATCATTATCAGCATCATCATCATCATCACCATCATCATCATCATCATCATCATCGTCATCGTCATCACCTGAATCGTCATCATCTGCATTTTTGGCATGGTTCGTCGTCGTCATCATCATCAGCGTCGTCGCTATCGTAATCGCCATCATTTACATGACCGGTACCACCGTCACAAACATCAACAAAATCAACAGCATCATCAGCATCATCATCAATATTATCAGCATCATCATCAACACCATCAGCAGCAGCAGCATCATCCTCATCATCATCGTCATCGTCATCGTCATCACCACGACGTCGTCATCATCCCCATCGTCGTCATCATCATCATCATCAGCAGCAGCACCATCATCGTCGCCATCATCAGTATCCTCATCATCCTAATCATCACCATCATCATCATTATCATCATCATCCTCGTCGTCGTCGGGATCATCATCGACTTCACCATCACCGCCATCATCATCATCATCATCAGCATCATCATCATTTTCATCATCATCATCATCATCATCATCATCATCATTATCAGCATCAGCATCATCATCAGCAGTATCATCACCAGCATCATTATCATCCTCATCATCTCCATCATCACCATCACCATCACCATCACCGCCATCATCATCAGCAGCAGCATCATCATGACCATCATCAGCAGCAGCATCATCGTCATCATCATCAGCATCGTCATCCTCAGTGACATCGTCATCGTCATCGTCATCATCATCTCATCAGCCTCATCATCATCAGCATTAACAGCATCGTCATCATCATCATCATTATCTCCCATGCTTCCCAAAGTGTTTCCCCAAGGGCTTCCACGACGGCTGGGGGAACACTTCTTCCAATAGCTTGGCCAAGTTTTGACCCAACGCTTGGCCACATCGACAGTTCCAGAAAGGAAGGGGTCGGCGGTCATTCGCCGCAGGCGTCTCCGACACGATTCAAGCGCGCAGCTGCACAGCATTGTTACCAACATTGAGACGTAGAGCCCCGACAGATGGGCGAACGCGAACACGCACGGCGGAACCACCCCTGAACACGCGCGCTTTCGAGCCCCAGCTCAGCTCGGTCTCGAGACGCCGCTACTGCCGGGACCAAGGGCCGCTGGTCAGAGTCGGCAGGGGAAGGTCGGCGCACAACACTTGGTGGGGCGAGGGGGCCAACTTCCAAGAAGGCGGGGTGCTCCTAAGACGGACTCTTATGAGGCAGGAGGACTTCGAAGAAGCTCCCCACCCTCTCAGAGGGTCGGCGCACCACCCTCGCCACGCACCCTTGCGCGCGCCGCCGAGGGGCGACAGACGAGGAGCTGGAGCTGCCGCAGCCCGGCCAGAGCACTCGCTCTTTCAGTGTGAGGAGCTGGCTCCATCGGGCGCGGCCTAACCGACCCCTAGCAAACCATCCCTTCCGTAACGTCATCCTCGCCTTTCAAGCTTCCCTCCGGCCGCACACACACACGTCTGAGGGCGAGGCGAGGGGGTCGCCACGGAAGGGGATGCTTTGCTAGGGATCGGCTAGGCCGCACCTGACTCCAGAGCACTCGCTCTCTCGCGCTCTCGGCCCGGCCGCCATTGTGCACCAGAGGTGCAGGCAGGTGACAAGATCACGCGCGGCCCGCCTCGCGTGCGGTCTGGCTGCTGGCCAGCAACCGTGCTGATCGAGACGCCGCGCACCTAAAAGCTCCTACGGTGCGGTGCAGCGCCTCCCCGAGTGATCCTCGTGCACCCAGCACTGCTTCTTCCCCTCCTCTATGACACAGGCAGGGTGCACCTCGTGCAAGCTACATGGGAGGTCTACACATTGCACGCCTCACGGGACAGATATGGAAATGACACAGGGTCGGACATGGAGGGGGGAAAGAGGGAAGGACGACGATGACCAAGAAATAGCAGTAATTTGCATGATGACGTAAGACGTTGCTCCGCTGGACCTCCCAGGAGCCCACGAGGGCGGCTTCGGTTACGCAGTTGGCAGCCCCCCACCCCCCAGAAAGCTGCTAGGTCTCGTCTGGGTCTGCTAGTGGCGTCGCTCCGAGAAACCTCCCAGGAGATCACAAAAATGGTAACGGTTGCACAGTTGTCAACATCCCAGCCGCGAGGTCTCGTTTGGGCAGGCGTGTGGGGTCGCTTTGCTGGGTATCCCAGGAGACTGGGAAAGCGGTGACAATTGCACAGTTGGCAGCCTCCCAAAGAGCATCGAGCCACCTTCTGGATGCGAATCCCACCAGCCCTCTGGGCGTGAATGGTTTAGCGCGCTTCATCTTCCAATTCCCTTTCTCCCCTTCGCGGAAGGGTTTTTCACTGTTCCTGGTTAATATGCACCCCCTCCCCCACCCGACCAGCGACAAACCCGGGACCATGCGCCCCCCCCCCGCCATCACTGGTTAGAACATTCAAAGTACACATTGCGGCAAAACCTGGACCGTGCGCGGGTGCCCCATGATCATTTTACATCGGTTTCTGACCAGGACGGCGGAGGTTCCACTTGTATGTCCGCTCTGCGCCTGCCCACCACCCCTGTCAACACAATGCAAAATACACTGCGCAGCAACAGCTGGTTTACGCGCGGGCGCCCCGCGATCATGACGCACTGGTTTTTCACAGAGGGGGCGGCGGAGAAGTGCCCTCGGATCTACTGCTCCGTGCAGGCTCGCGACCCTTGACCAAAAACAAATCATAGTGCGCGTTGTGGCAAATTCTGCACACCGCGCGGCCGGCATGGGATCACCTTGCATTGGTTTTTGGCAGGGACGGCGGGGGGGGCTCATAATTCTGGCGCTGTGCAGGCCCACCATTCCTGACAACAAAAACTCGAATAGGAGATCGACTACTGAATTGGTGTACCCCAAACTTGTTGCTTCGTCGAATCTGCGGAAGCGAACCCGAAGGCTCCGTAGATCTATGGAACCGTACACATGTTTCGTAGACCCGACGGAACAAACAAGCTTGAGGTAAAGCAATGTGGTAGTCGATGCCCGAGTCGAGAAAACACTACGAAGTAAAATTTGAAACAACATGTAGACCATGTGTGGGCGTTCAAATCCGAAAATCCCACCCATCGAGCAATCTGCTTCGAGCTGCCCCCTTCACGCTCCATTTTCATTGTCTGCCGTGCGCTCGCCTTGCCTTTTGACCGCGATTGCTCGGGACAGATAGGTGGCTCTTTCTCACGCACCCGTCTGAGCCAAAAAACTGGGTTCCAAACTCTGCCTGGGCAAGCGGTTTCAAGGAAAAACGATGTGTAAGTTGGTGTTGGCGCTTCGGGCCCCACCACTCGTCTCAACTAATGTTCGGCACTGCGCTTCCGACGGGACTCCTGAAACCAGTGGGATCGAGGCCCCAGGATCGGACGCTGCCGACGTGTTGGGAGGGCGGATGGGAGTGAGCGGCATGGCTTGCGGCGCGAGGTAGATTGATACCTCCTCCTACCCCCTCTCCCTCAACCTGGACGAAGGGGTCGGCGAGGTGTCAGGGTGGCCCAAAATCCAAGAGTACCTCAGGGTGCCCAAGATGACCTCCAAGATAATTCAATGTACCTCCACATGATTCAAGATGGTGTCCGACATCCTCCAAGAATCTCCAAGCCCGTTCCAAGACGGCTCCAAATGACCTCGGAGCACACCCCAAGGACGCCGCCTAGAGGCCAAGGTCCTTTCAAAACCAGCTTCAACAGCTATTAGTTTCTCGAAAATCAAAAATTGTGTTTGCTGTCGAGCCATTTCGCTGCGGATGGTCTTCCGAGGCCTCAAGATGGCTCCAAGATGGACAAGAGGATCCCAAGAGAAGCCCAAGAAGGATCCGAGACAGCCCCAAGAGCGCCCAGAGCGGCCCAAGATTACTCCAAAAGGGCGCCAAGAGGCGAATTGAGATGGTATCGACAAGCAGTGCTAATTGGGGGCCCTCCCGTATTTGATCGATGACCTCCAACATGGGCTCAAAACGGTCCAAGGTGGCTGAAGAAGCTCGCGGGGCGCAGCCCCCGCGAAGGTTTTATGGTTGACTCGTCGTTGTCGCCGTCGTCTTCCTCTCGCCTGGGCTGCGCAGGCTGGTGGGGATACTTTTTCCGTCGCAGCCGCGACCGAAGGCGCACGCAGCGTCAGAGGTCAACCCGGGCTACGGGCGAAGCCTAATTGCCCAGCGGACGTTCACGGCTGCCGAAGCTGCCGCCGAGGGAAGCTGGGGGGGCGCCGGGGGATGCAGGCAGACTGCGAAGGCTGCCAGGAACGCCAGGCAGCCAGCGCGCGGGGAACCCAGAGGCGGGGCCACCAGGATGAGGATGAATCCCACCAGCCCTCTGGGCGTAGGTGGTTTAGAGAGTTTCCTCTTCCACCCCTCCTTCCCCTTCGGGGAGGGGTTTACCCCTCCCCCTACCCCCTCCCCTGGACCTGGACGGGGGGCGCGGCGACGCGTTGGAACGCCCAAGATGGCCCAAGACGGCTCCAAGAGCGCCTCGGAAAGCCCAAAATGACCTCCATGATGGCTCAAGATGGGCCAAGCTGCATCAAGATGACTCTGAAGGTGCTCCAAGAGGCCCCAAGACTGCCCCAAGACGGCTCCAAGAGGCTAAATAGCTCCCCAAAGAGTCCTCCAAGATGCTAAACTCCTTTGAAAACCGAAGGAAAACCAATGATTGTTGCCTTCTCGCTTTTCGCTTCCGATGGCCTTCCGAGGCCCAAGATGGTTCCAAGAGGGCCCAAGATAGCTCCAAGAGGGCCCCAAGACGGCCCCAAGAGCGCCCAAGAGCGCTCCAAGAGCGCCCCAAGAGGGGTTCAGGAGGCTATGTTGGGGGCTCCCGAGGGGCGACGCTGACTAGGGACCCCCCCTTTCTTGATCGACCGCCTCCAAGATGGCCCCAGAAGGCGCTCAGGAGGCCCCAAGAGGCGCCAAGATGGCCCCAAGAGGCCTCCAAGAGGCCTCCAAGAGGCCCCCCCGACGCACTCAAGACGCCCAAGAGCCCCCCAGGACCGCCAAGAGACCCCCCAGACGTCCCAAGATGCCTCCAAGAAGCGCCCAAGAGATATCCCAAGAGGCTCCGAAAGGCATTCAAGAGACCTCTGGTATTTTTGCTCGCCCTCCTCCTCCTCCTCCTCGCCGCCGTTGTCGCCGCCGCCGCCATCGTCGCCGCCGCTGCCGCCGCTATCGTCGCCGCCGCCGTCGTCGTCGTCGACGACGTTTTGGGAGGAGAAGCGACACTAGCACCATGAGCGGCTCTGCTCGGTTTCACTATGAGCGTCTCTGCTTCCTTTCTTCCGTGAGCTCCCCTACGCATCGATTGTGGATGGGCTGGTGGGGATACGCGTAGCGTCTAGAATTGAACCTTGTCGCACCAGGCGCCAGAGGTCGACGCGCCACATGCGTGGCGAAGCGCGGGGCTGCATAAACAGCCCAACGTGCCAGGCTGCAGGCCAACGGGGACGATCACACATGGCAGACCAAGAAGGCTGGACCACTCCTGAGTAAACCAGTGGGGCAGCGTCCCACCAAGCCGGCGGCAACGGCAGACACGGCCACGCTGTGGCGGTGTCTGGAAACCAGAGGCCAGGGAAGTGCAAGCACTCTAGCCAGAGCTGGTCGGTACGCACGTCACCTGAACGCCAGGGTGCCTCACCAGGTTCCACGGGGCGCTGGTGGAATATTTGTTTTGGGCGCGGGCAGACGCGGATTCGCAGTCGCCGAGCTGAGAGGCCCGGGCCACGGGCCTGTCAAATTAGCAACGCGCCAGCCTACGAGCTCAGCGGCCGAGCCCCGAATCAGAACCTACCGCCGAGGCCGCAGGCTGAGGCTGAGCTGGCTGAGCTGACTGCCAACGGCCAGGGTAGCTGATGCACACATGCGAGTGACTTGGCTCCTGCACGCCAGGAGAGGTCGTGACCTGTTAGATACCAACAGACCACACGTCTGCCGAGCGGGGCGGTGCCACCAGACGGGCGGACCCGGGCAAGCGGCGCGCAGCCAGGAGAACGGAGCCCGAGAGGTGCGAGCGCACACGAACTCAAGTGGGTACCGTGGGAGGAAGTCACGAGGTACGCAGACGGACCTTGTGGCCACAGAGCACCAGGGGTCAAGGCCACAGCTGTGGCAAGGTGTGCGCCATGAGGCGGCAACGACGCGACAGCGAGAGTTGCGCCGGCCACTGCAAGAAGGCTGAACCACTCCTGAGTGAGACGGCAGATGGGCCCCCAAAGGGCCAGCACCAGACACGGCCAGCTGAGGCAAAGATTGTAGACCAGAGCTGGTGGGGATACTTTTCTGGTCGGCGGCCGCGCGACGACGGTCTGGCGGCAACAGGCGTGTCCGGGACGGCGGAACAGGCAAATTCCACGCAAGGCGGGCGGTGCACGCGCACTGAGCAAAATGCTCCACATTCGAGCCGAGACGCACCTAGGCGCCGCCCGGTCCAAAAGAACGAGCGCACAGAGGTGCGGGTGCAACGGAACGTCGCCCTTGCGGCGCCAAGCTCCGAGCAGCACCTCAAACAGACAACTGGCACCAGCCTGGAGTACCGGCTGCTGGAAGTGGAAGACAGGCTGACGGCGCTGAAGGCTGATCCACTCAGCGCGCAGCCAGCGAACACCACTACAGAGCTGTTGAGGCAGGCGTCGGCCAACGGACGGGTCGGAACCCGTGAGGGGCAGGTGCGCCGAGAAACGCGGGCGAGGCGCCACACTGGCAAGGCAACCCGCCACAAACACCCTCACCTCGGTGGACACCGCCGACCTTCCGATGCCATAGTGCCGACCGGCTGCGGGAGGGCCACTGCGGCACGCAGGGTGCGAATGGCGTGGAGATGGGGGGCGCACCCAACCGCCGCAAGAGGACTGGTGGGGATATGCGAAGCGTCTAGAATGAGACGTCGCTCCGCTGAGGGCGGCTCCCCGCGCAGAATACTGCGCTGAAGTTCTTGCTGGAGATGAAGTCGCAGAGCAAGTAGCAGAGGTCGACCCAACTGGCAACACACCTAGTGATAGAAGGCCACCCTAACTTTGGAGTGGTTCTAGCAGTTGGCGAGCTCCTCGTCGAACGCGGAGCCGCCGTTGAGGCCGAACGAAGCATGGCCGATGGCAAGCCCCAACTGGCACGCAACCACCTGCATGGTTCCGCGTTGCTCCAGGGTCCTCCCCGCGTCATATATGACCCACCCTGATTTGGACTTCACCCAGGGTTGGGTGCGCCAAAAGAAAACAAGAAGGCGCAGGTTTCTGGCGATCGCAGCTCGCCCCGCGTCGAAGTGCGAGCAATCTTGGAACATGTGGCGGAGGCTGAAGAGCAGCTGGCGGCACACCATGGGCACGGCGCTGCCACGCCCCCCCCGCGTCGGCGTTTTGGTGGCCCTGGACCTGAAGATGTCGAGGTGTTTTTTGTCGCGGTGCGACAGCGATCTGTGCCGCTTGGCCCAGACTGCAGTGCTGGAGGCATCCACGTCGACGAGGGCCACTCCAGCGGCGCCCAGCCTCGTACTATGTACGCTTTCGACACAACATACACGCGCCGCTGCACGCAGGACTTGTGCTGCTGATGGTGAAGAAATCCAAAAAGACCAGTCGTGGCGGCGAAACCGTACCTTGATGGATGTGTTTCGAATCGTTGCGGGCCACGAACACCTGGAGGCCACACTCGGGCTCAAACCGGCCAACGGTCAGCCCCAGAAGCCCGACATGTTCGGCGACAGCTCCGCTCGTCGTACGACAAGGCTCCAGACCAAGGGTGGACTAGCTAGCGCTTTGGCCACAAGGATGGCCAGCAAGAGGAGCGGGTGCAACACGATGCGCTGCGCCCACCATCGCCTTTGGCAACCCCATGAGCATTTGGCGTAAAATTGCCCAGAACGGCTGTCCTAGAGCTGTGCGAAGGACGGGCGCCACCAGTGGGGCCGCCCAATTCCATTGTGTGCGCACGCGCACTACGCTGAGCCGTTCGCGCACGTCCAGAGTCCCGGGGAGCGAGGCGAGAACTGCGAGGGTAGCGAATACATGTTTCCAGCCTCCCCTGGGCAAGATGGGCTGGGACGGGTCCGCCGGCACTGCTGTAAGGCCGAAGTGCTCCACCCGCTGCATGCTGTGATTATCACTGTTGGCGCTTGGCGGCATTCTCCAAAAAGCCGACATCGTTGTCGTAGTCCTGCGTGGCCGCGAGGCCGGCCTGCAGGTCCTCGGCGGCGCGGTCGCCTTTGGCGCCCAAGCTCCTGTCGCACATGAACGCCCAGTCCTGGGCGGGCCCTGGGCGCCACGGCACGACCAAATGGTTTCTGCGAGCTCGTCCGAGACACAGCAGACGCGAGGGCCATCCCAGACCAATGGGCACGTCATGATGACCGCCTCGGGGACGGCCTTTTTCTGGATCGCTTCCTCAGCGATGCGGTGCGCGATGTTGTCGTAAGCCTTCGTAAAGTTCGTCTCGATCCCTCCTGTGCATGCCTCAGAAAGCCAGTGGCTGACTGCGTGGACCACGGCCGTGCGTCGACGGCAAGCCCACTGGTTGGCTGCCGGCAGGGCGAGCGCGAGGGCGCTGAGCCAGCTCCAGAGCAGCGGCAAAACCTGAGCGGCGGATCTCGCTCAGCAAATCACCCTGGGACACCTCCAGGGGCAGGCCGCGCACCATCAGGGAGTTGCAGGCGCCAGCTTCACATGGAGCCGTGAGATACCGCATAAGCCCGATCGAAGACCGTTACGCTACATACTGTGTATGTAGGTATACGCATGTGTATCCGCCGGCCCCCTTGTGGGGCCACCAGGCTGTAGGCACGTGATTCGCAGTTTCCTGTACCAGTCGTAGGTTGTAGTTTCCAGTGTTACAGTTCTGCTTCTTGCTGGTTACTGTAACTAGTTGACTTCTTGCTGGTTACTGTAAATAATTGATTGACCGCGCGAGGGGGGGGGGGGAGGCCCAAACAGGATTGTTAGCCTCACCTGGGCGCGTCGTCTGTATTGCTGGGGGGGCTCGAAATCCGCACCCCTCACGCAGATCCGCGGGGTCAGGGTCCAAAAACACATGGGATTTGCCACATTTCTGCAATTCGGCGCCACCCCTCACGCAGATCCGCGGGGTCAGGGTCCAAAAACACATGGGATTTGCCACATTTCTGAAATTCGGTGCCACCCCTCACGCAGATCCGCGGGGTCAGGGTCCAAAAACACAGGGATTTGCCACATTTCTGAAATTCGGTGCCACCCCTCACGCAGATCCGCGGGGTCAGGGTCCAAAAACACATGGGATTTGCCACATTTCTGAAATTCGGTGCCACCCCTCACGCAGATCCGCGGGGTCAGGGTCCAAAAACACAGGGATTTGCCACATTTCTGAAATTCGGTGCCACCCCTCACGCAGATCCACGGGGTTTCCAAAAACACACCACCCCCACCCCTCACGCAGATCCGCGGGGTTCCGGGGATTTGCCACATTTCTGAAATTCGGTGCCACCCCTCACGCAGATCCGCGGGGTCAGGGTCCAAAAACACATGGGATTTGCCACATTTCTGAAATTCGGTGCCACCCCTCACGCAGATCCGCGGGGTCAGGGTCCAAAAACACAGGGATTTGCCACATTTCTGAAATTCGGTGCCACCCCTCACGCAGATCCGCGGGGTCAGGGTCCAAAAACACAGGGGATTTGCCACATTTCTGAAATTCGGTGCCACCCCTCACGCAGATCCGCGGGGTCAGGGTCCAAAAACACAGGGGATTTGCCACATTTCTGAAATTCGGTGCCACCCCTCACGCAGATCCGCGGGGTCAGGGTCCAAAAACACAGGGATTTGCCACATTTCTGAAATTCGGTGCCACCCCTCACGCAGATCCGCGGGGTCAGGGTCCAAAAACACAGGGGATTTGCTACATGTCTGAAATTCGGTGCCACCCTTCACGCACATCCATCGCAAGGCGTGGTAACCCAAACTGCGAGAACTCCCTCGGCCCATTAATCGCAAGGTGTGGTAACCAAGCCGGTACACCATACACGTCTTACCAATCGCCAGGTGCGGTAACCCCTTTTGTGATCAGTTGGTTTTGCTGATTGCGAATCGGCTTCGCATGAAGTTTCGATACTGCTTCACAACAGCGCCAAGGCCTCATGACTTAGCTCTTCCATGGCCCATTCTCCGAGAGAGGGGGCCAGCGGCAGGGGGCGAAGCCCTTACGGATATGTGTATGACAATGTTATACGTATACGTGTGTAGATTCCAGTTGTGACAATATTCAGTCGCTCGGGATGACTTCGCGCTGTGTCACGCCCTGAGAGTCATGAGGCGTGGCCATGCAGACGAACACAATACACGCACTGCGCTACCAGCGATGTGCGACAAAGGCACGTTGAGCGAACTCAAATGACAACTCAGATCAGACCTCAACCTAGAAAGGTCAGACAACCACCGCATTCTCGTGCGAGCTGCCCATGGCAGCACCCTTCTGCAGCTCGGACGCGAAGAACTCCGCCAGGTCGTCCGCCACGCAACGTGCCTTGCACAGGGTGGGAAAACCCCGCCACGCCCGCCAACCCCCCCGTTCTCTTCTTCACTCCTCATCCACAAGCCTCTGCCGGCACGAATGGAATCAATTTCTTTCAGTGCAAGGCAGCGGCATCAAAGTCGTCGGCGTCGCCCAAGGTTTCCTAAACTTGCGCCTTTGGAGGCCCCGTTTGGGCCACAGGACCATTACAACTACGACACACAGCGAAGAACTGGCACGGGGAAAAGAGTCGGGAACTCCCGGGGAGCACGTCGCGAAAAAGGCACGGCGTCGGAGGTTTGGGTCTCCTACCCTGCCTCCATATTTTCCCCCTCCTACTCCTCCTCCTCCCCAGCCTCCTCCTCCGCGAGCACGGCTACCACCACGAACATGACAGAAATACCAACAAGAGCGCCCGTTCGAACACGCCTGGCGCGCCCGGTGCATCCCAGGAAATGGTCCACGGGGGCGTCCAGATGTTTGCTGGGCCCCCGGCCACATGCTCTAAACAGCCTCGCCGCTGCACGGCGAGGGCCGTGAAAACATAACTGTCGGAAGGGCCTTGTCTGGCGCCGCCGGCTCCTGGCAGACTGTGCTGCGCGGCGATGGAGAAGGAGAAAGGGAACGAGAAGCAAGCAGACGAAGGCAAAAATGGTAATCGGAGATGAAGGGGTGAGATCGAAGTGGAACGGAGAGCCCCCCTACCGGGAAATCGGTTTCGGTTTCGTGTTCGTGCGTGCTGTGCGTGCGGGCGAGGCGAAGCTGCGTAGGCGGGCGAGAAATAAGTCTCCTGTAGCTGAGGCGCGGCCGGACCAAAAGTTTCCCTTCCGGCAACCGGTGCCCCGCGGTGTCCCGCTGGTGTCCCGCTCGGGGGCCGGTGGCGTGCGGTGTCCCGCCGGTGTCCCGTCGGTGTCCCGATGATGATGATGATGCTGATGATGATGATGATGATGATGATGATGATGATCATGATGATGATAATGAGGATGATAATGATGATGATGTTGAGGATGATGATGATGATGATGATGATGATGATGATGATGATGGTGATGGTGGTGAAGATGATGGTGTCCCGATGATGATGCTGATCATGATGTTGACGATATTATTGATGATGATGATGATGATGGTGATGGTGGTGGTGATGATGGTGCCCCGATGATGATGTTGATGATGATGATGTTGCTCATGATGATGGTGCCCCGATGATGATGATGATGATGATGATGTTGATGATCATGATGATGTTGATGATGATCAGATGACTTGATGATGGAGATGATGGAGATGATGATGATGATGATGGTGTCCCGATGATGCTGATGATGAGATTGATGATGATGATGCTGTTGATGATGATGGTGATGATGATGGTAACCCGATGATGGTGATGATGATAATGATGATGATGACGATGGTGTCCCGATGATGATGATGATAATGATGATGAGGATGATGATGAGGCGATGATGCTGATTTTGATGATGATGATGAGGTGATGGTGGCCCAATGATGGTGATGATGATGCTGATGTTGATGATGATGATGATGGTGTCCCGATGATGTTGATGATCATGGTGATGATGATGGTGATGAGGGTGATGATGCTCCGATGATGATGATGATGTTGATGATGATGCTGTTGCTAAATGATGATGATGGTGGTGACCCGATGATGATGTTGATGATGATGTTGATGATGCTGTTCATGATCATGATGATGAGATGAAGAAAATGATGGTGGTGTTCCGATGATGATGATGGTGTCCCGATGATGAAGATGTTGACGATGATGATGGTGACGATGATGGTGTCCCGATGATGATGATAATGATGGTGATGATGATGTGGATGATGATGGTGATGAGGTGGTGATGATGATGATGGTGTCCCGGTGATGCTGATGATGATGTTGATGACGTTGATGACGATGATGTTGATGATCATGATGACGTTGATTGTGATATCGGTTGTGAGATCGATAGTGAGATCGATAGTTAGACCGAATGTGAAATCGATTGTGAGATCGATAGTGAGATCGATAGTGAGATCGATTGTGAGATCGATAGTCAGATCGATTGTGAGATTAATCGAATGAAATAGATCAAGTGAGATCGATTGTGAGACCGATCGAGTGAGATCGATCGAGCGAGACCGATAGTGAGATCGATAGTGAGATCGAAGCTGGAGGAAAAGCCTGTATGGGGGCGGGCGGAGGGGGCGTGATGGGTGGGTGGTGGGTGCGTGGGTATTGTGTGGGTGGTGGGAGGTGGGTGATAAGTGTGTGGGTGGTGGGTGGTGGGTGGTCGATGGAGTGGGTGTGTAAGTCGGTTGTGTGTGCGTGTGGACGGGTGCGTGGCGGGTTCGTGGTGGGTGAGTGGTGGGCGAGTGGATTTTGGACGGGTGGGTGGTGGGGGGGCAGAATGTTGGCAGAATATTTCCCCGAAGAGAAACAAATCAAGCACGCACACCTGTCACCGCCCCCTGGAATGTCACCGATTGATGATGGGGGTGCGCAAGCTCAGGCACATGGCACCAAGAAGAATCGCACATTGTCACAGTTCACATTACCACACGTGTTAATTCAAGAAACTCAGCAGTGCAAGACCAGCATCACGCTCGTGATTATTAGCATTGCCCTTCGGGAGCAGCCTCGTCAGTCTTTGGAATATTGTGTCGGTAGCGCCCATTCTCGACATATCTGATCTTCTCAGGGTGGAACTGGACCTGTACGCACCCACCCCTTGAAGCTGTGCTCGCGCGACTCTGAGGTTAGTCCACAGACTCTCCCAAAGCATGTAAGAGAACCAGTCATGACCACAATGTGCTTCCGTGGCGCACACTGACACATGCTGCGCCATGGTATGGTTGCCTCACGTAGGTACATACTCAACTATCAGGGTATACAGCAATGGGAAAGTTCTGCTCGCAAACAATTACGCATACCATGCGTGGATCTGCGGCGGCGTCCACGGCCACCACTCACTCTGGCAAAACAAACTCGACAAACACATTGATGAGAAATGCAATGCCTAATCCTCATTGTGAGCAGACACTGTCGGTCTAATCCTCACTGTGGTGGAGCACTTGGGATACTGGAGAAGACTGAGCAGGACATCCATGGAGGCAGTTGACAACAGACACCGTCATATCTTCTGCGCGCATCCTCAACATTGGAGGCGCAACTCTGCTAAGTCAAGGTCACACACAAATCAGACCGCATAGAAGGGTAGGCGCTTCCCTTGAATCATGGCCACGTATGGTCGCCCTGTTCGATCGCTGCTAGTGGCGAGAATATCGAACTCCGCCGTGAGGCCTTCTCTCCCCTTGGTGGAATACCCAATTGATCTCCACGATGTCCCACTCCATGCGATGTATCCATGTGCACACACATAAACACATGCGTAAGCACGCACACTATACATGTGAACGAACGCGTTGCACGGCGCTTGCCACGGGAACATCCCACGACGTATCGGAACTGGGGGGTCTCCATCCCCCCCCGACATCCAGCGCGCCTGGAAAAAAAATGGGGGACTCCCTCCCCCCCATACCCTCTACCCCCCCTACCTAGTAAAGATATTGATATAAGCCCTGCAGGGCAGGAGAGATAGGTAGCCGAAGTGGAATATAGAAGATTTGCTGAGACAGAAGACTGTATCCATTCTGGCTGAAGCCACAAGAAAGGGAACTATGGTAGCAGAGCTGACCACGGTCAGCACCAGCGACGCCCCCGGCGGACGACCGCTCGCGCAACACGCCATATCGCCGAGCGAATCGGCCTTCATCATCAAGACGAATCTTCTCGCGCTGACTCTCAGCGCCCTCCATAACTACGTGTACGACAAGGGTGTTCCCGCAAGCATCCACGGCCAGTAGGACGAGCCCGACAGCGCCTTCCTTCACACCGCGAGCCACAAGCAGCACTCACTCATTAACTTTGTTGTTCTCCCGAGTTTCACTACTACCTTGACCCCGACGGCGTTCTCATCACTTCACGACAGCTATCACGTTGCACACATGGCGGCGAGGGCCCAAGTGGGCTTCGATAAGGGCCCCAACCTCGAGGAGTTCACCAAGAACGTTCCCCCAGAATGGCGGCCAAACATCGAGTCTACACATTCAGGAAGTACGCAAAAGCTACGTCTTTGGCGGAGAATCACCGAAGAGACGAATGAAGAACGTATCGGCCTGATGGTTGAGCAGGCTCCAAGGCCCCCCATTCCAAGAGGCCATGAGCTACACCATCACGAGAGGTGGTGTGACATACCGCGGCGAGAAGGCACTGGTGAAGATGAAGGAGCAACAGGTAAAGCCTCTGGCCTGCGATAATTCTGGGAGAAGCTGCGAACGCTGTACGAGCTCCACGATCAGGATCGAGTCAACATCGTTCTCGACGCCTACTTCGACTGCCGGCGCGGCAACGATGAGCTCACGACGTGCATTGCGCAGCACGAGATGGTCTTCGAAGATGCATGTGAAGAAGGCGGTCCACAGATGAACCACGTGAGAAAGTCGCACTTCTCGCTCAAGAATTCCGACCTTTCCGAGAAGATCAACGACATCAGGTTGCACGTCGGCTGGGACCTGTCCCAGTACTCTGCCATCCGAGGCTTGCACATGCACATGGGCAAACAGAATGAATCACAGCACCGTTCAGATTGGGCACTCTTCGCAGATCAAGACGGCAGTGAACACGGTCGCAGCGATCTCTACAAGACAGGGTGCGAGGCCTATGACATGGGCGACTACGAACGGGGCTGATCTGAAGGTGAAGGGCGAAGTGCCACTCAAGATGGCAAACGGTACTACATAGTCGACACTGACACCTAGATGCAGAACGACACAGAGGGTGAAAACGTGGACGAGCACAGCATCGACGACTACGCGAACTACTACGGCGGCTTCGGTGGACGCGGCCGCAGATGCGGACAAGGCAGACGCTTTCCCCTGGGCAAGGGTACAAGCAAAAGCAAGAGCTAGAATAGGACATATGTGTAGATGTGTGTGCGCCTGTTGCTGTATATATGCGTCTATACATGCTTATACGCAAACACATATACGCATGTGTAGATATGTGCTGGTGCCAATCGCATGTGTAGATATGCGTACATGTGCGCTGCGGTATGATGATCAGGGCTGCGTTCCGCATCTCCCTCCGTAGCTTCTTCCGTGTTTCGTTCGGTGCCCTTCTTTGCTTCCTCCACCTTTTCGTCCTCCGAATCGCCATGGCCACCAAAGATGAGAAGATAGAATGATCACCCCGACGACTCCCCTTCTGCACACCTGGACCATGAGGAAGCCGCAAGAGTTGCAGCAAGGGGCCCTCATCCTGGGAGACCCTCTTAATAGGCCAGTGCGGCGCGCCGATCGTAACCCGCCGCAGCAGAAACAATGAAGACGAGTGTAGGTAGTGGGACCACCTCGCCCTCACTCGCCTCCCCCGCGGAGAAGAAGTTGGAGCCGAGAGGAGGAGAAGCAGGAGGGAGGAGCAGGAAGAGGAGGAGGAGGAGGAGGAGAAGGAAGGAGGAGAACAGAAAGCGGAGGAGGGAGAAGAGGAAGAGGGAGAGGAAAAAAAAGAGGAGGAACGTGAGGACGAGGGAGGAGGAAGAGGGAGGCGGAGGTGGAGGAGGAGAAGGTATGAGGGATCATGGTGAGGAGGAGGAGGAGGAGGGAGAAGGGAAAGGGGGAAGAAAGGAGGCGGGAAGGAGGGAGGGGTAAGTGGGAAATGAAGGACTATTTGGGTACCACTTTCGTGGTGTATCTAAACAGGTCGAAGGTGCTTGGCTATTCGGCTCGTGTATTTTCATCCTTTCATGTGCTGTGTCTCTCTCATCTTCTGCGTCGTACCCAATTCTGTAGTAAAATCCAAAGGAAAAGTGGCGCACAAGGATTCTAATTGTAAACTACACAATGAAAAATTAAGTTGTAAACCGCCCACATAAAGACTTTCTTTAACTGGAGGCCAGCGAAAGTTTGGGACCTCCAGAAAAAAATGTGGTGTGTCCATTGTTGTTCGTGGCCAGGGCGGGGCGACAAAATATAGGAAACGGCCGATTTGCAAATCGCCCACAAAACAATTTCTACTGAAACCACACAGTTGAATGAATAACGTACAGGATCCTGATGTTCTGAGTTGCAATAAGATGTCTTGTGTGGGCGATGTACCAGAAGATTTCGATTGTGAAGCTTACAATTCAAAAACAGAAACCATCACCCTCTCCATGTATCTGTTTATGTGCTCCCCCGCCCTGGCCCCGAAAAAAAATAACGGTGCGATGGTGTTGATGTTTTATTGTGTTGTCGTCAGGCGGTCCCAAACTTTTTTCTGGCCTCCATGTAAAGATTTTTTTTGCTACATATAAACCATTTCCATTGTGAATATTACAATTCGAATTCTTCTGCGCGGGTTTTAAATGAAAGTCTTGTGTAAGCGGGTTACCACGATTGTTTTAATATTGCGGGTTACACATAAAATCTGTGCGTGCAACTGCCCACTCGGATTTCTTGAATTGCCGATTTACAAACTGATTTTTGATGTGCAAGTTGCACATAAAATCCGATGTGTGTGCGGCAGTTCAATCGGATGTTGTTTTGCGGGCGACTTACAAATTGATTTCGACTCTGTGGGTTACACATAGAATTTATGTTGTGCGACTTTACAATAGGATGCCCATTATGGTGCTTGAAACTTAACTTTGTACATTACGTGAATTCCACATAGAAGCCCTGTGCGTGATTTTCCAGCCGGCCAATTGAATTCTCTCGTGTAGAAACATCTCCACCTCTTAAAAGAACTGTAGTAGAGGCGGTATGGTCTTTAACACGACATTCTAAAGGTGGATCGCATCTACTGCCGATCGACTCCCATGAGCAGTGGATCCACCCCTGAAAAGATTAGATTAAAGGTGGTTCCGTTCCCAATGGATTTTTTAAGTGGTCCACATCTAGTAAGACTACACCCCAGGCGCTTCCATCCTCCATGGAGTTATATTGGAGGTGGCTGAACCCCTTCATGAGATGATATTAGAAGGGCATCCACATTGCATGCAGTTCGATTAGCCGTGACCCCGTCCATAATAGGATCCCAATAAAGGTGGATCCACCTCTCATGGGGTCATATAAAAAGCTGGGCCTTTCCTTGATCGGATTGTATTACAAATTGTTTCTTCCTGAGCAAGATTATGTTAGAGGTGTGTCCACCTTCCAATTAGATTCGATTAGCTGTATATCCATCCCTGATAAGGTGATAGCAGATGTGGCTCCGCATGGCTTAGCAGTTATCGGGGTGCTGGAAGAATTTAGCAAGGCCAGCAGGTGTTAGCACAGACTGGCAAGTTCAAGCAAGGCAGATCAGAGGCTAGCAGAACCTAGAAAGGCTTGGTCGGGCCTATCAAGGCTTCGCTGGGTTTGGCAGGTGGCTAGCAGACCTTACCACAGCTTAGCAGAAGACCAGCAAGGCTTGGCCACGCTTAAGCAGTACTTGGCAGGGCGTTGCTAGACCTAGCTGAGCTTAGCAGGGGCCAACAGAGGTTAGCACGGCATCGCAGTGGCTAACACGGCCCAGAGGGCAAGGCGCAGCAGCGATTAGCAGGGGCTTGGCAGGGCTCAGGAGTGATTGGATTAGAGGTGGCTCTATTCCCCATAGGATTCAAAGAGACGCGTACCCATATCTACTACAACTTTACTACAAGTACTTCCACCCGTAATGGAATCATACTGGGGGTGGATCCACCTCTAATTGGATTCTGTCAGAGGTGAAGCCACACTGCATGGAATTGAATTGCCTCTGGCCCCGTGCATGACCGGATCCCAGTGGAGGACGGTACACCTCTCATGGGACTCTGTTAGAGCAGAATCCGTCCTTGTTCGGAGTTCATTACATGTTGCTTCGTCATTAGTAAGACTATGTTAGAGATGGGTCCACCTCTCACAGGATTTCATTCGCACTTGGTTCACCCCTGGTGAGACTATATGTGATGTGGCCCCGCATGGTTTAGCAGGCATCGCGTGGCTTAGCAGGTTACCGAGGTGCCTGCGGAATTTAGCAAGGCTGGCAAGTGTTAGCAAAGATTGGCAGGTCTCAGCAGGGCATATCAGGGGCTAGCAGGGTTTGATAGGGCCTATCAAGGCTCAGTTGGGCCTGGCAGGTGGCTAGCAAAAACTTATCAGGGCTTAGCAGAGGGCTAGAGTGCTTAGCAGTGCCTAGCAGGGTTCGGCTAGGCGTAGCAGGGTTTTGCAAGGGCCAGCAGGGCTTAGCACGGCATCGCAGCGGCTAGTCGCAAGCGGCCCAAGGGATCCTGGATTGTACTAGAGGTGGCTCCAATTCCATTAAGATTCAAATGGAAGTGGATCCTCCTCTAATCGTATTATATTCCAGTTGGTTTCATCCTTGGTCGGTTTCTCTTGGAGGTCGGCCCAGTTTTAATGGGGTTCTTGTAGAGGTGGACCCACCGCTAACGGATGTTAGTTTGTACACGCGGCCCCCTCCTTAACAGGTTTCCTTCAGAGGCGGACCCACTGCTACTAGGATTATAATTCATGCGAGTCCTTCATTGATCGTGTTTTCTCCAGGGATTGCTTCATCATTAATAAGATCCTGTCGAAGGTGGACCCACACCTAATAATATTATAATAGGGGTGGGCCTGTCTTAATCAGATTACATTAAGGGTGTTTCCATCCTTGGTGTGATTATATTGTAGGTGGTTCCAACCCTGCTACGATTCTGTTAGAGGTGAAGCCGTTCCTAATAGGATGCCCTTGCAACGGGCTTTACCCCTGATCGGACTTCATTCGAGCTGGCGTCATACCTAATACGATTATAACAGAAGTGGGCCCATGTCTATTAGGATGCTACGAGACGTTGCTCACTCCCTACAAGGATTGAATTGGAAGGTGCAACATCACCGGTGGAATTATATTACAAGTGGTTCCATCCCTAATAGGATACAAGAAGTTGCCCCATCCACTGTAGGACTCAGTGGGTCCATCCCTCAGGTGGTCCCATCTTTGGTATGACTATATTAGAGGTCGCTCCATATGTAAGAGGATGATGTTAGAGGTGTGTCGCATCCGAAGTAATTAGCCTGACGCAGGACCCAACTATGTGCAGGTGTGAATAACGCAGTTGACACTACCAATTTCGGTGGGGCTCCCTAGAGGGCCAAGAAACGTGTGAAGGGGATGGGTGTGCGGGACGCATGCGGGCGGCAGCACTGGGGCCTTCGGTGGAGCTCCCTATGGGGCAACGAAACGTGTGAGGGAGTTGACGAAATGGGTGTGGCTGACGCATGCGGGCGCGGGCACTGGGGCCTTCTGTGGAGCTCCCTATGGAGCCACGAAACGTGTGAAGGGTGTGCCGAAATGGGTGTGGGTGACGCATGCGGGCGCGGGCACTGGGGCCTGCGGTGGAGTTCCCTATGGAGGCACGAAACGTGTGAGGGGTGTGCCGAAATGGGTGTGGCTGACGCATGCGGGCGCGGGCACTGGGGCCTTCGGTGGAGCTCCCTATGGGACCACGAAACGTGTGAGGGGTGTGCCGAAATGGGTGTGGCTGACGCATGCGGGCGCGGGCACTGGGGCCTTCGGTGGAGCTCCCTATGGGGCCACGAAACGTGTGAGGGGTGTGCCGAAATGGGTGTGGGTGACGCATGCGGGCGCGGGCACTGGGGCCTTCGGTGGAGCTCCCTATGGAGCCACGAAACGTGTGAGGGGTGTGCCGAAATGGGTGTGGCTGACGCATGCGGGCGCGGGCACTGGGGCCTTCGGTGGAGCTCCCTATGGAGCCACGAAACGTGTGAGGGGTGTGCCGAAATGGGTGTGGCTGGCGCATGCGGGCGCGGGCACTGGGGCCTTCGGTGGAGCTCCCTATGGAGCCACGAAACGTGTGAGGGGTGTGCCGAAATGGGTGTGGCTGACGCATGCGGGCGCGGGCACTGGGGCCTTC
>CAUYUJ010017108.1:0-30000 GCA_963575745.1 Prorocentrum cordatum
GCTGTACGGGAGGCACAGCGGCACCCCGATTCTCTTGGAGGCTCACCAGAGGCCCACTACGTATGTTTCAAGATGGCTCCGGCAGGGCCCATCTGAAGAGGTGTCAGATTGAGCTCCACGGGTCAAGTCCAAACATCATGGGTGCTCCGTTAGTTTCAATGCTTACATGTCTTCCGTAGCCTTTGGCTTAGGGGCACCCTCAGATTCCTACGCACGGTTGTCCTCGTATTGGCAACAAGTTATCACCCTCTCGTCGTTCGGTGTTGTTCTCATGCGTTTGAACTCACAGTTGGTAGCTGAGCCTCTGGTACGACCAGGGGCCTCCAGCTCCAGCATGCCTGCAAATGGAGCTGAAGATGAGCGTTCGACAGCGAGTAAGGTAGCATCTTGGGACGAGTTGCGTGCAGCTGGGGACTCAGGGCAAAGCCAGGAGTCGGGCTTTTCGGAAGCCCAGCGTAAGGAGTTGATGAAGATGATGAGCGCGGCTGTCAGTGACGTGATCGGTGCGGAAGCTTCGCGGGAGGTGTCAGAAGGTGCTGGCTGGCATCCGCGAAACCGGGAACCCGCAGGCCAGCCACAGGATCCTTGGTTTCATCAAGACCCGTGGCAGTCCTCCCGGCAGGAGGGTTTTAGTTCGACATGGGGAGGAGTGGGCTCATGGGGGAGCTCGTCCGGTCGGACTCGGCAGGACCCCGAGCAGGAGAGCGGCACCAACACGGACTGGGGCTGGGACAGCGCCGCCAAGGACAGCGCCGCCGAGGACGGAGGCGCCAAGGACAGCAGCTCCCAGTGGACCGAGGCGTGGGCCGGCCAGAGCTGGCAGCCGTCGTGGTGGTATACGTCGTGGAGCAGCAACGCCAGGCCAAACCTGTCAGGTCCGCCGGACTGGATGGGTTGGCCAGACTACAAGATTTGGCGTCGGCGCGTTCGTTGGTGGCTGGACGGGGCGGACACCCTACCGGCCAAGAGGGCGGTCAAGCTCTTGCAGGCGCTGGAGCTCGACATGCAGCGCCAGATGCAGGACCTTCCCGACTCCGCACTAACGAGCTGGGACGGAGCTCAGACCATCCTATGCCGAGTCGACGCGCTGAGCGGAGAGCGACATGATGATGATCGTCGAAAGGCTGGACGCGAGTGCCTCTTCAATTGCAAGCGGAAGCCGTCGGAGCCGCTGTCTCAGTACTCAGTGAGGATGCAGCAGCAGTTCGACCAGCTGGGCCTCCAGGGGCTGCAGGACGATGCATGGAAGAGGTTATTTCTGGAGGAAGGAGTTTCATTAGATGATGCAGGTCATCAAGTGCTCAGAATAATGACGCGAGGTGACTCGAGTGTGGCAGCATTCCATTCAGCGGTCAAGGAGATTGACATGACCAGAAATCAATGTGTGTCCGGGGCGACCAAGAAGTTGTTTTTGGAGGCCCCGCCCGAGAGCGAGTCCTTCCTCGTAGGCCTGGAGTCCGGCGAGGACAACGAGAGTGAGTGGAGCATGAACAGTGACGAGGAGAAGGAGATCTTGATGACTCTGGACAACTCCCAGGTAGACGAGTCCGAGGTTGGCGACGTCCTGGCCGTGCTCACCCGCGAGAAAAATAATACCTGGAAGGAGAAAGACTCTCAAGCGGACCCTCCGGGCCGACAGACGATGCTACAAGCCGCCCGAGGCCGTCGGACATCGCGAGCGGCGAGGAGATCGACTTGAAGGGAAGAAACGACTCAGCCTGGAAGAATTGACGAAGGTGACGACCTGCCACAAGTGCAAGCAGAAGGGCCATCGGCAGAGGGAGTGCCGGCAGCAGGGCGACGCCCCGGGCGAGCCGAATCCAGCTGGCGGAGGCGGCAAGCCGCCCCTGTTTGTCAATGGCCAGGCGGGCTCTGGCATCGCGCTCAGTACCTTCATTCTGGAGAACAGGTCCTCCGACGCAGCGTTGCTGGACGTCGCCTGCCTGCCTCGCCGCTAAGACGCTCGCGGACCTCCGGCAGGACAGCGAGGGCATCGCGGCGCTCTTGACAGTCGAGGACGGGGCCGGAGGCCGCATTCAGGTGACCACTGGGGCGTTAATTCCCGTAGGCCTGGAAGGTAAGGTAGGCATCATGGAACTGGATGCTGTTGAACAGGATTTGCCTCCCTTGCTTCCTTTCGGCATGCAGAATATGTTAGGCGCCGCTATATGTTTACCCGAGGATGAGATGGGTTGCATCTCGGAGTGTCGACTACCATGTCCGAGCTGCCTTCGGGGCACCGCGCCATCCGCGTAGACCAGCTGGGGGGGCCCGCCGAGTTTTCTCGCCCCGAGACCGCGCGTCAGAAGCACAACATCTCCGAGGATGCTTTTCGTTTGCGTGCAGAGTCGAAGTGCATGCCTTCCTCTTCTCGACCCGATTTCCCTTCGGTGTTGGCGGCGACCAGCAAGGGCCCCTGGGGCTCTCGAAGCAAGGGGGCCTCTCATGGGGGACCTGGGGCCTCAGGACTCCGACCAGGGGTCATCGCAGGCAGTTCTGAACAGAACCAGGCATCGGGTGGCCCAGAGCCTAGCGCCTCAGAGAACTCAGTGGGCAACGCGGAGCCTAGCGTCTCGAGATCCGCGGTCCGCCCGTTCGAGGCCGTCGACCCATCGGAGACGGCCTGCCAGAAGGGCCCGACCGACAAGGCTGTCGACTCGTCGTCGGAGGCGGCCTACCAGAAGGGCCCGACCGACGCGGTCTATTGCGCAACTCGAGGGGCTGCATCGACGAGATCGTCTGGGCCCCGAGGCAGCCACCAGGACGGGTTTCTTTCATCGGTGCTCTCTGGGCTCGAACGCCCGCGAGAGCGACTTCCTCAGCGCCGCTCAGAGATTGCGGCAGGCGCCGCGCATCATCAGAGACTCTCGATGAGCGAGGAGGCCGCGCCAACCCGACCAAGGCCTGACCTGCGAGCTGACTAAGCACGCGGCCCCAGGGGACCTCGCCATGGGCGAGGGCAAGTGGGCCGGCCTAGTGTCCCGGACATTCTTGGGCGCGATCAACATTTGGTCCGGCATCGCGAGGGCCCTCAGCGAGGGCAGGGCCCACCCTCGGGCGACCCGCCGTTCCCGGGGGAGGCTCGCGCAGTCCCAGATGTAGCGTCACCACCCCCCAGACAATTCGTTCAAGCGCGCCAACCTAGACGGAGTAGTGGGGGCGCGGGGGTCGCGGACTCCGCCTGGCCTATCGGGCCTTGCCGACTCTGTGAAGGGCCAGGCCCAGGGCGTGCTGAACCTGGCCTTCGGTCGGCGGCGTCGGGCGGGGGGCGAGAGCCGGCGCCGAGCTCCTCCGACCTACGGCCGCGCGCTCGTCGCGACACGGAGGCGGAGGTCTACGAGGCAGGGCCGAGCACGAAGGGAGCGGCCCCGCGCCACATGAGGGGCCGCGGCAGCGCCGAGACGAAGGCCCACGACCCGACCGCCCCGATGGACATAGACAGCTGGCCCCCAGGCCCAATCGCAGGCGCCTCAAGCGACAAGTCCAGAGCGGGCCCGGCGAGTAGGCGGGCCAGGCCGCGAAGGCTACGCAGGACACGCAGGAGGCGCTGCTCCGTTCGAACCAGGAGCTGACATCCCAGATCGGAAACTTGACCTCGCGCGTGAGCAGCCACCAGCGGCAGCTCCAGGTGATCCAGATGGCGGCAAACCAGGGTTTTCAGATGCGGTCGCCCCGCCACCGGAGCAGTCGGAGATGGCCCCGGCGCCGGAGCAGCGGGGGCCGCCGAGCCCGCTGAATCCATTCGCCTTCGCGCGCCGCTGGCGATGGCCGCCAAGACGGGCCCGCTCGGGATGCTCGAGCACCACCTGAGTATCGCGGGGCCCGTTGAGGACACCTTCGTTTTCTCTCTCTCTCTCTCTCTCTCTCTCTCTCTCTCTCTCTCTCTTTTTTTTGTCTCTCTCTCTCTCTCTCTCTCTCTTTTTCTCTCTCTCTTTTTCTCTCTCTCTCTCTCTCTCTCTCTCTAGTCTCGGCTCGAGGCAGGTCCGGAGACCCAGCAACTCAGGGAAATGTTGCGCCTGGCATCGAAGAAGGCACGGCAGGAAAAACCGACGCAAAGCACTGCACACCCTATTCACGCACCCGCGACGCGAAAGCCCCCCGCCACGGAGTCAGAGCCCCGCCTCGGAGTCAGTCTCCCAGGCCTCTCGAGACCGGAGGGGTCCCCCCAGGACCCTACTGATTCGCGTCACCTCTCCTCAGTGCGACCGCCGCCATGGCCCCCCTGTCTGCGCCAGGCCGCCACCGCACCTTCACGTCTCACCATGCTGTACTACCTGAGCTACCTGGCCATGTTACTGTACACAGGCACCAGGACCTTGTCTTCCGCGTGCCCGTCCTGCGCGGGCGCGACCTCCCAGTACCACCTGGACACGCCCCACACGTGCCGCGTGCGGATCTTCACGAAGATCTACGTATACTTGGGCATGACGTGTTTCACCTGCGCGCCGAGCTGCGCGCCTACCGCGCCGACCTCCGCGCTCACTTACCAGGCACCGACGCCAACACCGACGACTCCGTCCAGCACCTGCACACCTCGGTACGGCCAGGTCTCCAGGGGGGGGTCGGGCTCCCGACTGCTGAGGGTGACGGTGCTGAGTGCGGTCGGGCTGTTCCCACGCCTGCCGTCGTCGCGCCGTGCGTGACAAGCAGTCGGCCCCCAACCTCCCCCCGAGAGCGCTCCCGCGGCAACGTAGGCACCGCTCTCATCTTCATCGGCATTATCTTGCTGATCTTCGGGCACGGCCTTGGCTCCACCTTCGGCATCGTCCTCGGCACCGTCGGTCCGCAGACAGCATCGACGCCAGCTCTGACGACGGCACTGCAGTCAGCATCGACGCCAGCGAGTGGCACGGATTCGGCACCACCCTCGCCTCCTCCCGCACCCCGCCCCGCAGGAGGAGGAGGAGACGATGACGACCACGACGACCTTGACGACTCATTACCGGCGCCGGCGCCGAGGTCAGCACCGACGCTCCTACCGAAGGCAGTCGCCGAACTATCGATGATGCATGCATATACGACCACAGTCTCGCTGACCCCGACGGCAGCATTGACGGCGGCGAGGACGGCTCCGACGGCAGCACCGCTAGCATCACAGACTCCGACGGACGTCAGTACCACAATCAGCCACTCCTGCGCTACCTGTATTGCCACTCGCTCGGCGGCGCCTTCAGGCCCGCCGAAGTCTGGTGACCTACAGACCTCTCCTCGGCATCATCGTCTCTCAGAGTTGCAGCCAGCTTCGACGCCAGCTCCGACGTCCGTATCGAGGCCAGCACCGACGCCAGCCCCTACGACAGCACCGCCAGCGTCAACACCCATGCCTGCGCCTACGCCAGTACCTACGCCAGAGTTGCAGGCCGCATCGACGCCAGCTCCGGCGTCTCCATCGAAACCAGCACCGATGACAGCTCCTATGCCAGCACCGCCAGCGGCACCAACCACTATTTATCCCACCCCGCCGACGACCCTGGGTGTCCCTAGGCTAGCACCGCCGACCACCGCATCCATTGAGGCGCCCCCGTCCACATCAACGACAGCACCGACGGCAGCATCGAGGCCAGCCTCGATGAGTCTTCAGCCAGTCACTGCTCTGACGCCTCGTCCATGGCCGCGGGCGGGAGTGCAGCCTTCAGGCGCACTCTCCGCTAGCGGGGCCGCCATGTCACGTCATGCCACGTCCGCCTCGTCGCCCGTATCGTCTGTGTCACTATCTGCGCCGACGATTACATCGACGCCACCACGGACGGCAGCTGGGACGTCCGCATCGGCAGCGACAGTTTTCGGGCGACCGCCTTCGACGTCAGCAGTGGCAGACTCGCCGGCGGCGGCACCAACGTTGCCACCCACGGTGGCACCTACGGCAGTCCCCCAACCGGCCTTCACAGCGGTATCCACGATAGCACTCATGACTACATCCACGGTGGCATACACGGCCATGGCTCCCGTGCCCACGTCCGCACCGACGCCAGCATTGACGACAGGATCGGCCTCAGTAACGTCGGCACCGACAGCGGCATTGACGACGAGATCGACACCATCAGGCACACCCACGGCTATTGGGGCCGCCGTACCACGCCGTATCATGCCCGCCACGCTGTCACCTATGCCCCACCGACCCAAACAGCGACGTCAGCACCGACGACCGCATCGACGCCAGCCTCGGCGAGCCCTCAACCATTCACTGTCCTGACGCCTCGCTTAGGGCCGCTGGCGCGGGTGCCGTCTTCAGGCGCACCCTACGCTAGTGGGACCGCCATGTCATGTCAGGACACGCCTGCCCCGTCGATTTTTTCGTCTGCGGCACTGTCTGCATCGACGACAACATCGACGACTACGCCGGTACCCACGCCAGTGTTGCAGCCAGCATCTACGCCAACTCCGCCGTCTGCGTCGGCGCTCGCATCCATGGCAGCATCGCCCATAGCTTTGACACCAGCACTGCCAGCGGCAGCTCCCACGCCCACGCCTACGCGGGCACCAACGTTGACACCAGCACCAACACCGGCACCGAGCGCAGCCGAGACGTCATCGCCGACGATTACTCTCATGCCAACCCTGCCAGACTCAGCACGCCCTGAGTCGTCCGCGGCGGGGCCAAAGGTGGCACCCACGTCGGCCTACACGGCAGCGTTCGTGGAGCGTGTGTGGTTGGAGGTCATCGAGTGGTACAACGTGGTGTCATTGTCCACGTGGGCCACCTTGTGCGCCACGTACGGCATGTACTACTTCTCCATCGGCATCCGCGACGAGTGGCGGCGACGGAGCGCAGCTACAGCGCGGCGCCGACGCCGACAGTGCGGCGGCGACGTCGACCGCAGACGCCCTCTAGGCCACCAGACGGCCGCCCAGGGCCGCCCTGGCATCAGCCCCCACACTGCCTCGAGCCTCGAGCCGACCTCCCTGCCAAAACCTGGGAGCACGCCAGCGGGGGCGGCTTCAGCCCCCCCGCATGGCACCACGCCTGCCATTCCTGTCATCGGCCCCCACACTGCCTCAAGCCTCGAGTCGACCCCCCCGCCAAAACCTGGTAGCACGCCAGCGGGGGCGGCTTCAGCCCCCCCGCATGGCACCATGCCTGCCATTCCTGTCATCGGCCCCCACATGGCCTCAAGCCTCGATTCGACCCTCCCGCCAAAACCTGGTAGCACGCCAGCGGGGGCGGCTTCAGCCCCCCCGCATGGCACTACGCCTGCCATTTCTGTCATCGGTCCCCACGTTGCCTCGAGCCCAGGGGTGACCTCCCCGCCACAACCTGGTAGCATGGCAGCGGGGCCAGCCTCGGCCGTCTCACATGCTCACACGCCTGCCCTGGATCCTGGCTCCCTCGCAATCCCGCGTGTTAGCACTAGCACTCACAGCACTAGCACTGCAACTGTACGGGAGCACCTCGAGCGCTACCTCGGACCACAACCAGCCACCATCGGTTACCTCCGAGCAGTCAACTGTCGTTTGGCAGCTCGGATTCCACCGCGGCTCCACGCCGGCACCGAGGTTGTCGTAAAAGGCCAGGTCCACAACCCCATCAACGGCCTCCGAGGCATCGCACGAGGGCCGTCCAGGGAATACCCAGGCCTCTGGACCGTCACGCTGCCTACTGGTGACACTGCCCACCTCCGCGGTTCCAACTTGACCGTCCCAGCACCTCCGCTGCGCGCCGAGGTGCCGCCCACCAGTGCAGGCATACTCACGAGGGCGCCAATTCAGGACCCCCAGCCGGCCCCCGCAGCGTACACAAGTTGCATCAGTCTGGCGGCACGGCGGCCTGTCGACTCAGCGGCGGCACCCTGCAAGTCGGCCTCGCTGCCTGCCGCCAGCAGCCGCGATCAGACGGACAACACGGCTGGCCACGACGAAGGCCTCGGTGGCTCACGCGATGACGGTGACGACGACGGCCTCTTCCTCGGGGTACAGGTCGAGATCACCGCACCGACCAGCCCTCTGCGTGGATACATCGGCACAACCATCGACTTGTCTGGCGACCGCGTCGTGGTCCAGTTCACCGGCGGTCTCACCATCGGTTGGAGCCGCTCCGATGTGACTCGCGTTCGCAAAGACCCAGGGCTCCGGCTGTCAGGCAGCACGCAGAAACTGATGCGGCGCCTCGACCAGTCGCCGCGCCCCTTCCCCGGGACTGCCCTGGAGCCCCTCCATGACATCCCGGAGGAGCCTGTCCCTTCTGACCTCCCGCCTGCCCCCTGGGCGGCAACATCGGTGGAAAAGACAAGTGTCTGTTGTTCACACCTGCTACACATGCGTACAAACACTCACTCTGACTCTATTCTGTGATGTCAGAAACAAGGATGCCGCCACACAGTGTCTCTGCCTGATGGGTCAGAAACAAGGATGCCGCCACACAGTGTCTCTCCCCTGCCGGCACGAGCGGCGGTGTTCGAAATTGGACCTCTTCCACAAACGTCTTTATGCCTGCTGCGGGGGTGGCGGCTTCAGCCCCTCCCCACGCACTCGTGTCTTCACGCCATGTCATGTCCGCCATGTCGTTGAGGGTGCATCCGCTGTGAGGGCCTCCATTGCACCTTTGCACTGTCTCTGCCTGTGAGCATGCGGGCCATTCGGCTCCCAGCATGTGCACCTTTTCCTCGGCGCGTCTGGCGCCCCTCAGCTGTCCGCCGCCTGGCCGCGGACTCTGTCACTTTCGAGGTCCGCCAATGGGGGCTAAAGGTTAGCTGGCAGCGGCTGGTGCCGCTGTGCTGTCGGCTAGCCTTTGCCGCTCCTGTTGGGGTTCTCGGCCTGTGCGCACTGTGCTGGGCCATACGGCTCCCAGCTGGTGCGCCTTTTCCCTTTTCGCCAGCCCGTGCGCCCGCGAGGCACCGCGGCCACGGGGCCTGGGCGTGGGGGCGGGGGGTGCCCCGTCTCTGCGCGCCGCGCTGCGGCCAAGCGCCCAACCGGCGGTCCGCCAAGCCGCCTTAGCCACGTTTTCACGTCGCCACTAGCGTTGGGGCCTTTTTCTTCACGCGGTCTGACAGGTGAGATCTTCACAGTCTGTCCGCCGTCCGTTGCTTCAGACGCAATGCGCCGGGGGAAGGGGCCTGTTGCCCGCCCTCGTATCTTAAGGCTGCACCGCCGCTAATAGTGCATGCGAGTTGTCGCACCGCAGTGCGCCTCGCGGACGGACCCTGGTCCGCCCATTTGTCCGCTCTCTCTCTCTCTCTCTCTCTCTCTCTCTCTCTCTCTCTCTCTCTCTCGACCTCGCCCCCGACTCCCTCGAGCAGGGAGATGCGGGGCCGAAGGTTTCAGGCGAGGTTTTGGGGGGCTTCACAGGGTCAAGGACAGGTTCAGGGACAGTGGATCGGTGGCGAGCGCAGAAGAGTGGACGGGGGCCTCTCGATCGGCCGACGCCTCAGAAGTCCGAGGGAAGGTTCTCGCCTCTATTCACGTGCCGGGGCGGTCCAGCGTTCTTTTCTCCGACTCATTGTGCGACGAATTCGAGCGCGGCATGTCGGGCGGAGCTGTCGACAGAGTCTGGGCGGGGCTCAGGGAAGCCAGGGATCTTCTCAACGATCAGCCACTCCCCCTGCGGCCCCCGGCCCGCCCCGCCAATCGGCGCCGGAAGGACCGCGCTACAGCCGCTTTTGTTGGAGATTTCTCACCTCCCCGTCTTGCCAATGCTGCTGTTCGGGCTGGTCTGGCGTGTCTCGGTTCTTGGGACCTCCGCGGGGTGGGATTTGCGGAAGGCCCTGGACCGGGGCAGGGCTCGTCAGTTCGTTCGGGAGCACGAGCCCGAAATCTTGTTTCTGGAGCCCCCACGTCGAGTGCTCAGCAAGGTTTGGCAGGTCTCAGAGAAGACCATGGGCCCAGCCGAACGGGCGAGAGCCGCGGCTGAAGGCAAGGTCTTCCTCGGCTTTGCGGTCGAGCCGGCTCGCATGCAGATGGCGGGCGGCCGGCTCTTTGCCTTCGAGCGCCCCGAAGGAGCTTCCTCGTGGGAGATCCCGCCCCTCTCATTTGTCCTGCGTCTGTCCGGCGTCGGCGGCGTCGTCGTCGACCCACGTTCTTTCGGGTTGTCTGTGGACGGGAGGGCTTGAACTAGAAGCCGACCCGACTGGCCTCGAATTGCCCGCAGGAGGACGCGCCGCCCGCGGGGGGTCGGGCCGCGGCCAAGGCTAGGATTGCCCCCCCCGCTTTCGTCAAAAGGACGATGCACAGCCCGAGGTTTCGCATGTCTCGGGCGTCTCGACACTGCTCAGACGAGGAGGCTGGCAGACGGGTCTGGACCACTCTGCGCAGCGACGGGGCGGGATTAGGTGCCGGTCTCGCGATCCGGAGGCCTTCGACGCGTCTTCTATGTCTCTCTGCCCTCGTCCTCTTTCTTTCTCTCTTGAGGGGGGGGCGCTGTTTCGGATTCCCCGCCGCCTGCCGCCGCTGGCTGGCCCGAGGACTCCAGGGCCGCCGAACCGTTGAACCAGGGAGGGCCGAGGCGGGCCCAGCGGAAGTCGAGGAAGTGGAGCCGGTCTCTGGAGAGATTGTCATCGACGCTCGCGCGTGGGCTCCAGTGCAGAGAGTGCGCAATAATTTTGGACATCTGTTCGCACGAGTTTTGAAGGCCGCTCGGGCTCGACCTGAGGCCATTCGGCATGTCATCTGCCATTTCTCCTGTCCAGACTGCCGGTCTCAGGCGCGTCCAGCAGGCCGGGGGGGGACAGCGATGCCGCGCGCGTTCCAATTTAATCGTATCGTGGCTGTAGATGCCGGGTTTGTCAAGGCGCCGGGTGAATCTGCCCCCGCTTTGAACGTAGTCTGCCGCGGTGCGAATTGCCAGATGATGACCGATGCGACGGCGCAGCTCGGTGCGCTCGGTCTACTTCCCTGCAGACCTGGTTTCGCCATTCTGGGGCTCCGGACGTTGTGGTGAGCGACGGGGGAGGGGAGTTTCTCGGAGAGTTTGAGCGGGGGCTCGAACGGCATGGCGCCCACCAGCACATTTGGGGACCAGACGCGCCCCGCCATAACGGTCGTCGCGGCCGATGGGTCCATGACTTATTGGTCAATGGGGGCTAGCGACAAGGCTCTGGGGTCCGTCGAGGACTCCGATCTCCTCTCAGGGGAAATCGCCTCTGCCAAGGATCAATACCTCCATCGAGGAGGATTCGCCCCCTGCCAGCTTATTTTTGGGAGACCCCTTCGCCCCCTCTCTCTCTATATATATCTCTCTCTCTCTCTTTCTCTCTTTCTCTCTTTCTCTCTTTCTCTCTTTCCCTCTTTCTCTCTTTCTCTCTTTCTCTCTTTCTCTCTTTCTCTCTTTCTCTCTTTCTTTCTCTCTCTCTCTCTCTCTTTCTCTCTCTCTCTCTCTCTCTCTTTCTCTCTCTCTCTCTCTCTCTTTTCTCTCTCTCTCTCTCTCTCTGACGCCGCTTGCAATCCGGCGGCCGTGGATGACTTGGGCGAACAGGCCCGGGGCCAGGGCGCCGCTGCCCGGGAGTTCTCTCGTGCCCAGGCCGTCCGACACAGAGCTCGGAAGGAGCTTTTTGCCTCGTCGAGCGCGGCCGAGGTCAATCTCGCCGCTGGGCCCCGGGCCCGTCGTGACCAGAAATTCCTTCCAGGACAGTGGGTGCACGTTTGGCGCAGATCCCCGCGCGCGGCCCCCCTGCCCCATGGTCTTCCAGAGAGGCGGGCGGGCCCCCGGATGGCGGTGGCGCGGCGCCAGGGCCGCGTCCTGATTTCGATATCCGCGGGCGCCTATGGACGCGCAGCTCAGACCAAGTTCGCCCTGCCACCAATCCCGAGGCTCGGGGTGCCGAGCTCATTCAGGACGAGGCTGTGCAGGAGCTGATGAGACGGGTCCGAGGCGGCGCAAACCCCGCGGGAGTTGACGCGGCGCGCGAGGGGCCGTCTCCTCCAGAAGTGCGGGGCCCCCCGACACCAGATCTGGGGGGCTCCGGTCGTCGGGCGTGGGCTTCTCGGGCCCCCCATCCTCTTCCTCCTGCCGACTCGGATGCGCCCGCGAGGGGGAGTCAGCGGGCCTCGACGAGGCCGCCCCCTGTGCCAGGGCCAGGAGCGGGTTTGCCACTTTCTCCCGCCGACGGCCAGGCGGGCCGCTCGACGGCGACCGGACTTCCATCCCCGGAATCGGCTTCTCTCCCCGAGCCCGCTCCGAAGCGCCCACGCGCGGAGAATGCTCTCGCGGCGGGGTCGCAGCCTGGTCAGGGGACTGATGTCGCGGTTTCCCACCCCCCGCCCCCTCCTCCAATCCTCCTCCTCCACCCACCTCCTCCTCCTTCCTCCTCCCCTCCTCCATCCTCCTCCTCCTCCTCCCCCCCCTCCTCCCCCCTCCCCCACCATCTTTTCCGCCCTCACCCTCCTCCTCCCTCCTCCTCCCCCTCCTCCTCCCGCCAATCGACTCTTCCTCCATCTCCTCCTCCTCCTCCTCCTTCTCCTCCTGTTCCTGCTTCCCCTCCTCCTCCTCCTCCTCCTCCTCCTCCTCCTCCTCCTACTACTTTCGCTCCTGGGCAGAAATGGTGGCAGCGCGGGGATACTCTCCAGCTTGCGCAGGGTGGCAGCGACGCCACCGTTCGCCTCCATAACACCTCAGTCGTTTCAACGCTCAGCTATGTCTCGCAGCTTTTCCCGCTCGATCAGAAGATTGCCCGTCGGAACATTACATTTTCCATAAGATGCTTAGCCTGCCCCCAAACTCTTTTCGCAAAGTAGACCCCATTGCAATGGCGGAGTGGTGCCCGCCTCCCGTCCCTCGCTCCGCTCAGATTTCTACAGTTGCCGCCGCCATTCGTTCTGCCACTTTCACGCTCCGAGGGGAATGGGAATCTTTCCACACCCGCCTGCAGGACATTGCGTGGGAAGAGAGTACTGTTCACAGCTTCCAGCGTTGGCTTCAAGGTCAGTGGTCCCCACATTTCTGGGAAGAACCCACGGCCATCGTTCAATTCTACCATGCGCTTGCGCGCGGCAAGAGTGCCGCCCCTTTCCCAGCAGCAGCCGTGGCAGCGGCGATCCGCGCAGCTGCCCGCGAAATTCGCGAAGCCCCGAGTGCTGAGCCACCGCGCCGCCCCAAGATACAGCGTGCGGTTGCGCTCGCACTGCTGCGGGCTTCCTTCTCGTCGCCATTCACAGTCACGCTCGAGAAGCGTATCGCAGCCTGGGGCATTCCCCAGCCGCCTCCGCCCCCAGAGCTCGCGACCCGCTGGGCGGCTCTCACGAATGCCATGCGCATTGTCCGTCCGAGCTGGCGCTGGGTTGCGTGCAAGACACTCGCAGGCGGCTGGGCCACGACCCATCGCATGCACGTTCTCCAGCAGAAGACGTGTGTATTTGGGTGCCCTGAGGCACCCGATTCATTCCCCCACTACCTCTCCTGCTCGGTCCTCCTGAGCCTCCTCTGGCCCCCCGACTCGCTCCCCCTCCGCAGCGCGCTCACGCACTGGGGCCTGGGCCCCGCTGCAGCATATCCGTCTGGACCCGCGAACGAGCTCTCGTTGACGCGGACGAGTCAGCGGATTGCGCTCGCCTTCCACTTTTACGACAAAATGAAGCACGCCGCGCCGATCCCAGCCGCAAGTGCTGAAGGGTTGAGCGCCGCCAAAGCTCTGCTTTGGAAGTAGTCGCGGGTGGTCGGCATGGAGCGGACGGTCAACTTGCCCTCGTCTCGCTTCGTGTCCGCTTGCCCTCGTCTCTTCCTCTTGGAGTACTTACACTCCTCCTCCTACTCCTCCTCCTCCTCCTCCTCCCCCTCCTCCTCCTCTCTTTCTCTCTCTATCTCTCTCTCTCTCTCTCTCTTTTTCTCTTTCTCTTTCTCTTTCTCTTTTTCTTTTTCTTTCTCTTTCTCTTTCTCTTTCTCTTTCTCTTTCTCTTGTTTTTTTATCTCTCTCTCTCTCTCTCTCTTTGTTCTCTCTCTCTCTCTCTCTTTATCTCTCTCGTTGTGTTGCTATTCCTCTCTCTCTCTGTCTGTTGCTCTCTCCCTTTCTCTCTCTCTCTCTCTCTCTCGATCGCTTTCTCTCTCTCTCTCTCTCTCTCTCTCTCTTCTCTCTATATATATAGTTCCCTCTATCTCTTTTCTCTCTCTCTCTCTCCATATGTATATACGTATATATACGTATGTGTATATATATATGTCATCATGTGTTATTGTTGTTATTGCTTCTCTCTCTCTCTCTCGCTCTATCTCTCCTTTAGTTTGTTGTTTCTCCCTCTCTCTCTCTATTTTGTTGTTCTCCCTCTCTCTCTCTCTTGTCTTTTTGTTTCGCTCTCTCTCTCTCTCTCTCTCTCTCGTTTCCCTCTCTCTCTCTCTCTCCCTCTATATTGTTTCCATCTCTCTCTCTCTTTTATCTCTCTCCCTCTCTCTCTCTCTCTCTATTTGTTCTCTCTCTCTCTCTCTCTCTTTTTTGTTTTTCTCTCTCTCTCTTTCTCTTTCTCCCTCTCTCTCTCTCTCTCAAGTCTCGGCTCGAGAGTGCTCTGCACTCAGACCGCAGCCACGACGCGAAGCGCCCCGCCTCGGAGTCAGACTCCCAGGCCTCGCGAGACCGGAGGGGGGTCTCAGCAGGACCCTACTGATTCGCGTCACCTCTCCGCACCAGAGTGCCCGCAGCAATGGCCCTCAAGAAGCCGGAGCGCCGTCGCTCTTCAAAGCAGCCTCCGAGCTCCCGCCCCACGCGCCCTGCTGCTGAAGGGTCCCTCCTTCAACGCAAGCAGGACTGCATCGCAGCGTTCAGGCACGCGGGGTCTGACCGCCCCACGGCCGCCTATAACGGGCTAGCCGAACTGAACGCGGACGAGCTCCAGGCAAAGTACGACATGCACAAGTCCAACACGAAGAAGCTTGGCAGCGCCCTTATCCGCATGTGCGCCGCCAACCAGATCAGCTACACGCCCGACCACTACCAGCGCAGCAAGCCTAAGCGCACTGGCGGTGACACATCGCACCCACCATCGGGTTCCGCACGTCTTCAGGCTGCGGACACCCAATTCATTGCCTTGGACCCTGCCTTTTGGAAGGTCCCTGTTCTTGCCGAACCCACCTCGCCTGACGACGGCAAGACGTGCGAGCCCAGCATCAGCCTCCACGACTTCGAGAGTGGCGAACGGCTGCTGCAACACCACCTCGGGCAGGGCAAGCGAGCCACGGGCCAGCTCGCGATTGCTGTCATGGGCCCAAAAAACGACAACTACGTCGGTACCGAGCTCGCCGTCCCCGTCCTGAAGCGCCACCCCAAGGCGCCCAAAGTGGTCCACACGCACGTCCCCGTGATCGTGTACCAGCTGGGCACCAAGGAGGTCGCCTGCACGGAAAAGGTAGCCGTCGCCACATCGACCCTGCCGACCACGTCTGCTGGATTCGGGCGACCATACACGAGACCGAGGCCATTGCCGCAGTCCCCTCCATGCACCAGGCCTTCGAGGACCAGTTCTCGGGAGGTGCCCCCGTGAACGGTGGTCCACGCGCCAAGGGCCATTTTCGAGGCGACTCCGCTCCACAGGACAAGGCGCGCCAAAAGCACAAGGAATCCAAGAAAGACGCTCGCCGCCAGGAGCTCGATGGCCAGCTCCAGGACACCTTCAAGGCCCTCTTCCACGGCAACTTTAAAGCCGTCACCATCCTCGAACCCAGCAAAAGCCTAGGCAGGTTTGGATCGGGCGTCGGAAAGAGGTCCCTGGCTGCCACCTTCGGCGTCAGTCTCCAAGCGGTCGACAAGGTCCTGGCGGGATCAGGGCAACTCGGTGCCACCAACGACCTCAGCAACGTAGGTGCAGACGAGCCCACCGCCGACAAGTATCAGACCGTGTGGTTCCCTGAGGACCAGCCCATCACGATGGCAGACGCGTTCCAGAAGTCGGTGGAGCTCAAGGCCCTGGGAGTCGTCAGGCACGGCAAGTCAGGCCTGCTGGGGATCCGTGGTCCGCGGGGGTCTGACGTCGCCAAGGCCGCCGCTGTCAGCATCCGCGGCTGCGAGGCCACCCTCGCCAAGACGCGCTACCGCATCACTGGCATTGCGTCACGCCACGCCACGCTGACCCAGCTCGCCAAGACTCTCACGGGCCCGTCCGTCAAATGGGACTGCGAGGTCTACCACACCGCCTTGGACCCAGCCACTGCGGCCCAGTTTGCCCTAGTGCGCGCCCATCGGCCCCCACTCACCTATACGGTGCAGGTCGCGGGGTGCTCCATCCCGTGGAGCATCGCCGAGGCCCCGCTGGCTGAGGTGGCGCCGAAGCGGGACAACGTTACCATCGTCACGCCTACCACCATCACAGAGTCTGCGACGCCGCCAGCCGGTGGTGGCGGCTTCAGCCCCGCCACCGGCACACTCCTCACCAAAGCGGCCCAGAGCCCTTACCTCCACGACCTCATGACTGCCACGCCCAAAGGCAAGGGCGTCGCACCGCTCCTGGCCCCCAAGGAGGAGCCTTTAGCCGAGCGCCACCGCTCCTCCAGCGGGAAACGTGACGCCACGCCGCCCGCAAGGCCACCCCGCGCCCCAGGCCGCAGCTCTTCTGCGCCCCCTCACGGCACGGACGGAGCCGCTGAACCGACGGCCGCCCCAGGACCAGGTGGCCACGACCCCTGGCTTGGCACAGCCGCGGCGGAAGGAGGGGGCCACACCGAAGGCGCCGCTGCCACAGCCGCCGAAGTACCAGGTGACGTCGTTGACGTCGAGATCCTCTCATCAGGCGATGAATACAGCGAGGCCTCCCACGAACTCAACACCTTCGGTGAGCGCTTCGCATCGGCCTCTAAACCGCCAGATGCTGCCACGACCCGCATCCAGCACATGGAAC
Organism: Prorocentrum cordatum; assembly: GCA_963575745.1. Classification (NCBI taxonomy): domain Eukaryota; class Dinophyceae; order Prorocentrales; family Prorocentraceae; genus Prorocentrum; species Prorocentrum cordatum. The sequence continues at coordinate 16,744 of CAUYUJ010017108.1, forward strand.
AGCAGCACGAGCTGCTAGCCAACACGGTGGATAACATGCAGGTGCAGCTTGCGGGCGTTCTCTCCTCCCAGGCCACACTCACGGAGCACGTTTCAGGGCTGAACGGGGGCTTGCCACCGTCGTCACCCAGCAACAAACGGCAACCGCCGACGCCGCTGCACTGCGCGGCGATATCCAGACCCTCCTCGGGCACCTCACGGGAGGCACCCTCCACCTGCCACAAGCGGCCACTCTGGAAGTTAAGAAGGAGGAAGCCGCAGCGGCCGCCGAGCCCGCGGCAGCCTGCAGTGCGACCGACCAGCCAGGCCAGGCCAGGCCCAGGGACGGGGCCCCCAGGGGCCGACAAAGGCAAGGACAAGGGTCGGGCCACCCAGGACCCATATTGAAGGTGCCTCAGAGAGCCCGCCTCAGCCCTCCGAGGAAGCGCCTTCAGAGGCACCGCTCCCCTCTTCGCGTCGTATCTCTTTCTTGTTACCTCATGACTGTTTTGGCAGCAGCACGCGCAAGCTCTCTGGTGTAGGGACACCCGTAGTCTTGCAGGGGGCGTGATTGTAGCGATGTACATGAGCATCCAGGGGTGTATGAGGACGTGTGCTGCCACGCAGCTTTCGGCTCATCGCTCGCGCCGCCCGCCAGGCCTCGCCATCATGCGGCGCCTCGCCTGCGGCCTGGCCCCCCCCTCGCTGGCTGGAGCACACCCGTCTTCAGGCGGTGCGCCCCAGCACGGAGGAGAAGCTTTCCTGCGACATGCGGAGCGTAGGACGTTCTTCTACCTTTACGATGACAGCATCTACAAATACGATCACAGCGCCATTTTGGGCCCGATCGTGAACAGCACCGCCGCCGCTGGTCCGTGCGGCACCGGGCTGCTGGGCGCCCCCGCGAGCGCCTGGCCTGAGCAGCACCAGGGGCCCTGCCCCACGCGCTGCCCCCCTGGGACTTCGACGGCTACTACTCTGCCTACGCCGAGTACCAGCACGTCTCCTACGGGCACGCCCTCGTCAACTACGACACATGCATCGCAGTCGACCGCCGATTTTGCCGCAGCTGAGCTGACTCCTGCGTCCTCCGGCCACGCCTCGCACCGCATGCAAGTTCAGCTACGAGGGCTACCATCACTCAATACAACGCCTGCGGTCGACCGTCGTACAGCATATCTTCGATGGCACCCTGTCTTCAGCTTGTCCTCGACCGTCGCGCAGCATATCCTCGACAGGGCCGCTGGCAAGGCCCAGGCACGCAGTGGCGGCTTCAGCCCCGCTGCAGTGCCCTGGCTGCCACCGCCCCCGCATGAGGCAACGCGCGCCGCGCACGACCACCTGCGAGAGTTACCACCGACCACGACGCCTGCCGCCGTACGTCGCACCGTGTACCCTTCAGAGTGTCGCACCCCCACAGCGTGCCGACCTGACAGCTTCGACATTACTGACAGCGGTGGGTCGTGCCACGCTGGAAACCACGCCGCTGAGCCAGCGCCGCAGACGGCTCCACCGTGGCCCCCACAGACCACAGGCGCCTCGCTGCGAGCCATCTGGCTCCTCGTGCCCTACCTGTGCATCACCGTGGAGCCCAACACGCTATGTGGGCTGCTTATTATGGCCGTGCTTAGCACCCACGCACACGGCCTGACTACCAGCAACACAGAGAGTCCCGCTTCCCCTCTGTGCGCCAGGGGTGAACCTGATGAGGACCCCGCCTACTGGCACCTGATGAACATCCGAGCACGGCTCATCCCGTGCGCCGCGGCGTGGGCACCAGGTGAGGACCATCAGGACGTTTACTGGGCATGGCTCGAGGACTGCGTCCCGCACGTCCTGGCGACGCTCCATCTGCCACAGTACGACCACCTTTTCCAGGAGGACTCCGCGGAGAAAAACGACGCCCTGCGCCACCGCACCGCGGTCGACATGTGCGAGGATACCTGGCACAGAGCGGGCCCCGACAGACAGCGCACCAACCGCAACCTCACTCGTATTCAGGGCAGCCACGAGTACCCCACCCGCTACCTTGGCCTCCTTCTGGAATACCAGGGCGCTCGTGCCCAGCTCGTCGGCCCTGAGGCTTTCGCGGAACCACTGCCGCCATACCTCTCACGGGCCCACGCCTTGCTGCCAAGAGGCCTCCCTCCGCCCGACCAAGACGCCCTGGCGTATCTCGTGGATGCGATCTCGCACCACCCGCCAGACCTGCAGCCGCTTGTCGAGGCGGAGCTCGCCGCGGCACCGATGGAACCGCTAAACCTACCACCGCCCGCTGGCCCCCCCGCACAAAACGCCACGTGTGACCAGCCCGCGGCCGACGCTGAACCGCTTCTGCTCCAGCACGCAGCTGCCAGCGATATCAGCAACATATCCCTGGACTCGTTCACGTGTCGGACGATAGCCAGAACGACTCCATCCACGACACGGAAACCCAGGACCCCGACGGCACGCCACCGCCAAGTGACGCTGCCCAGCGCGACCGTGACAGCGATCCCCACACAGGGCGCCCCCGGTCGCGCAGCAGTGCGCCCAACAACTCGGCCCAGGCCGACCCCAGCGCACAGCTCAGCGACGCCGAAGGTGCCACCGCCGCCGACGAGCCAGGCCATGCCACCGCACCACCAGCTCCCACCAGCCCGCGCAGTGGCGGCTTCAGCCCCGCTGCAGCACTGGCTGGACCTGGGCGTCTTCAGACCTCAGGTGGCAGGACCCCGTCCCGCACCCTAGTCCGCCGAGCTAACTCGACTGACTCCAACTCCAGCGCCGTCGACCACTGGCAGGCTGGCCTCGACAACGATCCCATCGAGGACGCGGACCCCGACGCCAGCGGCTCCCATGAGGCCCCGCACAGCGCAGCGGCCTCTCGACGCTGCGGCTGTCTCATCTGCCTCTACGCGGTCACGTACGCCATCTTGGTAGCCATGCCGTACCAGGACCAGATCGACGGGTACCTGCCGACACCGAGCCGAGACCCCAGCTACCGGCAGCGACGACGCCGCGAAGCTGCGGCACCAGGCCCATCCGTGTCCACTACGCCCCGACGCACAATAGCATACGACGCCGCGCCCGCCCTGTGGGGTCTTCTCAGGTGGACCAGCGCCAAACTCAGGGACACTGTCTCGGGCGGAGCCAGCGCAGTCGGGTCTGGCCTCTGGGGCGCCCTGAAATGGGCCAGCGGCAAACTCGGAGCTATCGCCACAGGCGGAATGGTTTGCGGTCTCCTCCTGGTCGGCGCCAAACTTCTCGCTCAAGGAGCCGTCGGACACGTAGGAGCCCGCATCTGTGCGCGCGTCCTGGACTCACCCACGGCCCAGCGGTGCCTCCGCTGTTGCCAACCGATCAGGAGCCCGCGCGATGAGGCCCCACACACGCTTCCGCGCACGCATCCCGACGACCCCGAGAGCCAGCACGTGCATCCCCTTCGACACCCGCTGCTACAGGAACACTACGCCGCTGCAGTTGCCGCCGCAGTCGCCGATGTCACCACCGCCACCACCGCCGCCATCGTTGAAGTCACTGCCGCGGTATCGCGAGCCTCGTCTGTCACGCCACGGTCGACCAGCCCGTCTCCGCGAGACGGCCCCACAAGCGGCGCGGCCTCTGGCAACCCGCCGACTCACGAAGCCGACGCAGCTCAGGCCACCGACGCCGAGGCAAGTGAAGCACGTGAGCGCACCCTCGACGGCGACGGCGTGCACGGAGCGCCCGACGACGAAGCGGATGCAAGCAACGCCCGTGGTTCCTCTTCCGTCATGGACACCCAACCACCACGACGGCGAGCACGCCACGCATCACCCGCCAGGCCCCAGGCGCCTTCAGGCCCTGGTACGCCCCACCCAGCCCTCTGGCCACCGACGCGCAACTTACGCAGCACCATCCAGCGCGACCCAGCGGTCCCCGTCCCGCCGACGAGCATCCTCACTTCCCTGTACCAGAACGGCTTTGCGCTTGGTAACAGTGGCGTGACCACGGAGGACATCGAAGACGCCCTGCGACTCCACGACCATCCTCGATTCACCCATGACCCAACGCTCCAAGCGCTGGCGCCGTGGACTGACATCATGCAGAGGCCCCCGAACCGACTCACTTGGGTGCTGGAAGACTCGGGCGGGAACTCAGGCGAGACGATCTTTCCCTACCTCACGTGGGACCTCCGTGCTCCTACCACTGACGCGCCCACGGTCTTCTGGCACGGGACCCGCGGCGACCTTGCGGCCCGTCTCGCTTTCAACGGAGGTCACCTCCTGCCGGGCCCCCGCCGCGAAGCGAAGGGCCGAACCGCCACAAATGTCGGCCGCACGCACGTGGGTGTGCACCCGTCGCTGGCCGCGTGGCACGCGGTGCCGCCTCACCCGCCCCGCAGCCTCGAAGACGACACCCTCGCCTGGGGACCCATCGCGCTCTGGATGTGCGAGGCTACCAAACCGCCGCGCGGTGAGAACTGGCACAACTTCGTGAACGGTGAGGCTCACGGAGCGCGCCTCATCTACCCACGGGTCCTGGGCCTCCTCATCCGCATGGACTGGTGTGCCCCCACCGAAGCTGCCTCCAGGTGCCGTGCCCTCCCGCACACCTGTGGCATGGGCGACTGCACGCACGCCCTCCACATTGCCGTCTTCGATCACCCAGACCTCCGCGAGGCGGCTGAAGCCCGCGACCAGGAGGCAAAGATCTGGCGCCGGCTGGACACCGCGGCAGCGTGGCCACCGCCGCAGGCACTATACTCGCCAGAGGCAGCGCGAGCATGGGCTACACAGCACTACGACACCGAAGCAGCCACCAGGGCCGACCCAAACCAGCCCCGTCCGCGCGCCTCGCTTCGCAAGCTCCAGCTGGACCCGCAGCCACTGATCGACCTGGTGTACACTGCCACGGCGCAGGCTGCACCCGAGCGGGGGCAGTCTGACGTACGAGCGCCGCGCCCCAGCGGCTCCAGCCCTGGGGCCGCGTCTGGCCCATCGCACACCTCTCAGCCAGGTGCCGCCTCGGGACACAGTCCAGACCGCTCACCGACGGCATCGGGAGCCGACGACCGCCGTACGCCGTCCCTTATCAGCGCGGCCGCCGCCCTCGCCCGAGGCCATGCTCGCTCACGGCGCCCCGCCTCACGTTCGTCATGGCAGAGCGGCGGCAACTCCGCCTCTGACAGCAGCGACATCGACACGTGGGAGCACATCGAGACGGAAGATGAGCCGACCGCCTACCACGTCCTCGCCTTCCACGTCCGCGATGTGCGGTCCCGTGTGAACGCCCCTGGCGTCGAGGTCTGGCTCGACCCAGGCGAGCATCACGATGGCGCCTACCTGCCGTGGGGGGCGACCGTTGTGGGCCACCGCGTCACTGACCCTGCGGTTGCGGGTCGCGATGGCTGGGTCATCCTTCACCACGACCACGGCGACACCACCACCAGGCTCTGGGCACCGACCCAAGTCCACGTCAAGGCGGACGACACTTGGCGCACGGTCATGATCGCAGCGGACCTGGGGCCCCAGTGGATCCAGCGCCATGCTGACGACGCTCGCCTCCCCGCGGAGGCGGACCGCACTACAGGCCAGTCCTGGTTCGCCGACGTCTGGCCTTTGTGGGATCGACCCCGACCCCACCCAGACGACGCAGTCACCGACGAGCAAGCGTTCCCGCCCCTACCAGGACGCTGGATTTGCCTACAGTGCCGATTCCAATGCTGACAGTATTGTGCTGCCCGCCGCAACACGCAGCTCGGCACCTCGGGCCAACCGACGTGCCCGGACTGCTCCCTCAGCGGACTGCGTGCACCTATGGACTGGTCCACGGACTACTCGTGCAACAGCTGGACGTGCGTGTACAGCACCGACGACAGGGCCGCCGACACATGCTGCCTCTCCAGCAGATGCCCGCATCCGCCTCGTCCGCACAGCCTGTTCGACGTCCGTGCCACAGGGAGGCCTCCGCACATCCTCGCCCGCCAATACGGCAACGCGCCAGCCCAGCACGACCTCATGGAGCCCCCCCGAGCGCCTTCAGGCCCCGGGGGGGAGCCTCCGCAACCAGGTCAAGCAGGATACCAGGGCCAATGGTATCTACCACCGAGGCCGCGTCGCGTCCCCAAGCAGGGATTGCCCGACGGCACGAGGCGGCCACCAGGGTTCACAGGGGCGGGGATGCCTGAAGACCCGTCTCCCGACCAACCGCCGTGGAAGGAAGGCTACGTGCTCTTCGGCCCGCACCAGGCCCTCAAGGAAGATTTCATCTTCAACAAAGCGGTGCGCCGACCTTACTCCCTAGCCATCACCAACATGTACAGGGATCGTGTCACAGTCAGGACCGTCTGCGAGTCCATCGCCGAGCGCATCCACACTACCCGCACGCGCTGGCGGGATGTGGTACTGTACTGGGATGCCGAGGGCGGCCCTGGGCCTCAAGCTCTCGACTACGACATGCGCCTCTGCGACGCCATGGTGAGTCGTGCCACGACCGAAGCCGAGTTGAACCACGACCGCAGCAACCGTGGTAGCTTCTGTCTCTATGGACCAGCGCACCAGCGGGCTGTGAACATCACGGTGCTCCCCGGGCCGCAGAACATTGACTTCGTGGAGCATGTACGGCGCTACTCACCTGACGGGGAGACTTACCCAGACCACGCCTTCGAGCACGTCTACCAGGGCTGGCGGCGGCCCGACGTGCCGCCCATCCTCCCCGACACCCGCCCGCTCTCGAGAGCCGACCAACAGCGCAACCAGCAGCACCAGCAGCGCACCCAGCAGCGCGACCAACGCGACGCAGGTCAGCCGAGCACGCCACGCAACCGCTCTCCCGCGCGCGTCCCGACAGGCGACAGAGCGGTGCACGGCGGGGGCGCCGCCTACCACCGTGGCCCCATTGGTGCCAGGCCCGCGGCGGCAGGGGCAGCCGCCTCCAGCTACGGCCACGTCCCCCACGCCAGGGTGCACCCAGCGGTCGTCGGCTACCCGCGCGCACTCGGGCAGGCTCCCCCACGGGCCACCTCGCCCGCGCCAGGGTCCACGCGTGCCTGGGGCCATTACCCAGGCCGCCACGACAGCACCGCCAGCAACCAGTCCGCAGCGGCACCCCCTGCGGCTTCAGCCCAGGGGGCTGCGCCAAGCCGCGGCAGGACAGGGCGCCCCGAAGGATGGCGCGAGGCGAACGTGCGCGCCTGGCAACCGCGCCAACACACGCCCCCGCCAAACGTGGCCGCAGCGCAGCGCCCTGCCCAGGCAAAGCCCGCCCCCCCTGAGCGCCAGCGGCAGCCGCTCGTCCCGCTCGTCCTCACGCACACCCAGGCACACCACAGCGCCTCCCCGCGGCACAGCGAGGGTAGTGCCCACCGCGTCAGCCCCCGGCCTGACGCCGCCGACCCTGACCAGGCTGCAGCCTCGGCGGCGGGCGGCACAGGCGGCTCCCGCCCGCCCAGCCCAGCACCCAGCGCAGCGCCGATCCGCTCCCCGAGCAGGGCGGACTCTGCGCGCGCCAACGCCCAGGCGGCCTCGCCACGTGACCGCCACACGGGCGGGCGCGTCCCGTGCAGCCGGCCCAGCAGCCGCCACCGCTCGCGCAAGCCCCCTGGGAGTTCCACGAGCTCGCCGCCCCGCGAGACTCAGGCTGACGCCCAAGCCCCCGAGGTGGTGCCACGTTTCGGTGCCGGCGCCAAAGACCCTAACGAGGTCGACCTCGAGCCGACGCCGTCCACGGACCAGGAGCTGCCACCGCTCACCCGCGTCGTCGCCCCCGACGAGGCGCCGACCTTCGACCCCTACAAGCACAAGTACTCCGTCAAGGACCTCGCGGCGGGCTTCGGCGGCGGCTCACCGCTGTCTCCTCAGAGCCACGGCGGCGCCCCCGCCACCTCTGCCGCTGCCGCGGCAGCGGCGGCCCCGCGTGGAGTCAGCCCTGTCCGCAACGCGAGCCTCACGGCAGCGGGCATGGACGAGGCTCAGCGCCAGGCCACCGACCGCGCCGCTCGCCACGCCCAGCTAGTGGCTGACGCGCTGGCAGGGCGTGCGCCGCCGCAGCCACAGGGCCCACCGCCCGAGGCGAGCGCGGAGGGCGCACACGAACAAGCTGTTCCAGCTGATGCTGCTCATCACGGCACTGACGGGGCGGGCGCGCCGCCGCAGGACGGACCAGCGGTGTCGCGTGCGCAGTATTCGCGCGCGCGCTGCGCCGCTGCCGCGCCGCGCTGCCGCCGCTGGTTTGCTTTTGCTCTTGCGCTCGGCAGGATGGATCGAGGAGTCGCCTCCCTCTCCCCCTGCTGCCGTCTCACCTTTCCTCCCTCCGCCCCCCACGGTACAGGAGTGAGGAGGTTTTTTCGAGGCATTTTTGCCGATGTTTATGAACCCCCCCCGGCGCAGCGTCGACCATGCCTTGCCTACACTTTTGGCCCGACGGCGGCTTCAGCCCCGTCCAAGCCAATCTGCTGCGACGCCATGAGCTCCTACTGTGGCCAAGCCTCCTACCTGGGTGACGGCCAGGCCGCCCTCCACCGTGCGGGGCGTGCTAACCCCAGCTCCACCGACGGAGATGGGCCAGGTCGCTCCATCCACCTCGTCAGCCTCAACATCACGAGTCTTCCAGCGAACTGGCCAACCATTACCGCCCTAGGTGTCGACCACAACGCCGCAGTCATAGCGCTGCAGGAGACCCGTCATGCCAAGACTACCAGGCAAGCCATCGCCACCAACGCCGCCAATCCACACCACGGAGGATACCAGGCCAGTCTGGGACCTGACCTGGACCTGGCGCGTGCCCAGCGCAAAGCTGCTCACGGTGGCACGGACCACACGGTCGAGGGCAACACCGGCGCCTCGGGCGGGGTTGCCATCCTCTCTAAGGACGCCATCGTCGACTCCACCGTCGACGACATTGCGACCTGTATCGCCACCCTCAAGGCCAAGAAACGATGGCACGAGGTCTTCCTCCCGCTCTGCACCCAGCACCGCCGCAGGCGGCGACGAAACAACCACGGTCCCGCTGGGATCTACATTGCGAGCCTCTACGGGGTCGCTGGAGGGGACAGCACCGATATATTTCGGCTTGCTGATTGCGCCGCCGCGAGGGTCGGCTCAGCCCCGTATTTCATTTGTATGGACGCCAACACGAACATCGACGACAATCCACACCTGCTGCACATGATGCAGCACGGATGGTCCAACGTCGCTGAAGGCACACCAGACCACACCATGCACACATATGGCAATATCCCTGACTGGGACCGCGTCACCAAGTGCCCCCGCACTTCGCGCATCGACTATGTCATCGCCAACCAAGCTGCGCGATCCCTTGTCACCGACTTCTGCTATCTGCGTGACTTGCCAGCGAAGTCCCATGTTGGCCTGCAGGTCACACTCGACCTAAGCCGCCTCGATCACACGGCCCCACGCCTTTTGGCCCCCACGCCATACCCTCCAAACGACGGAGCTCATGAGGACCACGAACTCCAGGCACTAGGGACCCACATCGCCGGACGATACCACGACCGCATGGAGCAGGCTGACGCACGCGACGATGTGGAACGCATGTTCGCCCTGGCAAACGAGGCCAGCCATGAGTGCCATCTCACCCGGCTGCGGGACCTGCCGCCCCCACCGCCAGACCACCCAAAAAAGAAGGCCCCTACCATGCACGGGCTCACACCCACGTTCGAGGAGCGACCCGCCGTCCCCCGCGCCTTTCCCACCTACGGAGCTTCCACGATTCACATGAACCGCCTTCGCAAGCTCCGTCGGCAACTTTGCGAGCTTCGCTTCATCGGACTGCACCATCATATAGACTGCCGTGCTATCCCGCCGCACCTGGCGCAACGCATCGACTGCACGTGGGCCGCGGCCCGCCTTCTCTGCCACAAGCTGCGCCCCACGGCCCTCCTGGCTTTTCCTGACGCCTGGGCCCCCGACGTGCCAGCGCCACGCGGAGAGCAGCTCGATCGTCTGATCCAAAATCTAGACTCGGAGCTGGCGCGACGTGCAAACCGAGCCAAAGCTGAACGCATCAAGATCTGGTCTGAGGGCGTCCGCGAGCCAAGCGGGCGAAAGGCGGCCATATACGCACGGGCTGCCGACTGCTCGCCCACGGCGTATCTCCGCACGCCTACCACTCCCGACGATGCACAGCTCCACTGCGACATCACCGCCTTCAACCCTGACCAAGCTAGCACGGACGACAGTGACGCCGACACCGACGCCGGCGGCTTCAGCCCCGGCGACGGTAGCTCGCCCGACACGGACAACGACGACGGCCCCATTCGTGGCCCACTACCAGCCCAGGTTCCCGACGCCCTCCCCGCCAACGCTATCGTTGCCAACCCAAAGACATGCTCAAGCTCATGGTCGACACCTGGGAGCCCATCCTGGGCACGTACCGCGCTCGCGCGGGCCATGACGCCGAAGCTATGCCGACGTGGGCGGACTTCTACGACGAATACCGCAAGAGCTGCCTACGCCATCACCAGCAGCCCCCTTCCACCTTACCGACGACCAACTCATCCACTTCATTCGCACCCGTTCACCGCGCCGCGCGGGGGGACTCGACGGCTGGACAACTAAGGAGGCTAAGGAGTTACCCGACGACATCCTTCGCCTCTTCGCCAGCGTCTTACGTGCTATGCAACGCACTGGCACCATCCCCGAGCCCCTCCTGCACGTGCCAAACCCGTGCCTCCGAAAAGGCCGAGGGGAACTCCCGACGGACCAACGGCTTCTCTCGGTTCTTTCCGTGTGGATGTATGCGTGGGAGGCGCCGGCCTACCGTAGCCTCACGACCTGGCGGCAAGGATGGACCCATGCCACGAGCTTCGGCGCCGTTCCCAAAGCCACCATTGGGGATGTCAGCACTTCTCTCGCCCTGCGCATCGAACACGCCAGGACTTTACTCCTCCCCTTAGCTGGAGCAGCCCTTGACCGACAGAAGTGCTTCGACTACCTCATCACGGACATCTGTCTAAACCTTGCGCTGCACGCGGGGTGCCCACAAGACATCGTTACTGTCCGCCGAAACTTCTACAGACACCACAAACGCTACATCCGCATGAACGGAGCGTACTCCAGGGACCTGGCCAGGACAAACGGTCACCTCCAGGGCAGCTCGTGGTCCCTGGATGACATCAAGCTGCTCATGTGCGTGTGGACAAAGAGGCAGCACCGATACGTTCCTCGATCACTCAGCACTACCTTCGTTGACGACAGCAACTCCACTACCCACACCGCTCCTGAGCTGCAGAAATCTCTCGACGAAACCGCCAAGTTTGACCGATTCTCCGGTCAACGCATTCACCCTGGTAAAGTGGCAGGGTGGGCGCTCACCGATGAGCTGCACGCCGCCGTCACCCAGCTCACACTGGCGGATCGCCCCCTCCGAGTGGTCGATTCCTTCAAGCTCGTCGGAAGTTACATCAACGCCGAGGCAGCGCCGGCTCCAGCCGCGCTTAACCTCACGGCCACCGCAGACGCCCGTGTGCGGAGGGCGACTATCCGCCTGCCGCGCATTGGCAAGCTCCCGTCGCCGATGCTTATCAAGGCGCGGCACGCCCGATCCCTGGCCGCCAGCGTCTGCACCACGGGCACCGACATCCAAGCACCATCAGGCCCAGCCAAGACTGCCTACAACCACGCCCTCAAGGCGGCTATCCGCCCCAAGGGGAACAAGTGGGTCGAGTTCTGGACTCTCATGGCCGTGTGCGTGCCGGGACACGCCCTTGAGATCGACGCCATCACGCAGCGTGAAGCATTCCTGTGCCTGCGGCGTCAGGTTAACCGCGACGTCACACTCTGCGGGCTCGCCAGAGACCTCCAACACCACGTCCAGACCCTGTTTGGTGGAGGACCCGTCGGGCGACTCGTCCAGTCACTCCAGCAGCTCCGATGGACCTGGCCCACATTTGGCATCATGTACGATGACTGGGGCTGCCCGATCAGCTGGCTGAATCTACCCCAAAACGCCTTCCTGCACATGCTGCGGGCCTCACAACGCAGGGCATTTCTGCGGAAGATCAAGCCACGGCGACACGACCTTGGCTACCTCGCCTCGGTCAGACAGGGCCTTGACCTCTTCGCCAGCACGTGGCTCGCGCGAACCAAAGGAGCAGCCAAATGCACTGCCTGGCAGCTGGCGCTCCTCCTGAACTACCTGTCGGGCGGGGACCACACCCAACAGCGACGATCCCGATCCAACACGTCGGCAGACCCCAGCCCCATGTGCCGCTACTGCGACGAGGAAGAGGAAACTCAGGAGCACACTGTCCGCGACTGTAAGTGCTGGGCCCGAGAAAGAGTTCCTCTTACCACCCTCATCAGTGACGACCAGTGGGCCCGTCTTCCGCCGCACACAAGACACTGCGGGCTCTTCGACGAAGACCCAGCCCTCCTCGACCTGCAGGCCGACCTCGCGAGGGACCCGCTGCCACAGCCCATCCCGCGGCCCCCCCCTGAGGGTGATCCTGCGGCTTCAGCCCAGGACACCTACACCACCTACCTTGACAACGACACTGGATGGACATGGGTCTATGCTGCCACGGACGGTGCGTGCACCAACCAAGCCATCCCACTCCTAGCACGAGCGGGCTACGGCGTCTACTACGGCATCGACCACCGCATGAACTACAGTGCACGCGTTCACGGCCTAACGCAGAACGCCCAGGTTGCGGAGACCCTTGCCATCGTCCACCTTACGGCGTGTGCCGAACGGCCCGTGCACGTCTTCGTGGACAACCAGGCGGTGGTCGATGGGTTCCAAAGCATCATCGACGGACATCCAGCGCCGCAGGGCACGCACGCGGAGCTCTGGGAAAAGATCCACCGATGTGTTATGGCCAAGCCCAACATGTTTCGCGTCGAAAAATCGCCAGCCACCTGGGAGACCTGGGCATCGACCTTGGGCTCATCGGGCCCATCGCGGAGGAGTTCAACCGTCAGGCCGACGCCCTTGCCACAGCGGCGGCACGCACGCACAACCTCCCCGACGACATCGTTGAAGCTGCCAAAACACGACATCGCCAAGCGACCGTGCTTCACGGGGTCGCTGTCGCCATCTACGAGCGCAGACACCGTACTCTGCCGCTCCCACACCGCAGGGCTGGGTTTACAGCGGCTGAACTCAGCAAAATGGAACCGAACCCCCTGCTGTCGGACCAGGCACCACCCGCGGCTGGACCAGACATCCCGCAGAACCCGGACGAGCTCTGGGCCGAGGCCCAACGGGCGATGTACGACGAACAGGAGGACGACCCGTTCGGCTTCGGCGGGGGACTAGACTTCCTGGACGACGGGCCAGCCAGCGCCAACCTTGC
>CAUYUJ010017108.1:35000-47500 GCA_963575745.1 Prorocentrum cordatum
GCTCTGCGTCGGGACTTTGCCGACTTGCGAAAGCTTGCAAAAATTGAGTTTGGATTACACTCACAGTGGTGTTTGCATACACCGACGCCATTGTGTCGGATGAACGCCATCCGCCTTGCGCTTGAACAAGATCGGGAGGGAGTTTGGCGAAATGGGTGTACCACTCGGTGCCGCCGCGCCGCAATGAATGCGAGCTGGTGCTTGGGTTTTGGACATAAGCGGCCAATATCTTGCGCCAGAGGTTAGCACTAATCGGTTTCATCTTGGCACCTGTGGTGCAGAAAAAGTTGGCTGTGAACTCGCTACCCATATGACGCCGAATGTCGTACCATGCTTTGATGACACCTGCAGGGCTGAAACCACCGACGGCGCACGCTGGAATCCAGCATGTCTGGCCGACCCCAAATGGGTCGTTCTTCTGCTTGCGTATGGTGTACACAACACAGTCGCTCTCGAAACGTATGTCTGTCATAGTGAGGGCGATCGCTTCGGATACGCGCCGGATGCCGAAAAAACAGAACACTGCCATAGCGGAGTCCCTGGTGCCTGCAGGTGTGCTTGCTTGTTGCCGGTGGTGGGCAAACTCCACCAATTCGTCGACTGTGATTGCCCGCTTGCGGTGCGAGCTGTGGTCCGCTCGTTTTTTGAGGCCTCTCCAGAACTGTCTTGATCTGTCGTCCCAACACGAATCGAATCCACTACTCATGTTGTTGCACGCGTGCCATGCCCGCGCGGCGGCTTTATTGATTTGAATCGTGTTCCAACTCATGCCGCCCATGGACGCAAATAAGATCATCAGCTTGTCTGGTGTGTCTAGGGGCAAGAGGGAACTGTCCACAATTTCCTCTGCACCTTGCACGTGCACACGCAAAGCACGAGAATCAGTTTGTTTTGTTGATGTTTCCCAACCACTTTCCAAAATGGACTGCGCAAGGGTTGTCAAACGTCTCCGGTTCTTTGACGCATCGCTGAAGGACGTCGGGCGCAAGCTGCAAGCCACATTGGTGAAACGCAACTCATTAGAATCAACCCTTCTCTGCTTTGGTTTGGGAGGGACTTGATGCAGACGCCGACTCTGGGGAGGTGGGCCAGTTGGTGCTGATGCTAAGGCCATGCCCCATGGGGCTGGTTGGCAAGCGTCTCCATCGTTTCCCAAAGGTTGCGTAGCCAGAAACATGTCGAATGAGGCTTGGGCCGATGCTATGGCTACGGAGGGGCGTGGGGGGAGAGGATCGCCCACCCCCACCGCAATCTTTCTCGAATAGGGCGTAAATCGACGAATCGCTTCGGCTGAAAGGCAACGCAAACAGGCAACTGAGTGAAGGGCGCATTTGGGGAAAGGGGGAGAGGCAGAGGGAGGAGGAGGAGGCGAATTTGGAAGTCGAAAGGTGGAGGTAGTGAGCTGGAGGTGGGAAGCTGCATGCTTTCTTACTGCCCACGCTGATCGGGAGTTGCGCCCGATTGGCAACTAAAGAAACCGCCCAAGCAATTCGAATGCTTCCGCATCGCTGGCATTGCTCATATGAGGACGGACATTGCACCCAATGCGGTGACGTACGGGATGCGAGGCATGAGATCTCGAGGAGTCCCGAATGATACGAACTTCAGGCAAATTCATATCAACCTCGAGCGGGGGGCTAAACAGCAAGGTTAACAAATCCTCTGCCCCGTCTCAAATCAGAGCGTTGGGTACGCGTGCACTCTTTGCAATTTGACGCATATCAGCTAATAGTGTGTCGTGGCACAGTACCTTGAGAGATGCACGCACATCATTTTCTCTGCGTTTTGGCTGTGACTCGAAGGGCGGCGGAGGTTACGGCGAATGCCGCCTATTAACGGCCACCGCGACCGTTACGACAAAATCTGCTGAACGCAAACGTCAAGGAAGGGAGGAGGGAGGGGGACGGAGGGGGAGGGAGGGCACAGGAAGACAAAGCGAAGAGCGAGAAACGCCACGAAGAATAATAAATGAGGAGATGAACGCCCATCAACGTTGCGACATTTGGGCTGTATTTGAAGGACGGCGGGGGTTACGACGAATACCCCCTGTTAGTGGCCGCCGCGACGTTACGACATAAATGTGCAATGCAACCTCCATGGAGTGAGGGGGTGGAGAGGGAGGGATGGGAATACGAAAGCAAATGAGCTCCAGAACGACATTGGGGCATAGACGCAGACAGGGTAATGGATTGGACTTGTAACGAATCTGAATTTTTCCCCTCGCCAAGAATTGAACCCTGGGGCTTCCGAGCGAAGCGGAAGCTGCGAATGGCTTAAATTGCATTCGAAATGAAGAATTCACCACTCTGCCCGAATGATGGCCCAGGCCTGCCAGGAATGGCTTAAAATGCACTCCTTAGCATGACGGTGGAGGCCCAGCCCGGGGGATGTATATATTGTGAAGCATCATGCCACTACTAGCTGGGAGGCTGAGTTACCTCCGTCAGTACGGACTTGCTGCACACGACGGCCGAGAATGGCTTAGTTTGCATTCCGTAGCTTGTGTGCGTAATCGTCTCCATGACAAATATTGTAGCATACCATGGCACATGTAACAAAATTAGATGTGCATGGACGTATGTATGCATGTTTTGGCTTCGCTGGACGGTGTGCCCTAGTTGCCGCACTGGTCTGGCCAATGGTATACCGTACGCCCCAAACGGGCACATTTCAGACAAGGCATGCTTGGCAGATTGCCCATTGCCTTGCACGTGGCCTGCGAATGTTTCACAACCGCCGTAGAGTTGCGAATGCAGTGCCTACAGTATGTCCCCATAATCTGGCGAATAGCGGCTATCTCAGCGGGGGTGCCGCTGAATTTGGCATCGATGTATGCCTGTACAGCGGGCGGCTGTTGCCGGCCCATCATGCCGCCGAGCTCTGCGAGCAAGTAATCAACCATTCGTTGTTTTTCTTTCTTATCTTTGCCTTTCCCCTTCCCCTTCTGCTCGCGTTTAGCGGGCGTCTGGGTGAAGACGGGGCCGGCAGAGAATTGAGATGGGCTTGCGGCCGCCGCTCCACGGTTCGCCTGTGCGCTCGGGTCCGGACGGAGCAATTTGAAAGGGGGCGCGCCGGCAGGCGTGCCCTCTGGCGCCGGGCGTAGATTCGTAAGGGGAGTAGAGCCGCTAGGGGAGATCAGAAAGGGAGAAACTGCCAGGCGACTCACCCCGATACTCCAATCGAGTTGAAAATCTGTCTTGAGAATCGCTACGTCTAGCGGCGAGCGCGATGCTGTTTTTTTTAGCTTTCCGCTTTGACCACGGAGAACACCAACGGCATAAGCTCCTCGCGCTGCTGCTGCATCTTACTTGCGGAGGTCGGCTTCGACGTAGCCAGAACGACGTATTGCGCCTCCATCAAAAGGAAAACAGTCAAGACCATGCGGGCCAAGGCCGCCACTGTAGCGTCGCCTCGGTAGCTGCCTTATCGGATATGAACGCTCTGAAACGGTCAGCGTTGCCACCGTATGGTGCCGAGCATAATTGTTTCTACGACGTCTTAGGAGCGTTTTTCAGCGCAAGTGCTTGGCGTAATTGTTGAGCCTCAGGGCTCTCTGGGTGCGTCAAACACGCTGCCGTAGCGTTCGCCGTGGCAGGGTCGTGCATGTGGTCAACGGCGTTCGCAAGCCAGTCCTTATCAACGGTGAGGCGGCGCCATCCAGCTAGTACTTCAGCCGGCTGGCAACTGCGCAAGTACGGCCTCCAAGGGAACTTAGTGTCCAAGTCACGCTCGAGCTTGCCCATCGCAACGATTTGGTCGCTCAAGCTCTTGATCGTCTCGTCCTGGGAGATCGCTTTGGCTTCCGCTGCGGTGGAAGCCGATGCAACTGCTGCGTTGAGAGCGGATTCGGAGTCACCCAACATCGCCGTCACACGTGCGTCGACTGTTTGGCGGACAGCGTCAGCGAAGATGGTGGCAAGAGGGCCGTCCGGCTGAATAGCTCGCTGGAACCATTCAGTGGCCTGTTGCTCGCCAAACTGCGCCGGCTCCAACGCTGCCAATTGGCCGAATGTTAAGTGTAGTAAGCCCCCGGGCAAGACGGGAAACACGCTGCAGCAAATTGGCCATGATGGGATCCGGCATGGCAGACTGTCGGCGATGTGTAAGGTAATGAGCAAGGTAATGGTAGTGACAAGTGCCCCAAACAGGTCTTACACTTAGGTGACCTACCAAACAAATAACACACATATCAACCTTAGTTGACGGCGCGGAATAACCTCTTCGAAGTCCACGACTTAGAATGGAACTTTTGATGCAATCATGGCATGGACACGAGTACCATTGGCAAGTCGGAAGGCGGTGCTTTGCTCCAGCGAATCGCCCCGGCATCTTTCTGCCAGAGACGGAAAATATCAGCTTCTTTGGTCCAGCGGCTGCGGCGCGTCCATTGTTGGAGCGCTTGCGAGCGGAACCTTGGGGCTCCGGCATCTTCCGGAACTATTAAGAAAACAATATCACATCGATTTGTTCGCACCAATTCGCGCAACTAAGGCAAAACCCGACCACGAATGCTCGTGGTGGATGGGACCATGCCCGTTTCACATTGAATGGTTGCTCGAACGCCGACCGCTCCGGGAAGAACCATTGTGCAGCTTGAGCTGATATTCTTTGCCTGTCTGCGAACAAATGAATGTCGAAAGGGCCGAACTTACGAACGATGTCATTCATGACTGATCGCTTTAACACGGCATCCCTGCATACATCAGTGTTCCATCGGTGCGCGAAGGAAGGATCGCAAGACCCTTCGTCAGCTATGACATTAGCAGTGCCTTTGAGGTGCACTGCCATGCACCAGCACCCGGCCCGTCTTTCGGCATCTTCGAAACTTTCGGCTAAATCTTGCAATGTTGGGACGTGCCCGTATCTGAATTTATATAATGCTCAGCAGCCGTATTCTCGCCACCCTCGTAACCAAGTGGCTTCTCGGCGCGCTGATTCGCGGGCCACCCACGATTCTTTGTAATTAATTGCGTTGGCGTTGTCAGCGAGCGAGAAGATGGAAGTCCTCCGGCCATGTGCCAGATACCACACGGCTGGTTTCACATAAATTGTAAGACCAGCCGTGGAGTTTTGATGTATCAGTCTCTACTATTCGAATGCAACCAGAATCCGCGAGGGTTGTTCAATTTTCAAAATCGGTGGAGTTCGGGTCCCATCTTGATAATGATCCGGCCGCTCCGTGCAGTGGCCTGGCAAGCGCAGTATTCAAGGAGCGAGTCCACCACCCGATATGCCTGAGACTTGCTGCAGAAAGTCTCACCGGAGGGTCTGCCGAAGGGTGTTTTGATCAAATTACGTAAACGTTGGAGGCATTCAAATCCCCTCTTACGTGATGCAGCCGACGACGGCCTTGATGAAAGAATACTTCAGCAATATGGGATGCGAGACCCGCAGCTGACGCCAACTCACGTGCTAACAAGCACCCTTCATTGTTCGACCTGAGAGCGTTTCTGAAGAGATCCTGCCATTTTTCGCATTTCTTCTCTTAATTGAAATCTCGTTTGCGAGTGTATCAAATACCCATCCAACCTAACTTGTCCTTGTGAGCGAAATCCAGAATTTTTGTTGCTGACCAGAATGCCGGCCCTCAAGAGGAGGTTGACTGCAGCGACGAATTTATTGTCAGCTTCGGGCATCGTGGATCCGTTACCTAATATATAGGTCATCAACAAAATTTGTGAGCAACACGTTTTCATGTTGAAATAACAGGCGCAATATTTTTTTCACGCTCTGGTCGTTTAGCCCAGGAGCAGGGTCCAATCCCATGGGCAAATACATAAATAACAGCCTTCCTGGAAACCAAAAGCCAAATTTTAAGTAATCGTCCGGGTGCAGCTGCCAATTTTAAAAAGCATCAGCCAAATCTACTACAATCAACCAGTTGCCAGGAGCATTGCGGGACAACGCTAAATCAAGGGAGCCGCCTGGTTGAGACCACTCTTAGTGAAATCGACAATCATCCGAGCTTTAATGATGATGTCTGCGGTCTCCTTGAAGACCAACCCACAAATATTGACAAAGAGCTGGTCGGGACAATGGCCCGGAAAAAGAAAGCGGATCTTCTCAAGGCGCTCTAATCGATCCCATTCGGCCTCAACGTACGGCAAAGTGTCTAATAAGAGACGGTAGTTGCGATGCACTCTGGGCTCAACAGCGGCCTCGAAAGCAAACTTGTAGCCGTGCTCCCACCATTGTAAGAATTGTGGTCTGGTACCTAATGTACATAATAAGAATGTATTAAGCCGGAGATCTCGAACACCCGCAAACCATATTGCCCTAGAATCGGCATCAACAATCTCGCGTTTGAGCGAATCCAAAGAAATTGCCATCGCTTGCCTATGCAGCAAGATTGGGCCAATTGCTCTGGATAGTCTACAGAGGCAAATGCGACAACAAATGACGTTGCAAGCACAATGTTCGCACCTCAGGCCCGCAAGTAATGAGTGCGTGACAAAGTAAATAATCCCGCGAACGGTAAGCCCCAATAGCTTCTCTCACAACGGGCGTCCTGCCTGGCCCGGACGGCCAACGAATGTCCTGGCCGAGGAAAGGAAATCCTCTTGCGGAATGCGCGGCCTAAATTGCCTTTAAACGACAAATCCGCCAATTTGGTGCGGTAAATTGCCCGCAAACAGAAAACCCGGAAATCAACGGGGACAAACCTTCCCGTAGGAGCGAAGGCTTTAACAAGCTTCTGCAAATACGACCACAAAAAGGCCAACAAATGAAAAAAAACGCAAAGATTGGCGGAAACCGAATGCAACCGTCAACCATGCGCGTGCCCCGAACGGGCACGGCCCGAAAGGCCCACTGGCAACGCGGGGGCGTGACTCCCCGAGCCATGGAAGGTGCACAAAATCACCCTCCAAGATGCTTGCGACGGATCGGGGCCACACGGCGCCCCTAGGCATCAGCAGCGGCAAATCTCAGAATATTCGAAAGGATTCGCCTTCCTCCAAATATGCCACGATTTCGGCTCCATGAAGTAGACGCGCATTCATGTCACATAACGGGTCCTGCAAACTCTCTCTTCCTTGTCCCGCGCTTGCGAAGCTCCTTTCGATGTTGGGGAAAAACATCTTAGAAGCAACGATGATTGTACCGCGTACCATGCGAGGTAGGGTGTAAGAACAACCGGTTTAATTTATAAAGCAAACGCAATGTAAATTTTCGGAAGTGCACGTCCCGAACGCACCAAGATTTCTCCTTCAACATTAATACGAAAAAAATATTGGCAATCGTCAGGAGGGCGGACACGGGATAGCACGTCTACGTTCAAGATTTACGATGCGTTTTCTGGCATGAGTTGGCATATGCGGGAATTGTGGTTGAGACGCAGTCCTCCGAATTTCCCCCCCGTGCTCCGCCCGCGCAACCATCAAGAAACACTGGCACAACAATCTCTGTATGAAAATCGCCTTGGGCGAGCTCTCCGGCGGTTAAATCAACAACCCTACAAGGAGACACTGCCTCCAACAACGTCTCTTACAAGACGGCCTGGTCGTGTAGAATGGGCTACGGCAGAATGTAAGCCGATGTCAACCACCCCACACCATCGATGCATCAAGCCTAAGCAGAAGAACCTTTCCGGATACGCGCACGCATCCCCCAAAATAAAGACGAACCGCTTAAATTGTTTCCCCCATTTGCCGTTCGTTTCGGATTCACGAGATAATCGTTTCCCCAATCACGTAGTCGCAATTTCTTTTGCTTTTTGTTGTGCTTACTGACCTGGGCATTATCGGATGCAATTGGCCACGTAAACGCGTGTATCTGGAGCTTCGTGTACACCCGCTGCAATTGAGCAATGAACAATTTCCATTTCACGAATTTCTGCGGTAACCTGCATGTCTCCAAAATATTGTATTCAAAATCGTTTTCCGTCAATATGCATATAAATTTTATCTACAATGCCAAAATGCCACATCCCATTCCGCATATTGTCGAAATCGCCCCGAACAACATCAACATCGACAATTTGTAATCAAATTCTCCACTTGCCTTCAAAAAAACACGTCACTTGATGTTCCTGCCCATGCCGAAAATATCGCACATTGAAACTGTATCATTTCGGCCGTTCAACATCTTTTTGTATTATCATGATGTTTGGCCCGGCTGGAACAAACCTCAACACACGCCATGAATTACGCATTGCTTGAACAATTTCGATAAGTAATCGGACCAAAATCGTATCAATATTTGTATTTTGTTTCAACCCTTATCTCTTCGTTTTGAACCCATGCCTTTGTGACAACTTACCCTGGCAACGCACCCAACCCCTGCACAATGCGGGACATGAATATCTTCGGAGACGTTATACGGAGGTAATGACGTGACATGGGCGCATATACTTCTGCAAATGGAATTCGTACTTCTGCAAATGGAATTCGTGAAGGTCGCAAATCCCAAAACATGGCGAAATCCTGCTCAAATCTGCCTGATGCCTCGCTCCGCTGGATCAACTAACAACGCTGGAAAAATGCGACAATTTCGCAAATCGCAGCCCCCCAGGGACGGCGAGGTCCCGCTCAAGTCCGCGCGGTGCCTCACTCCGCAGGAACCACCAGCAACACTCGAAAATGGCAACAATTTCGCAAATCGCAACCCACCAAGGACGGCGAAGTCCCGCTCATTCTGCAAGAACCACCAGCAACCTTCGAAAATTACAACGTTTCGCATATCGCAGCCACCCCCACCCCCAAGGACGGCGAGGTCCTGCTCAGGTCCGCGCGGTGCCGCACTCCGCAAGACCCAGAAGCAACACCCGAAAGTGGCGACAATTTCGCATATTGCTACTCCCCAAGAACGGCGAAGTCCCGCTCAAGTCCGCACGGTGCCTCGGTCCGCAGGACCCGCCAACAACCCTCGAACATAGCGACAATTGCAGATCGCAACCCCCCAAAAACGGCGAGGTCCCGCTCAAGTCAGCGCGGTGCCTCAGCCTGCAGAACCCACCAACAACCCTCGAAAATGGCGACAATTTCGCAGATCGCAGCCCCCCAAGGACGGCGAAGTCCCGCTCAAGTCCGCGCGGTGCCTCACCCCACAGGACCCACCAACAACCCTCGAAAATAGCGACAATTTCGCAAATCGCAGCCCCCAAAGACGGCGAGGTCCCGCTCAAGTCCGCAGGGTGCCTCACCCCGCAGGACCCACCAGCAGCCCTCGAAAGTGGAGACAATTTCGCAAATCGCAGCCTCCCAAGAACGGCGAGGTCCCGCTCAAGTCCGCGCGGTGCCTCACCCCGCAGGACCCACCAGCAGCCCTCGAAAATTGCGACAATTTCGCAGAGCGCAACCACCCAGGGACGGCGAGGTCCCGCTCAAGTCCGCGCGGTGCCTCACCCCGCAGGACCCACCAGCAGGCCTCGAAAGTGGCGACAGTTTCACAAATCGCAGCCCCCCAGGGATGGCGAGGTCTAATTTGGGTCCGCGCGTGGCGTCACTGTGCTGGGCCCCCCAGCAGGCCTCGAAGGTAGCGACAATTTCACAGATCGCAGCCCCCCGCAGGCAAGACATGAGGAGGCAGGCAGGAGGCAGGAGGGAGGCGGGAGGAAGGAAGGTGGAGACCACAATCCTTTATTCAAAATGCCCAACCAAGGAGGGTTGGGAAACAAATCGTCGTCATTGTGATCGTGATCGTCAAAATCACTAATGCCGCCAATGTCACAAGCCAACGTGCCCTTTGTGCAGCCCATTTTTTTCGATAAGGTAACGACGAATACAAGGATTATTGTACAAACAGTGCGCTGCCGCATTGAATGCCAATTGTAAGGCCCCGCATTCCCGTAATATGTGGCACGCTCTACGCATGATGTCATTGTGTACCCCCGGCTCTACACAATGCCCCTTTGCTACGACGGCGTCAGTGATGCCTTTGCCGCGCAAGCATTGTCCCATACTGTCTGCATTCGTAATCCTGCCCTCCCGGAGAAAGCGGCGGAGCCGCAGAAACGCAGGGCGCGCGAAATCAGGTGTCAATTGGTGGTCGTTGATTGAAGTAGTTGCCCCCGAGCGTCAAATTGAAAGAGAATTAGATGCGACATGCCAATCGTGGTCCAAATACGAGGCTCTCAGAATTCAGACCGCTGGTGGTTCGAAATGCGCTCCACAAATTCGCCTGGATCAATATCACTACTGGCATATTCGAACAAACGTAGCACAGAATGTGCGTTTTTGGTGGCAAATGGTTCAAGGAGAAACATATCTAAAAATGGCCTGCACCGTGCTGGGTGGACATGGCATTGAATTCGGAAGTGGTGGGGCGGAGGCCAATGGGCTGGGAAGGGCCTCCGGTCGTGGTGGGCATTCTCTTTCGGCTTCTCCTGGAGTCGGAGGTGGTCCTAGGCTCTTTGGGGCGTGCGTCGATCGCTGGCAATTGTTCGAGGCCGTGGGCCGAAGTCCAAAACATCAAGAGCTCTGTCGATGTCACACCTTGGAGGTGGATGTCTTGGGGAGGAAGGTGGAGTGGTAAATTCATCGCGGGGATCGTATTGCGGGTAAGCGTCGGGAGTACGTTGGACCGGATTACCGTCGGCATGAGAGCGTGGGACGTTGCCGAAGTCGAAGAGTTTGTCGGATGAACGAGGGGTGATGTGCAATTATGCACGCCCTTTTGCCACATGAGATCATTTGCTCGATGTCGGATCGGGAGATCTATTGACATGCATGAAATGATGTACCAAATAATGATATGCAAAAAATATCTTTGAACCCATATTGAAATGCCAATCGGAACTAATGGTAATGCTCGTGGTAATTGATGGAGTTGCCGCCCAAACTGCAATATTATGCTGATGTCAAGGTGAATTTGTGCCGTTGGGAACTGCAGCGGAAGAGGTGTGAACATAGTATCCATGTTCATGTGTGATGTCGTAGCAACAATATCTTGCGCAGCATATTGGGCTTCATTTTGGTATCCAGACAGACCAATTTCATAACCTACCATCTTGAAATTACTCTACTTCTGTGAGGTAACTTGCCATCAATATTGAAAATATTGCTACACCTTTCCCGCGCATGGTCGTATTGGATCATTGCGGTGACCATCGCCGTCGGAATGCCCGTTCAAATGTTGGGTGATCCGTCGGATCCGGGAGATTGCGGACCCAACCCGTGCAACCCATACATATATATATATATATATATATATATACTCATATATATATACATATATGTATTCCGTGGTATTTGTATGTGTCTTACCCACTATATCGACAACCGTTGTTCTTGTCATATTTGCCACGCCGAAGATTGCCTTCGTATGGTGTCGGAATACTGAGAGCCAGCGTCGGACGCGTATGAGCGTCGAAGCCGTGGGAAACGTTTTTGGACTCAAACGTCCTATCAGATGCTGAAAGTGGGTGTGTGTACCTGGAGTCGGGATTCCGAATTGGCGTGGACAAAGAACCGGGGTCGGAGGAAAATCTGGAATCGGAAATCAATGTGGTGCTAGACCGTAGGCTGAAATCACTTTTCTCACGAACTAAGCTGGCCTGAAGTTGGAGAGTCGGCGTCAAAGCCCGTCGGATCTATGATGGGAACTATCGTGGGGCCTGATTCCGATGGGCTTGCCATCGGAAAAAATTCAACCATCTCCTACGCCACGTGGAAATTCGACTAAGCGTGGCCCGGCCTAGCGCATCGCGACGGTGTCGCCACTCTCAGGTGGAGGCGAGTGGCGACTCCGTGTGTGTGTGTGTGTGTGTGTCTGTGTGTATGTGTGTGTGTGTGTGAGAGAGAGTGTGTGTGTGTGTGTGTGTGTGTCTGTGTATGTGTGTGTGTGTGTGCGCGTGCCGTTCCCGCCCGCTTGTCTGCTGCCCCTGTTTTGGCCCGCTGGGGCAGATCGCTCCAGCGTTGGTTCCTGACACCGCGGGGATCGTTCAACCCTGAACGGTCGGCCGTTTCCGAACCGTCGGATCGTGCAGCATCGACCGATTCTGGGCCGCCGCTGGCGTTCCACGTTGAACGCCGGCGGCGGAGGCGTCGCCGCTGGTCGACAGGACACGACCCTACCGTACCGTTAGGTCGGGCCTGTCCCCCTCTAGGGGGATTCCGGACGAAAAATAAAACGTACTCCAAAAATGCTCAACACATGCCCAACAATACTAAAAAAATGGTCCCCCGACTATTTTTTGACTATCTTTGAATATTCCCCCTGTAGAGGGACAGGCCCGACTTGACCGTACCCTCTGGAGGCAGTGCGACCTGCGTAGACATAAACTTGTGGAAGTCCACGCGGCCTTCTTGGATCGGCGCTGGGCCGCCCTGCCCGGCGCGCGCGGTGCACGCCGGGGGCGGCACCAGGGGCGCCAGCGCAGGTCCGAGAACTCCGCGCATACTTTTTTGATTGGCGGCTTCAAGGACGGCTCCAAGAAGCGGGACGTTCTCGGCTGGGGCACAGGGCGATATAATTAGCGGCGACGGCGCATAGGCCAACGCAGCTGGTGCACGTGCCAGGGACAAAATGCCCCCCATTAAGATGCAGGCGACCCGGAAGCG
>CAUYUJ010017108.1:60000-100804 GCA_963575745.1 Prorocentrum cordatum
TAGTAGTAGTAGTAGTAGTAGTAGTAGCAGTCCTAGTACTAGTAGTACTAGTAGTAGTAGTAGTAGTAGTAGTAGTAGTAGTAGTAGTAGCAGTTTTACTAGTAGTAGGGGGACGAAGACTAGTGGTCGCAATACGAAGAATAAGAATCCACGTAATCGCAGAAGTCGTAATAATCAGAAGTTCCTGGATGGTTCGCAAAGAGCTGAGAAGGTTTCGAATCATGAAGCCAAACCCGCAGGCCAGCCCCGAAGCTCGTCCCGGTTTCTGGCAGGACCCCTCGGCGCGGTCTGCTTGAGCCTGCAGCGGGCCACGAGAGGCCTTCCCTTGTCCGAATGCGTCTGCGCGAAACTCTCGAGGTCTCTCCGAAACTCTCTCCGTGAGCGTCGAGGTGTCTTCGGCGAGCCTCTGCGCGCCCGTCTGGCGCGCTGATCTCAAGGTCTTGCATCCCGCAATTCGTCGCAGTGGTAGTGCTAGTAAACAGTAATGGTTGCACTGGCAGTGGCAAAGACGGCACTGCAAGTGGTAGTGGTGATCGCCATCGTAGTAATAGTAGTAGTAGTGGTAGTAGTAGTAGTAGTAGTAGTAGTAGTAGTAGTAGCAGCACCAGCAGTAGTCGTAGTAATAATACTAGTAGCAATCGTAATAGTAGCAGTACTACTTGTAGTAGGAGTCGTCGTCGTCGTCGTCGTCGTAGTAGTAGTAGTAGTAGTAGTAGTAGTAGTAGTAGGTAGGTAGTAGTAGTAGTAGTAGTAGTAGTAGTAGTAGTAGTAGTAGTAGTAGTAGTAGTAGTAGTAGTAGTTAGTCGTAGTAGTAGTAGTAGTATGAGTAGTAGTAGTAGTAGTAGTAGTAGTAGTAGTAGTAGTAGTAGTAGTAGTAGTAGTAGTAGTAGTAGTAGTAGTAGTAGTCGTAGTCGTAGTCGTAGTAGTAGTAGTAGTAGTAGTAGTAGTAGTAGTAGTAGTAGTAGTAGTAGTCGTAGTAGTAGTAGTAGTAGTAGTAGTAGTAGTAGTAGTATCAGTAGTATCAGTAGTAGTACGAGTAGTACTGGTAGTAGTGGTATCACTTGTAGTCGTAATAGTAACACTAGTAGTAGTCGGAGTAGTAGTCGTAGTAGTAGTAGCAGCAGACGTAGTAGTAATGATAGTAGTGCTTGTGGTAGTGCTAGTCGTGGCCCCAGTAGTAGTAGTGATGGTAGTGGTAGTGGTAATCGATACAGTAGTCGTAGTAGTAATTGTAGTAGTAGTAGTAGTAGTAGTAGTAGTAGTAGTAGTAGTAGTAGTAATAGTCGTAGTATTATTATTATTATTATTAGTAGTAGTAGTAGTAGTCGTAGTAGTAGTCGTAGTAGTAGTAGTAGTAGTAGTAGTAGTAGTAGTGGTAGTAGTAGTAGTAGCAGTAATAATAGTAGTAGTCGTAGTAGTAGTAGTAGTAGTAGTAGTAGTAATAGTAGTAGTAGTAGTCGTAGTCGTAGTAGTAGTAGTAGTAGTAGTAGTAGTAGTAGTAGTAGTAATACGAATATTCGTACAAGTAATGGTAATGGTAGAAGTAGTACTAATAGTAGTAGTAATCGTAGTAGTAGTCGTCGTCGTAGTAGTTCCCCAATCAGAGCTTGCTTCTGTAGGGGTCCTAGCGGATATAAAGCTGAGGTGAGGTCGGCGGCCCATTTCGGTGGCCGGGGCCGGGTGCCCGGGTGCTCGGGGGTGCCCAGGTGGCCGATTTCGGTGGCCGGGCCCAGGTGCCCGGGTGCCCGGGGGTGCTCGGGGGTGCCCGGGGGTGCCCAATAGCCCAGTAGCGCCCTATAGCCGTATAGCCCTATAGCCTTATATCCCTATAGCCCTAATAGCCTTATATCCCTATAGCCCCATAGCCCATATAACTCTACAGCCCCATAGCCCTATGGCCCTATAGGTCACAGTCCTATAGCCCTATAGCCCTATAGCCCGATAGCCGTATAGCCCTAACAAAAATCTGTTTGGGGTTTTTCTCAGATATCAAAATTCGCCGGCCCAACGGGCCAGAGGCGTGCTAAGATCTCCGGTGACTGCTTTACAATCTTTCTATATTTCTACTTCGCGCGCGCGGGGCGGCCCCTGGGGGTCCCCGGGCGGAAAGTACCCCGGCAAGGTCCTGAGAGAGTCCCGGGAGGAGTCACCAGGGCGCTCCAGCAGCGCACCAACGCGGCTCCGAGACGTCCCCGAGAGCCCCAAGAAGGGCCAAGAGGCTTCCAAGAGGCCTTCAAGATGCTACATGAGGGGTCCGAGATGCCACAAGATCGCTCCAAGACGCCCACGATGGCCCCCAGACGCCCCAAGAGGCCTCCAAGAGCACTCCCGAGAGGGCCCCAAGAGGCAACATTCATTGCTTTTCCTAAGGTTTTGGATGAATTTTCACGTTTCCACCTTTTCGGCTTCACGACACCCCAAGACGGCCCAAGAAGACCCCAAGACCGCCCCAAGAGGGCCCAAGAGGCCCCCAAGAGGGCCCCAAGACGGCCCAAGAGGGCTCCAAGACGGCCGAAGAGGGCCCCAAGGACGCCCCAAGAGAGGCCCCAGGGGGGGAACACGAAACAATATTTCGAGCCCTCGGCCCTCAGAAGTCCCCAGGAGGCCCCAAGAGGCCCCTAAGAGGCCCCAAAGAGGCCCCCAACAGGCCCTCAGGAGGCCCCCAAGAAGCCCCCAAGCGGCCCCTGCAGGCCACCCAAATGCCCCCCCAGCACGCAAGAAAACAGGACGAAGAGGAGAAACAAAAAACTTTTCCTTGCCGCCCGCGTCCGCAACGACAGAGGACATCAGCACTACACGAGAATCAACGTTCCCATTCAACGCCTGCCACCGTCCGACACGACAAAAGAGGCACAACCAGAGTCCCCCGCCCCCTGCAGCTCCGCACTGCCGACGGCCACTCGGCCAGTCAACGGCGGTGCGCGATATGGGCCGGCGGAATGAGCGAAGCGATTAAATAATATTAGTAATGGAAGTCGTGGTAGTAGTGGTAGTCGTCGTAGTAGCGGTCGTAGTAATACTTTCCATGGTAGTGATAGTCGTCGTAGCAGTAGTAGTCGTAGTAGTAGTAGTAGTAGTAGTAGGAGTACTAGTAGTAGTAGTCGTAGTAGTAGAGGTAGTAGTAATCGTAGAAGTAATAATACTAATAATACTTGTGATCGTAGTGGTGGTAGTACTAGTAGTAGTAGTAGTAGTAGTAGTAGTAGTAATATATTATTAGTAGTAGTAGTAGTAGTAGTAGTAGTAGTAGTAGTAGTAGTAGTAGTAGTAGTAGTCGTAGTAGTACTAGTAGTAGTAGTAGTAGTAGTAGTAGTAGTAGTAGTAGTAGTACTAGTAGTAGTAGTAGTAGTAGTAGTAGTCGTAGTAGTAGTAGTAATAGTAGTATTAGTAGTAGTAGTAGTAGTAGTCGTAGTAGTAGTAGTAGTAATAGTAGTAGTAGTAGTAGTAGTAGTAGTAGTAGTAATCCCAGTAGTACTAGTAATGGTAGAAATACAAGTAGTAGTAGTAGTGGTAGTAGTAGTAGTCGTAGTAGTAGGAGTAGTAGTAGTAGTAGTCGTAGTAGGAGTAGTAGTAGTCGCAGTAGTAGTAGTAGTAGTAGTAGTCGCAGCGATAACAATACTAGTAATGGTAGTAGTAGTGGTAGTAGTAGTGTAGTGAGAGTAATTGTAATAGTAGTAGTTGTGGTCGTAATGATCATACTAGCTTCGGCAAGCTAATGGGAGTCGTATTAGTATTCGTAGTAGTAGTAGTAGTAGTAGTAATCGTAGTAGTAGTTGTAGCAGTAGTAATCGAAATCGTACTGCTACAAATCAGACTTGTAGTAGTAGTAGTAGTAGTAGTAGTAGTAGTAGTCGTAGTAGTAGTAGTAGTAGTAGTAGTAGTAGTAGTAGTAGTAGTAGTAACCGTAGTACAAGTAGAAGTGGTGCAAGTAATGGTCGTAGTGGTGGTCGTCGTAAGCGTAGTCGTAGTGCTACTGTCCATGGTCGTGGTAGTCGTCGTAGCACTAGTAGTAGTAGTAGTAGTAGTAGTAGTAGTTGTTGTTGTAGTAGTAGTAGAGGTAGTAGTAGTAGTAGCGGTAGCAGCAGTAGTAGTATTAGTAGTAGTAGTAGTAGTAGTAGTAGTCGTAGTCGTAGTAGTAGTAGTAGTCGTCGTAGTAGGTGTAGTAGTAGTAGTGGTCATGGTAGTAGTAGTCGTCGTCGTCGTAGTAGTAGTAGTGGTAATAATAGTAGTAGGCGTAGTAGTAGTAGCAGCAGTAGTAGTAGTAGTAGTAGTAGTAGTAGTAGTAGTAGTAGTAGTAGTAGTAGTAGTAATAGTAGTAGTAATAGTAGTAGTAAAAGTAGTGGTAGTAGTAGTAGTAGTAGTAGTAGTAGTAGTAGTAGTAGTAGTAGTAGTCGTAGTAGTAGTAGTAGTAGTAGTAGTAGTCGTCGTCGTAGTAGTAGTAATGAGAGTAGCCGTAGCAGTAGTAGTAGAATTGGTCGTAGTAGTACTGGAAATATTAGTAAACGTAGTCGGAGTCGCATTCGTATTCGTATTCGTATTCGAAGAAGAAGAAGTAGTCGTAGTAGTAGTTGTAGTAGTAGTAGTAGTAGTAGTAGTAGTAGTAGTAGTAGTAGTAGTAGTAGTTGCAATAGTCGTAGTGGTAGTAGTCGGAGTAATCGTAGGAATGCTAATGCTGGTAGTGGTGGTGGTAGTAGTAGTAGTAGTAGTAGTAGGAGTGGTAGTAGTAGTAGTAGTAGTAGTAGTAGTAGTAGTAGTAGTAGTAGTAGTAGTAGTAGTAGTCGTAGTAGTAGTGGTAGTGGTAGTAGTAGTAGTAGTAGTAGTAGTAGTAGTAGTAGTAGTAGTAGTAGTAGTAGTAGTAGTCGTAGTCGTAGTCGTAGTAGTAGTAATAATATTACCAGTAATCGGGAGCCCCCCATGGGGCCGCGAAGCGCTGTGGATCGCATGCGAATGCAGCCATTGGGGCCTCAGCCACTGGGGCTTCCCTTCCGGTGGAGGAGGGCGGGCGGTTTTCAAAATGTTGCTCTCGCCTAAGCGCGGCGCGCATTCGTTTTAACATTTTCCAAGAGTTTCACGGATTGAGGGCGGGTGGTTTTGAACATGTGGCTCTCGCTTTCGCCTTAGCGCGGCGCACAGTCGTTTAAACATTTGGAAGAGCTTCACCACTTGAGGGCGGTTCCTTTTCAAAGTACGGCTCTCACGTTAGCGCGACGCACATTCCTTTTGAGCATTTGCAAACGCTTCGCGGATTGAGGGCATGTGGTTTTCAAAATGTGTCTCTCGCCTTAGCGCGGCGCGCATTCGTTTTAACATTTTGCAGAAGTTTCACGGATTGAGGGTGGTTCCTTTTCAACATGTGGCTCTTGCCTTAGCGCCGCGCACATTCGTTTGCAACATTTTCAAGAATTTCACGGATTCGCATCATCAGCGTGCCAGACCTTGTGTTTTGGAAAGGGTTCAGGATTATGCGGGTGCAACAATTACGTTGGTTCTGTGCGCTGAAATCCCAGGGATGGCGTTCTGGCACGATTCAGGATCGTCAGGACGCAACAGTCAGGTTGATCCGTGGCATTGGAATCCTGGGGGCGATGTTTTGGCATGCTTCAAGGTCATCAATCGGTTGTCTTCCAACGAGGCAGTTCCCTCAATGGAAATGAACCGTTGCAGGGGACTATGAAGAGGGAGCTTTTTGGGAGGGTTGACTCCAACATCGCTGATGACTCTTGGGCTTACACCGCTCCTCCTCCTCCTCCTCCTCCTCCTCCTCCCCAGCCTCCTCCTCCTCCTCCTCCTCCCCTCTCCTCTCGTGCTGCTCCTCCTCCTCCTCCTCCTCCTCGCCTCCACCTCCTCCTCCTCCTTTCCTCCCTTCCTCGTGTCCTGCTCCTTCTACCTCCATCCTCCTCCTCCCTCCATGCTCTCGCCTCCTCTCACTCCTCCTTTTTTCTACCCCCTCCCTTTTCTACCTTCCTCCTCTTCTCCTCCGCTCCACCTCCTCTTCCTCCCCCCTCCCTCTTCTCACCTCCGACACGCCTCCTCCTCCTCCTCTCCTCCATCCGCTCGATCCTCCTTCTCCCTCCTCCTTCTTCCTCCTTCTCTCCTCCTCCTCTCCTCCTCTCCTCCTCCTCCTTCCTCCTCCTCCTCCTCTCCCCTCCTCTCCTCCGCCTCCTCCTCCTCCCCCTCCTCCCCCCTCCCCCTCCTCGTCCTCCTCGTCGTCGTCGTCGTCCTCCTCCTCCTCCTTCCTCTACTATTCCTTCGTCCTTTTTTTCTTCCTCCTCCTCCCCCCGCCCCATCCCCCTCCCCCTCCCTCCTCCTCCTCCTCCTCCTCCTCCTCCTCCTCCTCCTCCTCCTCCTCCTCACCCCCCTTCTCCTCCTCCTCCTCCTTCTCCTCCTCCTCCTCCTCGTCCTCCTCGACCTCCGGGTGGAGGGGGGGAGAAGGAAGGGAATGGGAGGAGA
This sequence comes from Prorocentrum cordatum, assembly GCA_963575745.1. Taxonomy (NCBI): domain Eukaryota; class Dinophyceae; order Prorocentrales; family Prorocentraceae; genus Prorocentrum; species Prorocentrum cordatum. Next base: position 66,451 of record CAUYUJ010017108.1, read on the forward strand.
GGAGGAGAGGGGGGGGGAGTGGAGAAGACGAGAGGAGACGGGAGGAGGGGAGGAAAAGAGAGGAGAGGAGAACATGTGAGGAGATGAGACAACAGGGGGAGAGGACAGGAGGAGGGGAGAGCAGAGGAGGAGAGGAGGAGATGAGAGGAGGAGAGGAGAAGAGGAGAGGTGAGGAACATGCGAGGAGTGGAAGGGAGAGGAGGAGACGAATGGAGAGGAGAGGAGGGAGAGAAGAGGAGGGAGGAGAAGAGAGGAGGAGAGGAGAGGAACACATGGCAGTAGAAGAAGAGATGAGAAACCGAGAGGAGAGGAGAGGAGATGACTGGAGGAGAGGACTGGAGGAAAGGACTGGAGGAAAGGAAAGCAGAGGAGGAGGAGGAGGAGGAGGAGGAGGAGAAAGAGGAAGAGACAAACGCCCGAATACCAGGGGATCCGGAAGGCGGGAACCTGTAACTTCGGAGTTCCGGGTTTCTGGGCGGGACACCTAACGAGCAATCCGAAGTTCTGGGTTCCCGCGTCGCCCCCGCCTGGACGCGACCGTTTCCCCTTATTCTCGTCCTCGTCCTGGTACTCCAACTCCTGCTCCCTCCTCTTCATCTTTTTTTCTCCTTTCTCCTCCTCCTCATGCTTCTTCTCCTTATCCTCCTCCTCGTCCTTCTTCTCCTCCGCCATACTTATCATTGTCATCATCATCATCATCATCATCATCATCATCATCATCATCATCATCATCATCATCATCATCATCATCATCATCATCATCATCATCATCATCATCATCATCTCCATCATCATCATCATCATCATCATCATCATCATCATCATCATCATCATCATCATCATCATCCTCATCAGTATCATTGTCCGCATCACCACCATCATCGTTATCATCATCATCATGATCATAATCACCGTCGTCGTCGTCACCATCTATTTCGTTTCCTTCATGCTCATCATCATCATCATCATCATCATCATCATCATCATCATCATCATCATCAGCAGCAACATAATCATGATCGTCAGCATCGTCACCACCATGGTCAGCGGCGAAAAGAAGCCATTTTGGGTTCCTGACGGGGCCCTCGAAGGCCCCTTTGGAGGCCCTCAAAGGCTTCTTTTCTGGAGCCCTCGCTGCCCCCCCATTTTGTCGCCCCCCATTGCGCGACGCCCAACTTACAGGGGATATGTCGGCCCCTATCCCAGGCTTCGTGGGGTTTTCGTTTGGACTAAAAATTTGGGACCCAACCCTGGGATATACGATGAGGGGCGTCCATCCTCGATAGGGGTGCGTCCGAGTAGCCCCCTCGGGGTGTATCCCAGGGTTTCCCTCCTGTTCTGGGCGGCTTCCTTTTTCGCCGCAGAGTCAGGGGCTCGCCTGCGACCAACCAGAACGCTCCGAGAGCGTTCCGGAACGCTCTGGGACGGATTGTTACATCTCGAGTCCAGGCCCGACCGACCTCTGCCGCCGGGAGGCGAGCTCCTCGGCGGCCTCGCTAGAGCTCTGCGGCTGCTGCTCGCTCGCCCGCGGCCTCCTGTTTGGACGCGCGAAATGGGTACGGAACAATTTATCGCCGATCAAACACGGGTCTGACGCGAGATGACACAGCGACCTTATGCGGTGGCTTACGCGGTCCGCCAGCGCGGCACGCCACACTGGAAACGAGGGCGCTTACGCGCGACTTGACGCGGGGAGCTCGCGTGCCAATGTCGGCGCAGACGACCCCTTGCGTCGCTCACGATGCCCAACAACAAATGTTGCCCAAAACTGACAGCGGCCGCTGTTGGGCAGGCGGCCTTTTGTCTCAAATGGACAACGTCCGCGGCGGCGCGGACAGCGAGTCCTGGTCAGAATGAGCAGCGAACTGCTGTTGGAGCCGGCTTTTTCCCAACCATCCTGTGGTGTTGGGTTCTCATTTTGAAGAAACAACGCCCCGCGTCCCTCCCTCCCCCTCCTCCCGCCTCCTCCTCCCTCCTCCATTATCACCATCATCTCATTATCCTATCATCCTCATCCATGCGTTCCCCCATCGATTTCGGCACACCCCGCACACGCTTCCTGGCCCCATGGGGAGCACCGCCGAAGGTCCCACTGGCGGAACTCGCACGCGGTTCCCCTCCCAATACACATTTCGTGTCCCAATAACGAGCCTCACCGAAGGTTCCCGTGGTGGAACACGCATGCGGTTCCCCCGCCCAGTACAACGGTTCGTGGCCCCATAAGAAGGTTCCAGTGGCTGTGCTCGCATGCTATCTGCTATCCCCCACCCAGTGCAGCGTTTCGTGGCCCCATGGGGAACTTCGACGAAGGCACCGGTGGTGGAGCTTGCATGCGGCTTCCCCACACCCAGTACAACGTTCCGTGGCCCCATAGGGAGCTCCATCGAAGGTCCGTCCCAGTGGCGGTGTCCGCATGCGATGCCTCCACCCAGTACAGCGCTTCGTGGCCCCAAAGGGAGCTCCACCGAAGGTCCCAGTGGCGGAACTCGCATGCGGTTCCCCCACCCAGTACAGCTCCACCGAAGGTCTCAGTGGCGGAACTCGCATGCGGTTCCCCCGTACAGCGGTTCGTGGCCCCATAAGAAGGTTCCAGTGGCTGCGTTCGCATACTATCCCCCACCCAGTGCAGCGCTTCGTGGCCCCATAGGAATCTCCGCCGGAGGCGCCCGTGGTGGAGCTTGCATGTGGTTTCCGAACACCCAGTGCAGTGTTCCGAGGCCGCATAAGGAGCTCCACCGAATGTCCGTCCCAGTGGCGGAACTCGCATGTGGTTTCCCCCGCCCAGTACAAGATTTCGTGGCCCTATGGGGAGCTCCACCGAAGGTTCCAGTGGCGGAACTCGCATGCGGTTCCTCCGCCCAGTACAATGTCTCGTGGCATGATAGGGAGCCCCACCAAAGACCCCAGTGGCGGAGCTCGCATGCGGGTCCCCCGCTCAATACAGCGTCTTGTGTCTCCATAGGGAGCTCCACCGAAGGTCCCAGGGGCGGAGCTCGCATGCCGTTCCCCCACCCAATACAATGGTTCGTGGCCCCATAGGGAGCTCCAGGTTCTGAGAGCCATGAGGGAGGAGGTGACGTTGCACGTCGACAAGGCGGAGTACCACGCCCAGGCACGGTTGTTGAAGCAGCACAACTATGGGGCCATGATCCTCCTGAGAGGTGCGCCGAAATGGCCCGCGGCCGCCATGCAAACCCTGCCACTGGCGCCTTCGGTGGAGCTCCTATGGGGCCACGATCCTCGTGATGGGTGTGCCGAAATGGCCCGAGGCCGCCATGCGAACCTTGCTACTGGCGCCTTCGGTGGAGCTCCTATGGGGCCACGATCCTCGCGAGGGGTGTGCCGAAATGGCCCGAGGCCGCCATGCGAACCCTGCCAATGGCGCCTTCGGTGGAGCTCCTTATGGTGCTGGTGCCCACGAACCGCGTGATGGGTGTGCCGAATGGGCCGGGGCCGCCATGCGAACCCTGCCACTGGCGCCCTCGGTGGAGCTTCCCACAGGGCCACGAGCCGTGTGAGGGATGCGCCGAAATGAGCTGGGGCCGCCATGCGAACCCTGCCACTGGCGCCTTCGGTGGAGCTCCCTATGGGGCCACGTTGGGCATTCGCTCGAGCTCTTTATGGGGCCACGAAACGTGTGAGGAGTGTGCCGAAATGGCCCGCGGCCGCCATGCGAACCCTGCCACTGGCGCCTTCGGTGGAGCTCCGAATGGGGCCACGATCCTTGTGAGGGGTGTGCTGAAATGGCCCGAGGCCGCCATGAGAACCCTGCCGCTGGCGCCTTCGGTGGAGCTCCTTATAGGGACCACGAAACGTGTGAGGGGTGTGCGGAAATGGGCCGGGGCCGTCATGCAACCTTTCCCTCTGGGGCCTCAGGTGGAGCTCCCTATGGGGCCACGAAACGTGTGACGGGGGTGCCGATATGGGGCGAAGCCGCCATGCAACTTTTCCCTCTGGGGCCTTAGGAGGAGCTCCCTATGGGGCCACGAAGCGTGTGAGGGGTGTGCCGACATGAAGCGAGGCCGCCATGCAACTTTTCCCTTTGGGGCCTCAGGTGGAGCTCCCTATGGGGCCACGAAACGTGTGAGTGGTGTGCCGAAGTGGGGCGGGGCCGTCATGCAACCTTTCCCTCTGGGGCCTTAGGTGGAGCTCCCTATGGGGCCACGAAGCGTGTGAAGGGGTGTGCCGAGTTGGGGCGAGGCCGTCATGCGAACTTTCCTTGTGGGGCCGCCAAGAAACGTATGAGGGGTGTTCCGGAATGGGTCAGGGCTGGCAGCGCGGATGCCCAGGATGACTATGAAGCAGAGGTTGATGCTGATGATGATGATGATGATGATGATGATGATGCTGATGATGAGGGAGGAGGGGGAAGAGGGAGGAGGGGGATGATGATGGGGATGATGATGATTCTGATTCTGATTCTGATTCTGATGATGATGATGATGATGAGGGGGAGGAGGAGGAGGAGGAGGAGGAGGAGGAGGAGGAGTGAGTGAGTGAGTGAGTGAGTGAGTGAGTGAGTGAGTGAGTGAGTGAGTGAGTGAGTGAATGAGTGGGTGGGACGCGGGGCGCTGTCTCTTCAAAACGAGGACCCAACACCACAGAATGGTTGGGACAAAAATCGTTAGACCGCCTGTCGCCCAGAGGGCTGGCGGGATTATTCGCGATACTGGGCGTGATCGGGGGATGGGGGGGGATTGCGTCCCCGCCGATCATATCACGGCGGGGTGCCGCTGGATAGGAAATCCTCGTGGGACATCTTTTGCACATGCGGGCTTAGCATAACGTGATTCGGGGGGAGGGCCGATCACGGTCCTGATCGCCCAAACCTACAAAACTGGCTCCAGCGAACTGCTGCTGGGCATTGTACCCTGAGATCCGACGCCCGGAAAAAATAGCTTGGCGAAGGACCCAACCATGTGCAATTGTGAATGCCGCAATTGTGAATATCATCTTCGCCCGCGCTCCCTATGTGGCCACGGCTTCCCGCCGGAACCCGACATAACATACTCAGGAACACGTTCGTGGCCGTCTTCACGGGCGCCGACGACGATAAGGACGGCGTCCCCCTGACCGAGGAGCAGAAGCAAGAGAAGGCTTTGAGAGCCGTGAGGGAGGAGGTGGCGTTGCACGTCGACAAGGCGGAGTACCACGCCGAGGCGCGGTTGTAAAAGCAGCACAACCATGGGGCCACGATCCTCGTGAGGGGTGTGCCGCAATGGCCCGGGGCCGCCATGCGAACCCTGCCACTGGCGACTCCGCTGGAGCTCCTGTGGGGCCACGATCCTCGTGAGTGGTGTGCCGAAATGGCCCGAGGCCGCCATGCGAACCCTGCCACTGGCGCCTTCGGTGGAACTCCCTCTGGGGCCACGATCCTCGTGAGGGGTGTGCCGAAATTGCCCGAGGCCCCCATGCGAACCCTGCCACTGGCGCCTTCGGTGGAGCTCTCTCTGGGGCCACGATCCTCGCGAGGTGTGTGCCCGAATGGCCCGAGGCCGCCATGCGGCCTCGGGAGGAGGAGGAGGAGGAGGAGGAGGAGGAGGAGGAGGAGGAGGAGGAGGAGGAGGAGGAGGAGGAGGAGGAGAGGAGGAGGGAGGAGCAGGAGGAGCAGGGGAGGAGCAGGAGCAGGAGGGAGGAGGAGAGGAGGAGAAGGAGGAGGAGGAGGAGGAGGAGGAGGAGGAGGCGGAGGAGGAGGAGGAGGGAGGTGGAGGCGGAGGCGGAGGCAGAGGCGGAGGCGGAGGCGGAGGCGGAGGAGAGGAGGAGGAGGAGGAGGAGGGGAGGAGGAGGAGGAGGAGGAGGAGGAGGAGCAGGTGTATGATGATGATGATGATGAGGAGGAGGAGGAGGAGGAGGAGAAGGAGGAGGAGGAGGAGGAGGAGGAGGGAAGGAGGAAGGAACGCGGGGCGCCGTCTCTTCAAAACGAGGACCCAACACCACAGGATGGTTGGGAAAACTCGAGTCGCCAGGATCTTTGGATGCCCACTCTTTTCCTGCCCAGGTCGTTCGTGCCGATCCTGGGGGACTGCGGCGCGGGGCCGCTGGGAGCGCCGCGCGCGGCGCCGCCGCGGGGGGACTGCGGCGCGGAGCCGCCGTCGGGGGCGCCGCGCGCGGCGTCGCCTTTCGGGAACGTCCACGAGGGGGGCGTCCAAGAGGGGGGGCATCCAGGGAGGGGGGGGGGCGCGTCCAACCCAGACCCCCTCGCGTTGTGGCAAAAATCACGCCGGGAGGTTTTTCGCGATTTTCGGCCTCTGGGGGCCCTTACAGTGCCTCGGGGCCGTCGAAAACGACGCAGGATGAGAAGCTGGTCCTGGGGAAGGGGTCCAGGCTTCTGGCGGTCGACGTTGTGAACAAATCACGACGTCGGGGGGTCTGGGAAGAGGGGGGGTCGCAACTCATGGCCCGAGGTATGTGCGCGGAAGAAGTGGGCGGGGGCCAGGGGGCGCCTTGAGGGAAGAGAAGGAGGCCATGAAATCCAGGCAAGCATCATTCGGGGTCCACCAACGGGGGGGGGACCCCGAGGGGTGGGCGCGAGTTCGATCCGCTGGTGCATCGAATTTCCGAAAAACGATGCCCCCCGCGCGCCCCGATTGTCGACGCCTCTTGGGTTCCGGCGGCGGCCGGAGACCTCGTTCTGCATCGTTTCTCTGCGGTACGATGGCCAACATACCGAACTCCCCCCCCCCCTTGTGCCCCCCCCCACCTTTGCGAGGTCCCGAATCATGGCCCAGGCCATGATACCCCCTCCCAGGCATCCCCCACCCCCCTTTCCCTCGACGCCCGCCTGCTGGTCTTCGGATCACAACTCGGGCCTCCAGCGGCCGCTCGGGAAGATCCAGGCGCTCCCGGGAAGCGCTCGACGAGGCGCAGCTGCCAGAGCGCACCCCCGAGGCGAGGACACCCTGCAGGAACCAGCGACGCATTACTGCCCCCTCGGAGATCCAACGCCTTTTGTTGGCGGCGAGCGCTGGGGGGGAATTGAGAAGGGGCGGGTCTTCTCAGAAGGCTCCGAAAGCCTCGGACCTTCTGAGAAAATTTCGGAGCCTCCTCCGAAGACACAGAAAACCTCTGCGAAGGCTGGAGGGCTTCTGAGAAGCCCCGTCGCCTTCTGAGGAGGCCTGCTCCTCCTCCTGGCCATCGCTCGGACGTCCATTCCCCGTGTTCTTTTCGGTTTCGTGCGTGGTTTCTTCGCCAAATGCTCAGGGATGCTCCTCGATGGTCCCCGCCGAAGGACACATGTGCACGCCCGAGCAGCGACGCCAAACCTCGCTCCCCCCCCCCAGGCGCGCCGCCGATCTCAGACACGGCCCTGGGGCCCGCGGAGGGCCCCGAGGGCCCGAGAACGGCGAACCCCCCAGGAAGGCCCACACTGGAAGGGACCCCTGGCGACCGAGAGGTCCCACGCCTCTCGGGCCCGGCGCCCCCCCTCGGCCGCCCCCGAGCCGCCTCGGGGCGACTGCGGCGCAGCGCCGCCGCTGAGGCTGCAGCGGCGCAGGGCGCCGTCGCGCGGGGGCCGCGGTGCGGAGCCGCCAGCGCCGGGGGCGTCGCGCGCGCAGGGCCGGGGCGCCGCGCCGCCGCGCTGCAGCAGGTCGACGCCGTCCCCGGGCCTGGGCGCGGGGGGCCCGCTCTTCCGGACTCCTCTCGGGGTTGAAGGTGGGGGGGGAAGAGGAAGAGGAGCAGGAGGAGGAGGAGGCGGGGAGGAGGAGGAGGAGGAGGAGGAGGAGGAGGAGGAGGAGGAAGAGGAGGGGGGGAGGGGGAGGGGAAGGAGGAGGAGGAGGCGGAGGAGGAGGAGGAGGAGGAGGAGGAGGAGGAGGAGGAGGAGGCGGAGGAGGGAGGAAGGAAGGAAGAACGGAGGAAGGCCGAAGGGAGGAAGGACGGAATGAGGAGGAGAGGAGGAGGAAGGAGAGGAGGAGGAGGCGGAGGAGGAGGAGCGGAGGCGGGAGGAGGAAGGAGGAGGAGGAGGAGGAGGAGGAGGAGGAGAGGAGGCGGAGGAGGAGGAGGAGGAGGAGGAGGAGGAGGAGAGGAGAGGAGGAGGGGAGGAGGAGGAGGAGAGGAGGAGGAGGAGGAGGAGGAGGAGGAGGACGGGAGGAGGGAGGAGGAGGCGGAGGAGAGGAGGAGGAGGAGGAGGAGGAGGAGAGGAGGAGGAGGAGGAGGAGGAGGAGGAGGAGGAGGGGAGGAGGAGGAGGAGGAGGAGGAGGAAGGAGGAGGAGGAGGAGGAGGAGGAGGGGGAGGGAAGGAGGAGGAAGAATTCGGCCTCCTTCCTCGTCATGATATCTACGCATCTCCTCCTTCCCCCTTCTTCCTTCTGTCGGCCTGTCGTGCTCCCCTTTCTTTACACCGATTCTCCGCCAGCCAGCGACTCCTGGAGCGGTGCTCCAGGAGTCGCCTGGCTTTCTATTGTTCACCTCCCCCAAGGCCGACCTGCCCAGGGGGGGGAGGGCAGCGTTCGGAGAACTCGCATGCCATCAGGAGCCAGGAGCCAGGATGAAGAAGAGGAACTTAGAGGAATCATCAGGAACCAGGAGCCAAGAGGAATCAGGAACCAGGAAGCAAGAAGGAGGAAAGAGGAAAGAGGAAAGAGGAGGAGGAGGAGGAGGAGGAGGAGGAGGAGGAGGAGGAGGAGGACTGAGGAGGAGGACTGAGGAGGGGGGCCATCCCCTTACAGCCACGCAGCGAGTGCTCCGTACGGGTACTTCCGTCCTCTCTCTCTCTCTCTCCTTCTGCCTCGGCCATTGCCTTCTCCTCTGCCTCCGCCTTTGCCTCGCTCGAATCGCTCCCCCAAATGCTGCGCGGTGGCGCCGCCGTCTCTCCCGTTTTTGTTGTTCTCTCTCTCTCTCTCTGTCTCTTTTTGTTGTTGTTGTTGTTCTTTCATTTTTTTTTTTTTTTTTTTGTTTTTTTTTTTTTTTTTTTTTTTTTTTTTTCTCTCTCTCTCTCTCTCTCTGCGCTAAAGTGTTCCTAGAGGCGGCTGGCTTCCAACACGCCTTTTCGAGCAAAACGTTTCAGGCCCCTCCAAGTGGTGCTCCCGCTGCAGCGCTGGCCACAAGTTAGGATCAGATCCCTGCCCCCGTCGTTCCAAACGGCGCCCTCGTCCCTGCGCGGGCCCACACCCTCGTCCCTGCGCGGGCCCCACACTTGGATCCGATGCCATTCTCGCTGTTGCCGCCCGCTCCTCTCCACTCTTCCGCCGTCCCCAGGTCCCGGTGCTCGCCTCGCTCCTGGATATTCATGCGCAACCTCCTCCTCTCCCTCCTCCTGCTCCGAGGTACACGCCCCCCCCCTCTCATTGTGCTGCGCACGGTGGGATCACTTTGGGGATCAACGCCCCATTGGGCACCCCAAGCCGCGGAGATACCACTTAACATGGACAGGGGTGGGTGAGATGGGCCGGATGTCAGGTATGGCGCGAGCGCGCTGGTCTGATACGGATCCTGATCTTCTCTCTCCTCTGTCACTGTGCGGCTGTTCCTCCGCCTCTCCCTCGCATCGTCCTCAGGCGCACGCGCACACACCGTCTCTCGGACCACGTCCCCTGGATATCCCGAATGGGGGTTCTGCTTGTTGGTGGGACTTCCGCGCTTCCGTCCTAATCGCTCCCGCCTTCTACACTCAGAGCCGTTCGTGCCCAGCTCAGCTAAGTCGCACTCAGCCTTACCCACACTCAATCTCTCATGTTCCAACTGGTCACACCCAGACTCGCTCGTACTCAAATTCGATGATACTCTAATTCGCTCGCACTTCAATTCGCTCACACTCAAGCCACTCGCGCTCATATTCACTCACACTAATAAGACTCACTCGTACTGAGTCGTATTCACTCAACCTCACATTCACTCACACTCAGACTCGCCCACGCTCTAATTCATCCGTGCTCAAATATTCCCCGATCAGATCTTGCCAGTGGGGGTCCTAGCAGATTCATAAGGTTGGGTGAGGTGCGTCGGGAACTTCCTAAGTGCCCGGGTGCCTGGGCGGCGGGTGCCCGGTGCGTCAGGAATTTTCCGGGTGCCCGGGTGCCCTGGCGGCGGGTGCCCGGGTGCCCGGGTGCCCTATAGCCCTACAGCCCTATAACCCTATAGCCCTGTATCCCTATAGCCCCGTAGCCCTACAGCCCTACAGCCCTATCGCCCAACAGTCCCCGAGGGCTATGCCCCTATAGCCCTATAGCTCTCTAGCCCTATAGTCCAATAGCCCCGTAGACCTATGGCCCTATCGCCCCACAGCCGTATTGCTATATAGACTTGTAGCCCTGTAGCCCAATAGCCCTATATACCTATGGCCCCATAGCCCTATAGCCCTATAATCCTATAGCCCTATAGATCGATAGCCCCAACAAAAAATCGGATTGGGGCTTCTCTCTGGTATCATACGTATGTTTGGATTCGTGTGTAACCGCATTCAGCCGTAACGTCACCACGATGTAGTAGGCATAAATCTCGGGCACCCCAAGGAAGAGTCGCCAGGGGGAGGGGGGAGGCACTGGCCAGTTCGCGGCCACATTGAGGGGATGTTTCGATCGGTTCGCTGTTTTGGCGTCGCCGACCAATCCGTTTTTGAGAGCGACCATCGCCGTATAGCAGCCATGACAGTCGGGAGTTCCAATGAGGAGCCGCCACATGGGGTGGGGCACTTGCCCATTCGCAACAACTTGGTGGGAATGTCTCGAATCGTTCGCTTGTTTGGCGTTCTCGACTCCTCTCTGTTAACGGGCCTCACATGACCACTGCGGTATGGGAGGCGAAGAGTTCGGGAGGAGCCGCCAAGGAGGCCTCATGATCACCGCGATGCAACAGGCAGCGCGTCTGGGCCACCGAAGGGGGGGGGGCCACTCAGATGCTCGCGCGGAATTGCCAGGAACTGAAGTCCACGTCTGTGAATCTCCGCGCCGCGGTCCTTTTCAGTGCTTGTTTTCTTCCTGGCACTGGCACCTCCCACCCGAGAAGAGCATCATAACCACTCATTTTCCGAAATTCACTTCGACGGGCGTGCCAGGCGCGGGGCGCTCCATCCGCTTAGGTGGAGGCTCTGGCCCCCGCGGCGCGCCGCGGGGAAAATCGAGCGGGGCGGGGGGGCGGACAGCGAGAGCCGCGCGTCAGCGCTAGAGCGGAAATGGCCCCGGACGATGCGAGCATGCCCGCCGTAGGTGCTAATGTGCCACTCGCATGATAAATCATGCGCGCTGCACTGGCACCCCCCCGCCCGAGAAGAGCATCAGAGCCGCTCATTTTCCGAGTGCCACTTCGACGGGCGTGCCAGGCGCGGGGCGCTCCATGCTCTGGCCCCCGACCGCCCCCGCCGTCTGGCACCTCCATGCAGCCCCTGAAGCACCGGGCAAATGCGACTCGGTGCTCAAAAGGGGCCATGGCGTGCGCAGCCAGCCCGGACCTCCAGCCACATCGCGTCACCCAGGCAGCCGCGGGCATGGTGGGCGGCCCGACGAGGACGGCGTGCAAGACACCGGATTCGCGGTTGAGCACCTTCCTGACCGGGTTGCTCCCGCCGGCGCAGGCGGGCAGCTGCAGCTCGTCCTCCGGGCGAACCGCCGTGTCCTGCAGCTCGCAGCGCAGCAAATGGCGTCCCGGCTCCGAACGTACCTCGTCGAGCACCATGTCGACGAGACCCTCTGGGGTCGACTGGCCGCGGCGGAGCTCGCCGAACTCGGATCGCAGCTCCGCGACCTGGCCAAGCGCGGACTCGAGGTCGAGGTTGCTGCCAGCGCGCCTGGCCCACTCAGCGGCCGCGTCCAGCGATGCCTCCCGCGCGTGCCCCTGGGCGGCGGATGAGCCCCAGTGCCCCGGGAGTTGGATCGCCCGCAGGTCGACCCCGAGGCGCGCCAGGCCTTGCGCCCCGGTGGGGCGAAGGCTGTGGCCCCCGACGCGCTCAGAGCCGTCTGGCGCCGCTGATCTGGCCCCAAACGGCATGTGCTGGGCACGACGGGCGAGGGGGCTGGCCAGGGGTGCGCGAGCAGCCGTGCGTCCTCGCCACGCCCAACGCTGTCGCGTCCGTCTTCGACGCTGGCAAATGCCACGTTACCGCAGGGCGGTCGCCCCGCACGAGTTCAATGAGGCACGCTCTGGCCGTGGAAAGCTCGATCTCCCGGGTCATCCGCCATGCCCCGGCCGCCATGGTGCTTCTGGGGCCGATGGGCCCCCTATGTTCTAAGCGCCGTGGCCTCCTGGGAGGTCGCCCAGCCGCTCGAACCGCAGGGGGCGCGCCTTGACGGCGAGGCCCACGCCGCGCGAGCAGGAGCGTAAGCTGTCCTTCGCAGCCCGCGCGAAATCGGCCTGCAGGGTGAAGCCGGCGCGCTCTGCGAGGGCCCGGCACGCTGACGCGTAGGCCTCTGCGGTGCGGTGGCCCCCCTCCTTGAGGCTGGCGCGTAGATGCGTCGCCTTGGCCGGCGTCGGAGGCAGCGGGTTGTCGCCCCAGGCGTGCAGGGGCGCTGCGGCTGCGCGGCGGCGCGCCTCCACGACCCCGCCCGACGATATCGCGTAGACGTCGGCGGCGAGGCGGCTGAGCGCGCGGTCGCGCGCCGCCGGCGACCGGAGGTCAGGCGGCTAGCCCCTCCTGTGCGCTGACCTGCCAGGGGCGTCCCGGCGCAAGGGGGCTGGCCGCCGCCGGCCACTTGCCCTTGCGCTGCAAGACGCCGCTGCCGCCGCGTGCGGGCCCCGCGCTGCGCGCCTCGGTCGATCCGAAGGCGGGCCGGGCCTGGCAGAACGGCGCGGGGCCGACGTGCCGGGGCACGGCTGGATGGCGGGGCAAGCCAGCCGCGGGCCCGGCCCAGCGGAACGGCCAAGAGAGGGCCGATGTGCCGGGCCAAGAGGGGGGCCCGACCTGGCGGAACGGCGCGGGGCCGACGTGCCGGGCCACGGCTGGATGCCGGAGCAAGCCAGCCGCGGGCCTAACCCAGCGGAACGGCCTCGAAAGGCCGACGTGCCGGGGCAAGGGGGGCACGACCCGGCGGAACGGCGTGGGGCCGACGTGCCGGGCCATGGCTGGATGCGGGAGCAAGCCAGCCGCGGGCCCGGCCCAACGGAACGGCCAAGAGAGGGCCGACATGCTGGTCCAAGAGTGGGGCCCGACCCGGCGGAACGGCGCGGGGCCGACGTGCCGGGCCATGGCTGGATACCGGAGCAAGCCGGCCGCGGGCCCAGCCCAGTGGAACGGCCAAGAGGCTGACATGCTGGGCGAAGGGGCCGGACCCGGCGGAACGGCGCGGGGCCGACGTGCCGGGCCACGGCTGGATGCTGAAGCAAGCCAGCCCACAATAGGGCCGACGTGCTGGGCCACAGGAGACCGGGCCTGGCGGACCAGGAGGGCCGACGAACCGGGCCGCGGCGAAACGACGAAGCCGAGTCTGGCTACCCTCCCAGAGTTTTTTTTTTTTTTTTTTTTTTTTTTTTTTTTTTTTTTTTGTTTGTTTTCTTCTTTTTTCTCCTCAGAAATTTCGAAATAGTTTCAGAAACTTGTTTCTCGAAAATAAAAATGAAATTTCGTTTGTTGCAGATGTGTCGCTTTAGCATCGCAATCGTTTTTCTAACGCGGCCATGGTTTGTTAGCTTTAAATTTGGGGAATGACAATTGCAGCGGTGCGTTGGGCCAGGCGGATGCATCCATGGAGCCAGAGGCCTCTGAATGTAGCAGTGAGGCCATGCTCGAGAGGCGGGGATGTCGACGCGCCTCTCACGCGGATCGCGGGGTCAGGCGGATGCGGGCTTCCGAGTGTAGCAGCGAGGCCCTGAGAGGCCCTGGCCCGTGGGATTTCGACGCACCTCTCACGCGGATCGCGGGGTCAAGCGGATGGGGCCGAAAGTCTCCGTCAGCGTCGGCTTTCGGGATAGGCGGCTCACAATTCGAGGCCCGAGGCTCGAGGAAGTTGACTTCTAGAGGGGTGTGGGGGGGAACTGAGGGGGGCGAGGACGATGGTGATGAGGGGGAGGAGGAGGAGGATCAATTTCTTCCACCCCTCTCCCGCCTCCTCATCCCCCCCTCCCCCTGTGCCTGCTCTTCCTTCTCATCATCCTCATTTTCCTCCTCCTCCTCCTCCTCCTCCTCCTCCTCCGTCTCCCCATCCGCTTCCTCATCTTCCTCATTCCCGACCCTCCCCCCTTGCCTCTCTCACCCCTGCTCATTAATTGATGTTGCTATACATCCAACATCCCTCCCCCGTCCGTCCCCTCCTCCCCCATCAGTCACATTCCCCTCCCGCTCTCCCCTCCTCCGCCGCCTCCTCCGCCCCTCCCCCCCCGCTAGATCTCAGGGTCATATATAATAAAATTTGTGATTTATACGGGACGGTACGTGCCAGTTAGTTCGGATCTTGGGGGAGGGGGGGGGGGGGGGGGGGGGGGGGGGGGGGGGGGGGGGTATGTTCTGAAGGCATTTGTTTTTTTAGGGGGGGTCGGCCACGAGCGGGGCCGCGCCTGCTGGCAACCCCGCCGCGAATTTTGCCAGTGACGCCTACGTCGGGCAACCACGAGCCTGCGCCTCTCGGCCTCGAGCTCGCGCCGTGTTAGGGAGACTCCGAATAGCAATGCCAATGGAATATGCATCGGCACTGGGCCGGGGAGGGGCGGGGGCGGGCACGTCGAAGCTGCGATGGCGGCCGTGGACGGTCGCCACCTCCACTTCGATATGCCCGAGCCAGTTTCATTCAACCACCCCGCGCCCCCGACCCAATCGCGATGCAGACTCCAATGGCACCGTTATTTGGAATCGCGCGCCACCTTTGCGGCCATCCGCCCCCTGCCCATTATGATGTTGCTTATGCTGATCCTGCCCCTGCGAGTCCTACTTCAGCCCCTTGCGGAACTCATCCAGGCGGGCCATATTATCTTCGCACGATTGGTTGGGCTCTTTCGGTTCGTCCGAGCTGGTTATGCGCTGCGGGGAGAAGTGGGCGCTGAGGATGCGGAGGAATGGGCGAGGAGGAGGAAGAGGAGGAGGAGGAGGAGGAGGAGGAGGAGGCGGGGGAGGGATAGGAGGAGGGGGAGGAGGAGGCGGAGGAGGGGGAGGAGGAGGAGGAGGAGGAGGGGGAGGAGGGGGAGGAGTAGGAGGAGGAGGAGGAGGAGGAGGAGGAGGGATCAGTCTCCGAGGAGTAGCATCGCGAAGGGTGGAGCGAATGCACCGCGCAGAACTCGAGCTGACATTGAAACGGAGCGGACGTCTAGGGCATGCCAGTCTTCGATGAAGGGATGTGGTGATCTGGTATGGCGCGAGTTCGGAATTCGGGTCAATCTATGTGGCGCGCTCGGCTCGGCGACCCGCGTGGTGACGCGGTGCGCCCGCGAGGCGTTCCCGAGGCAGTAGGGCGCGGGGGGTTGTAGGGCACGGGCATGTCGCAGGCATGTCGCGGACATGTCGCGGGCAGGTCGCGGGCAGGGCGCGGACGGGTTGCGGGCAGGTCGCGGGCAGGTCGCGGGCAGGTCGCGGGCAGGTCGCGGGCAGGTTGCGGGCAGGTCGCGGGCAGGTTGCGGGCAGGTCGCGGGCAGGTCGCGGGCAGGTCGCGGGCGGGTCGCGGGCAGGTATGTAGCGGGCATGTCGCGGGTGGGCGCATTGCGATCGACGCGCCATTGGTGACGTTCACGATTTTCAGATCGTTGCCAGGCGGGGCGAGGTGATGTTGATTGGGTTGCGAAGGGGGGGGGAGCGCTTGCGTGGAGGAGGAAGCGGAGACGGGTTACGATGTAGATTTGCGCAGCTGCCGTGCTCAGACGCACGCAAGGGTTGAAGTTCGCACGAGATGCGGCAGCAAACGAACCCCAAGAAATATATTCTCCTCCCAGTTTGACCTGTGAGAAACAGCTGCCATGCGAGCGATGCATAAATTCAATGTCTCATCAACGAACGTACTGTAGTACCACGGGTTTCCATGCCATCTGATATTCAACGTCATGTGAACCCACATGTGCGAATTGGGAAGGTGCGTGCAACCCAGGCATGTCATCAAATGGGGGTGCCTCAAGCAGAGATCCATGAGTTCTTGGCATTTGCCAAGCGCGATGTTGAACGGCTCTGTTCTGATGCTGTCGATGTACGCCACAAGAGCAGCGCCAACTGCCAGCAACAGGTCGCTGTTCTCGAGACGGTCACTCTCCGCGCTACAGAACGATACAACCCAACGCAAAAGGACTCCCGTCTCAGCTGCTTTCGCCTTCATGTGCGGATGGTTGTTGGGCCCCAGCATCGTGGGCAGCAGCGCGTTGAGCTGGTGCGAAAGTTCAATGTCATTGGCAGAACACCAACGTTTGTAGTCATTGAACAGCAACCTAACGCTAACATCCTTGATCTCGTCTTTCGTACCCGTAACGTTGTACATGTTAGTGTCAATAACAACTTCCATCACATAATGCACGTATCTGGAGAACACGCCAAGATATAGCGTGTGCATTGTATCGAGCCGCATGGTGTCGTGTGGGGTCGCGCCCACCTCCTCGCTGAAAATCGGATTGCGACAATGTGTCCAATCGGTCTTCCTGTTCTTTTTGTCGAAATGGGAACGCCAAACCACTGCTACAAACGGCGTTGGCTGAGTTTCGAAAGTGGCTGTATCGTGGAGGCCAACGCTTGGTACGAGACGATCTCCTTTCAGTAGGCCAGGGCCGATGTGAAGAGCGTCCTGTGTGATGACGCGGCCAAGCTTCTTCTTATTTCTGAGCTTGGCTTGTTCCAGTAGTGCTCTGCGCGTGTCCTCGTCTTCCACGTGGACTTCCACCTCGCAGTTCCTGCAGGCGGCCTCATAGTCCAGCGGGCGATCCCCCCAATTGTGATTCTCGACCGTGATCCCATTGAAATCGAACATATTCGCTTTGCGGCACGCACGCATGAAGCATGGACAATGGAAACTAGACCACGTCGGGAAACCTAAACTCGTGCAGAACTCTGCCCAATCAGCTTTGATTTGGCAGAGCACGTACCTGTGCTGCAGCGTGCCCGTCCCACGATTGCCAACCGAATAAGCAGAATCGTCTGGCCAGTCGGATCCGTCCCAGCGCACGTCAGGTCGATTGCCCTCAGCAGCAGCAGCTAAACTCCATCGCAGATGGTTGAGGCAGCCCCAGAGGGTGTCCCAGCCCCTGCATCCGCAGCGACACATCTCACGCTTGCTCAGAACATACAGGACGTGGCGCTTGTCAGCCGCCATGTTGTAGCCAGTGACGCACACCAAGCTGTCGGCGTTGCCAGGGCCAATGCTCCTGGTGAACTTGATCCCATCGATGTATATGGCGATGGGGAAGACGCGGCGCTCGTCTCCAGGCTTGACTCGATGGCGGTGGTGCTTGAATGTGCTAGACCATTCGGCTTCAGGCGGTGGTTGGACCGACTCACCTCTCGTGTCCAGCAAAACCAATTCTGCTTCCAATGCCCCATGCAGCGGAGACACCAGCCGTCGGCTTGATGGTTCGCCTGTTTCGAATGGTCATTGGCAGCTGCAGCACGTTCATCTCTGGCGCTGGCTCTTGCAAGGGGAGGTGTTTCCTCAAATGCGCAGCGTACTTCCCTGTCTGGAGATCTGGTGGGCGAGCGATCCTCTTAATGATGTCGTGCTGGACACCTGCTTCTGTGGCGTGGTGCGCCAGGATGCACGCTGCCTTGGCATCAAGCGCGCCGTTGGCGTATAGAACCAGGAGCATGTCCGACAGGGAGTCACCCGACTTCTGGCGCGCCACGTGTGCCGACTCCTCATCTGCATCGCGCTTCTCCCATGGCCTGCGGTGCGACGACGATGAAGACGATCGGTCGCTGTAGCGCCTGCGCTTGCGGCGCTTGCCCGGCATGCTGAGCCAAAATGGCTATTGCGAAACGGAGGGTGGTATCGGGTGATTGCGTTCGGCAGGGCGGCGCGGGGCACATGATGTCTCCTATTGTGGCCGCGTGGGCCTCACATTTGGGGCACGTGCGCCGCCTGGCCGCGCGCGGCCGTTGAATGTTTGTTTTTTTCGTGTTTTTCCCCCCCGTTTTTTTTTGTTTGTTTTTTTTTTTTTTTGTTTTTTTTTTTTTTTTTTTTTTTTTTTTTTTTTTTTTTTTTTTTTTGTTTTTTTTTTTGTTTTTTGTTTGTTTTTTTGTTGTGTGTATATCTTTTGTTGATGGGGGGGGTGCAGGGGGCGCGTGATGGGGGGTGCATGCAAGGGGAACGGGGAGTTGACGTGAGTAACAGTGGATAAGGGCGATGGGTCCTCGCCACGATGCGCCCGCATGTCAAGACGTATTTAACACGTGCCATCCTTGCTCACATTGCGCGTGCACCAACCAGTCCAGAGGCAAGCACTGATTGGGGAATGGGCGGTAACACTGCACGTGCACACGTGGAGGTATAAAGAGGAGGCCGCATGGGGGGAGGAGGAGGGTGCGCTTTGCACATCGGTTGCGGTCAAGCCTCAGCGTCAGGGCGCTGGGAGCGAGAAGTGAGGAGAGCAATGGCACGTGCGTGGCGTTCCCTCAACACTTGCACTGCATGGCAAACGCTGTTTGGGGACCTGTCAGCTATGATGCGCCTTGTTTGTATGAGCGGTCGGCGGTGAGAGAAACGGGCGTGCGCCCTTTAAGACATGACAAGCACTGCTCGGGGAATTCGTGAATACAGGAGGAGGGGGGGAGGGCGAGATTCGGGCTGGGCCTTTTTTATCCGTCGTGCCCAGGACGTAGGAAGAAGACACGGACAGATGAGACAAGGAGGGGGGTGCATGGCAAGCATTGGTTGTGAAATGCCCTAGGGGCGCGATCCTAAACTGCGCGTGCGAGGGGCTGTACATGCCTCGGGTTTCCTGAGAATGCGCCAAGTCATACATGCCAACTTCAGGAGGGGAGAGAGGATGGGAAGCGGGTTGGGCCTTTTTTATCCGTCATGCCCAGGACGTAGGAAGAAGAAGCGGAAAGCGGAGACAAGGAGGAGTGAGGTTACTAAGCATTGGTTGTGGAATGTTCCAGGGACGTGGTCCTAAAGTGCGCGCGTGGGGATGCTACGGTTCTCTGGGAACGCGCCAGGGTTATGCATGCTAGCTTAAGGAGGGGGAGAGGATGAGAAGCGGGCTGGGCCGTTTTTACCCGACACGCCCAGGACGTTGGAATAATAAACGGGGAGATGGGGCAAGGAGGAGGGGCTTTGCCTGGCAAACACTGGTTGCGGAGTTGCCAGGGATTCCAACAACGATAATTCTGGCGCGTGTACGCTATATTTGATTGAATGCTGTACCTGTCCTTGGTCTGGAATCCCGTTTGGCGCGCCAGCGATTCTTGTCAGGCTGTCAGTGCCACCCCATCCCACGATCAGTTTATCATCACCGCGCGGATTCGAGGTCGTGTGACGTGCGAGCATCTTGTGTGCCATATGGTTGCTCAATGCGCGGGATAACTAACATCCGTGTACATCGTTGTGGCGATAGAACCCACGAGTGGCGACAATGCGTGCAAACGGCTCGTCGCACAAACCGCGCAGGTGTGCTAGTACGCGTGGCGCGCGCGGTGCGCGTCGAGAACACCAGTCCAATCGGTGTTGTGAAACGCGCGTGCTGCCCACACGCGGCTCGTGAGAACGCGCGCCGCGAGCCACCGCGTGAGGCCTCGCACAAAACGCTCGCCCATTGCTATCACCGTCGTCGGTTTCTGCCGTCCGTCGTCGTCATCGTCGTCCGCCATTGTCGGTTTCGGGCGTCGTCCATCCGCCCTTCGCCGTCGTCATCCATCCGTCTGTCCGTCCGTCGCATGCAGTCCGTCAGATGCCGTCGTCATCGTCGTCAGGTCGTTGCGCACCGTTGCTCTTCGCGCCCTGGAGGTGTGCTTGAGTTATGTTCACACGTTGCATGTATGTTACAGTTTGTGGTCTCGTTTCTTATTGTGTTAAATTATCACACAGCGCGAATCATAGACGGGCACGTGCGGTTCACTGAGATGTTTCCTGCAAGTTGGCCCCGCGGGGATGTCTCAAGCGACATGTGTTGAATTCGCCCATGCATTAAACATCGCAATGGTGCGTAATCAACGCGTTGAGGCATACCATGCATAACTACGGCTCATCATATATGACGTAGCGGGGCATTCGCTCGATACTTCCCCACTAAGTATATGGCACGCGCGGCGGTTTATATATCCATGACGTTCCGCATCCAGTCAAAACAGAATCACAAGTCTGAGCTTTCGATGGGGCCACGGGCGAATGTTGTCTCAACCGATATTGTTTTGCAGACTGCGGGAGGCCCACCAAAAACCTGGAGCCTCGTGAGCCGCGCGTGGCTCAAAGTTTACAGATTGCGAGTGCACTGCCCCTCGAGATCACTGCATGGTCGACGGTCATCGTCGCGTGAGGGTGCTGCACTGCTGCTCGTGGAGCTCAGTCCTCGAGGGTGCTGTTCGGCGAAGCCACTGGAGACTCCACGAGGCAGAACTCATCCGCGGATCGCTGGGAAGAGAAGTCTTTCAACTTGGATTCGTCCCTCACCTTCCAGCCGTAGGGGGCCCAGCTCTCTGGGTTCTTCGGGTCCCATGGGATGGTCGGCTCAAGCCCGTGCTGTGGCTTGGTCGCCGCTGTCGCATAGTCGATCCAGCCCTTATTGTCCTTGATCTGCCAGCCGTACGGGACCCACGTCTTCTCGTCATCTTTGTCCCACCAGTGAAGCGCAGGCGGTGGTGGTGACTTACGCTTAGTGAAGTCATGCTCGTCCTCCTGCGGCAGCGAGAAGTCACGCTCCATGCCGAAGGGCCCGATGATCGAGGGGTTGCCGTCGTCCATGAGTGCGGTGGCGTACATCAGGTGCGTGATCACCTTGCCGATCTCCTCGAGCTGGCATTTCATCGCCATCACTTTGGTGCTCTGCGCCAGCTGATGATCCGTCCTGGCACAAGCCTGGGCCTCGCAACGAACAGTGGACATCTTGAGCGCGGCCTGGAGCTTCCTCAACTGCGCGAGCCCGTCCTCAACTCGATCCGATACGTCGTAGAACACGTCCGTGGTGGACCGCAGAATTTTCTGCGATGTCTGGAGGCGGAATTGGTCCGTTCCGACCTGCTGCTTGTACGCCTGATCGTACCCACGATCCATGCTTCTAGCTGTTGGCACTGCAGATGTCGGTTCGGTACTCGCGGGGTCGAACTGCAAAGCGAGTTTGAGCCCAAATGTTTGCACCTGGATTGGTCGCGAGTGCTGTCGTGACGACGAGTGAAGTCACCACGGAGAGAAATCTCAAGCTGCGAGCTGCGGCTCTGTGAGTTTAGTTGCAGCTGTTGTCGACGTTTATGTAGTGATGATGATGGCGGTATTGCTGCTCACTCCCTAAATCACTGATCTGGGTATGCAAGGTGACCCCATGCTGTAGGAGTTTCGCTTGAGACGTCCTATCAATTGTTATGTATACACATTACACAGGCCGAGGGCGTGCACTATTCAAAATGAGGTTCCCGCCTTGGCGCCGCGCGCATGCGTTGTCAAACGATCTAAGTGTTATTGCTGGTATTCCTGGAGTCATTGTGGGCATGTGGGCAGATCCTGGGTCATCCATGCATCCTGGTGGGCCCCATGGGGCCTTGCCGCGGTTCATTTGAAGCTATAGGGCATCCTGGGGCCTCCCGCGTGCACGCTGACAGGCTCGAGGACCAAAAATATTGCCCAGAACGCAGTTGGCGAGGGCGACCAGCCCGAAACCTGCCCGAAACCTGCCCGCCACCTGCCCGCGACCTGCCCGAAACCTGCCCGCTACCTGCCCGAAACCTGCCCGCGACCTGCCCGAAACCTGCCCGCCACCTGCCCGCCACCTGCCCGGAATCTGCCCGGAATCTGCCCGGAACCTGCCCGCGCGATCCCTGTAAGGGGTCGCAAAAAACGCCTGCCTGCCCGGGATCTGCCCGGAATCTGCCCGCCCCTCTGTTGGGCCAATTTGGGTGTTCCGATCCTCGGTCTTAGGGTTCCGATCCTCATTCGACCAGCGATCGCGCTTCAGACCGCCAGAAATGATACACGCAAGCGGCGCGCGCAGAGACTTTTCACGAGCGCGCGTGCAATATCCCATACCTGCAGCAGCTGCAGGGTTCCACCGCGGCACATTCACTGGCCGATGCGCTGTCGGAGGAGCTCGCGCACCTCTCCCCTCCGCTCCGAGCACCTCGTGCGCTCTTCTTGGACAGACGGGCATGCGTCCCCCCTCCATCTGTATACAAAAGGCGCACCTCGCCCTCGGCTGGAGGCGCTCTTGAAAGGGCCAGGCGGCACGGAGGGCAGTATGAGCGGAGATTGGATTGAGGAAATACGACGCGTCAGGGATGTGGAGGGTGGCATTGGGAAGAGGAGGGCGCACGGGGGGATCGGAACGAGGGCCATGACATCCGAGGGCAGGAATATAATGAGGAGGAGGAGCAGGAGGAGAAGAAAGAGAAGGCTAAAGGGAAGGACAGCAGGACATGAAATATGAGGAGCAGGATGAGGAGGAGCAGAAGGACATCCAATGACAGGGCGAGAATGATGAGCAGCAGGAGGAGCAGCAGGAGGAGCAGGGAGGACAAGCTGTAAAGAGAAGCAGCAGGAGGGGTTTGGTAAAGGAGGAGGAGGGGGAGTGGACTGAGACCGCCTGGCTCAAGCGGATGTGCCTACTGGCTCGGCTGCTCGAGGTCATCGGCGATTGTCCTGATGCGCTTGGCCACCTGCTGGAGGTTCTCCAGCGAGCTCTCGACGACCTGCAGGCGACTGAGGGTGCCGTTGACGTCGGCGATCTCACCCAAGTCACCGCCTTCGATGATGCACTTCTTGAGGCTATCGTCGGTGTTGAGCGCGTCGTTGCACTTCTCCATCGTCCGCTTCAGCTTGCCAAGGAACCTGTCGCAGTGGGCCCACTCCATCCCCTTCTCATGCTCGCACCTCTGCGACAAGAACGCGGACTGCATCATCACTGAACCGTAGAGGTTCGTCACGTCGTTGACTCGCTTCTGCACGGACTTAGCGGTCGGCGCCACGACCTTGCCACCTTTTGCTTTCGGGGCCACTTTGCCAGCCTTGCTCTTCGCCACCTTTGCAATGGTAATTGCCTTGTTCTTGGTCGTGGGCGGCGGCTTCGGGGTGACCGTGCTCTTTCCAGTTGCTGGCGGCGGCAGCTGCAGTGCCTTTTGAGGGGTTGGCGCTGGCACAGGCGGCGGGGCCTTGCACGCCGCTGACTGCTCCCCAGCTGCCATCGTGGCGGTCTCGTTCGCATTCACCTCCTTCTCGGGCGTCGCCTCCACGGCGCCGTGCACTGCTGGGCTGCTCGCAATTGACGCTGGCGAGTTTCCCAAGCCGATGCCCGACGACGACGCCGCTCCCGTGCTCGCGGGCTCACACTCGCGAGCCACCTCGAGCTCTGCCTCCCTTCTCTGCAGCTGCCACGACTGCTTCTTGTCGCTCCTCTCCTCCTGAATCTCGTAGCGGAAGATCATCCGCTTCGACCGCTTGCTGATCTTCACGTACTTGGGCCCGCGCTTGATGCAGTCCAGGCAGATGTTCAGCGCTCCGCGGAGAACCTCCTTGCTCGGGAGGCACCCGCCGCCGCCCATCTCCTGACCAACAATCCCGTCGAAGTTGTACCACCGCGCCACGGAGCTCTCTGTCTTAACCTTCTCCTCCAGCTGCACCCGCGACTTCTG
Organism: Prorocentrum cordatum; assembly: GCA_963575745.1. Classification (NCBI taxonomy): domain Eukaryota; class Dinophyceae; order Prorocentrales; family Prorocentraceae; genus Prorocentrum; species Prorocentrum cordatum. The sequence continues at coordinate 90,040 of CAUYUJ010017108.1, forward strand.
TGGGCGACTAAACTTAATCGCCAGGTTGTCACGGGCTGATCGAGTGGTGCTTGCGGTATGGAAATGACGAATCCATGCATATTCGTGTTAGTTGGAAGCCCTGGGGCTTCCTGATGCACCACTCGACCAGCCATGCACCTGGCCATTCAGTTTAGTTCGCTGTGGGCTCCTGGTATTTCGCCCAAGCGCCCTGGGCCCACTTCGTCCGCAGGCTCTTCCTTTCATCTGCGCTGGCGGCCTCCCACTCCGCCCGCCTCGCCGCGTTGGAGCCCACCCAGCGCTTGTATCGCTTGCCGAGGACGTCGCCCGACAAGATTGTCTCGAAGCCCTCGGTGGCGGCCTGCTCGAGGTGCTCGTCGAACGTCTCGTCGAGGCGTGCCCGCGCCGCCTGCCCCTCCTCCGTGAGGTTGTCCTCGTCCTCGTCGTCATCATCGGCTTGGGCGCTCTTGCCAACCGACGCCTGGAAGGCATTCATCAGCTGCTGCTCGAAACTCACCCCGTCCTGCGCAGCGGAGCGAAGCCAACGTAGACCGACACAAAAAGGGGGGGAGGAGGAGGAGGAGACCATATATAGATGAGGGAGCGGAGGAGGAGGAGGAGGAGGAGGAGGAGGAGGAGGAGGAAGAAGAGAAGCTACGACTATACCAAGAGGAGGGGAAGGAGGAAAAGACAAGGAAAAGTAGAGAAGGAAGCTACGAACTATACCTAAAGAGGAGGGGAAGTGAGGTATGGAGGAAGCCGAGGCAGGAGGAGCAGTCGCCGCAGAAGCGTAGCAGGAAGCAGGAGCGGAGGGAGCAGGTAGCCCGAAGCAGCAGGAGCCATATGAATGATGGTGGCAAGGCGGGGAGAGAGATTAATGAGGCGAGGGAGGGGGGGGAGTGGAGTGGGCGGCGAGAGAGCAGGAGAGGCAGGAGGAGAGCAAGACTGCAGTGTAGAAGGTGAAGGAGGAGGAGGAGAAGGAGGAGGGCGAGGGAAACCCCTCCTCCTTGCAACCCCGTTTCATCTCCCTCCTCTTCTGGATCCTCCTGCCGGTCTTCTCTTCTATTCCTCTCCCCTTCTCCCTCCTCCTCCTCCTCCTCCTCCCTTCCCTCCTCGCCCTGCCCCTTCATTCTCCCCCTCCTCCTCATCCTCCTCCGCCTCATCCCTCGTCCGTCTCCTCCGTCTCATCCTTCCCACCCTCCTCATCCTTCTCATCCTCCTCTTTCTCATCCTCCTCCTCCTCGGGTCCTCGGGGATCCCCGTGAGTTGCGCGCCCAGCCCGCCAGCCCCGTACTCGTGGAGCCGTTCCTTGGCCTGGTACGCCTGCTCCAGCCTGTCCGCCGCCATGTTCCCGAGCATGATTCCAACCGCCTGCGAGCGTGCGAGGGGGCGGCCCGTTCAACCGTCGTCGTTGTCATCGTCGTGCTCCACGTACGCGGCCCTCCCCCGATCCACATCCTAACCCCGAGTAGTCGTCGCTCATTCATCCTATCAATACCGCACCCTTGTCTTCTCATACTCTGTCGGTGGTCATCGTTCTCTTCCTGGCATCAGGTTTCTCATTTCTCATCTTCCTCTTCGTGTTCCTCGTCGTCCTCCTCCTCATCATCCTCCCCCCTCCTCCTCCTGCTCGTCTGATGGTGTCTCCTCGTCCTGTGCATCCTCGCTTGAAGACGGAGGTGGTGAACGCACGGGGCCGAAGGGTTCAGACGGCACACGAGCTGCGTTGCAGTAATGCATTGGGCACAGTGGGCACACCCATCGCTCCTGGCCCAGGGGGAAGGGGGAGAACTGTTAAGTTTAAAAAGACAGGGAGAAGGGGGCGCATCGTCTCTCGTTTGGTCCTTGACTGTCCCTCCCCTTCTTCTCCCCTTCCTCCCCCCTTCTCTTCCAGCTCCTCCAGTGAAAGTGCGCAGCAGGCGAGGTTCTTGCCCAGGGCTCGTCTTCTTGCTTCTCGACGAGTGTCTGATACGCGGATGAGGCGAAGGGGAAGCGTTTTTCTCCCAGTTTCGGCACTACACCAGCAGCGATCATTGCATCACTCGGGCTGGCTTGCTGGGGAAGCTGGCGGCGGCGAGATCGCCTCGTACACGGCCGTGGGCAGCTTCTCTTTCTTGTCCTTCTTGTCCGTTTTGGGTTTCTTCCTCTGCGGCGTCTCGGGCGGTTCCTCCACGGGCAGGGGCTCAGGACTCGCCGCGCCGCGACCGTGCTCGATCCACGATCCAGATCCCGAAGTCTGCTCGCTGCCATCGACGACCTTCGGTGTAATCGGAGCCCCAGGCAGCAAGTGCCTGTAGGGGTCCGCGTCGGAGACGATGGCGTCATCGTCGACGGGCGTGGCCTCGGCGGTCGCCGCCGCTGGGCGCTTCAGGGCGGCCTTGGGCGCTATCAGCTTCGCCTTCATGTCGCGGCACTGGTCCCTGGTGAGGTCGCCTTCGGCGTACTTCTTCGCTAAGCCGTTCATCCACTTCACGGCGTTCTTCTCCGCGGTGGCATCGTCGTCATCAGAGTTCGTTTTGAAGAGGTCGATGTTGACCATCACGACCTGCGGGTGCCCGTCGTGCTTCATGCAGATCAGCCTCTCCTTGCTCTTGCCTGCTGGCTGGTTCCATCGGCCGTGCACTCTCACGCGCTCCCCATCTTTGTGAATCAGCGCGTGGGCTAAAGCCAATGTGGGCGCACTCGTCGTTGATGATGCATCGCCCGCTGCAGCAGCTTTAGCAGTTGCTTTTGCCTTGCCCCTCGGTGCTGGTGCTTGCCACGCCTTGACCGTCGTCTGGGGCACCTTCCACGTCGTACCATCGCCCCAGACTGCCTCCATTTGATCGGAAGGTCCAACTTTCTCTGGCACTCTCATCTCTACGCAGTCTTCTCCGTGGTCAGACTTCTTCGCTCCGACCTTGCGGCGGTATGCACGGCACGTGTCTGCGTCATAGGCGTAGGTCCATATGGCGTCGTCGTTGTGTGATGGCTTCTTGGTCGCAGGCCGTTTCATGACACCTGCACCGTCTGCGTCGTCATTGTCGGTGTCTTCTTCACCGTCTGTATCGTCATTTTCTTCTTCGTCTTCCTCGAACTGGTCGGCGTCTTCTTCTTCACCGTTCTCGTTGCCGTGGTCGTCGTCCTCCGACTTGGTAGTGTTCACCAGGTCCAGCTTTTGAAACCAAATGGGGACGTTGTCCTTTCTGTTGCTGTACTGGGCGCAGTGCCGCAGCATGATGCGAAGCCTCTTCGTGCAGGTGTCGATCCAATCGTGCTTCTCCTGGCGGTTCTTGAAGACCAACGGCGTTTTGGCGGCCTCCCTCAAGGTGTATTCGATGTCCTTCTTCTTGACCGTGAAGGTGCAGCGCTCCTGCTGTAGTGTGTCTCAAAATCCCCCCACCTCCTCCCCTCCCTCCTCCTCCTCCTCCTCCTCCTCCTCCTCCTACTCTTCCTCCTCCTACTCCTACTCCTCCTCCCCTCTCTGCTTCCTCATCTTACCATCCCTTGCTGCCGTAGTCCTCGTCGTATTTCTCGTCGGCTCCCTCCGCCAACTCCTCCTCCACCGCCTCCCCCCTTTCGCCGTAGCTCGTCGACCTCCTCGTTTCTTGCTGCATCCCCACCTCCTCCCAATCCGTGTCTCGACCCTGCCCCGTCAGACAGGGGAAGGTCGAAAGACCCTCGCCCCCCACCCTCATACGAGGGGGAGGGCGAGGGATCAGCAGTGGGAGGTGGATGACGTGGGCATTGGTTGCCAAGGCTCCGCGTAGATCGCTCTGAGCAGCTCAGCGTTGTTGCTGATGTTGTGGCGGGATATGCCGTTGGCCTTCGACCATTTGATGAAGTCGAGGGAGGTCGCCGCCGTCGCCACGGATTCTAGAATCTCGTGGATGTCTGACATCCTGAAAAAGAGCCAAAACGGCTACAGTACAGCACTTAACGCGGGGACGGGTGAAGAGGGGGATGATCCAGGAGGATGAGAATGATGAGGACGATGACGAGGAGATAGATCGCATCATCATCGGAAGCTCTACCAATATAGCGGAGGAGGTACCCTGGCCATAACAAAAAGATGGTGGTGTCACCATCTTGCACGGGGGCAGGGCTCAAGCTCGAGACTTCCTCGCAATTCATCTGTCGACCACACTCTCGCTCGAAACATCCATCACGATGATAATACACAGCAGGGGGATGTCGAAGCTGATGCAAGGAGTCGGAGGAGGAAGGTGATGACTCGAGGAAGCATGTAGGGTACGAAGCGTGTGAGGTCCGTCCCAGGTTTATCCTCCTCCTTCTGCGCCTCCTCCTCCTCCTCCTCCTCCTCCTACTCATCAGCATCATCATCATCATCATCATCATCATCATCAGCATCATCATCATCATCATCATCATCACCATCACCATCATCATCATCATTCATTCATTCACCTTATCATCATCCTCATCATCTATCTATCCTCTCTCTCATCATTGCCTCCATCATCATCATCATCCATATCCCCCTCCCCTGCCCCCTCCTCCACCGTCCTCTTTTCCTCCTTCTCTTCCTCCTCCCTCTCTTTCCTCCTTTTACCCTCCCCTCCTCCTCTTCCTCCTCCTCCTCCTCCTCCGCTGGAATTGCCAAACATGAATCGGGAACCCTTAATCAAGATTGAAGCACCGCACGAGACTTGCTTGAAATTTTCTGAAGAATAGCCGCTTTGTCAGGACATCTCAACTTGCGTTCCCTCTTCACCGTCCTCTCCCCCTCCTCCTCCTCTCCTCCTCCCTCCTCTTACCCTCTCCTTGCCTTCCTCCTCCTTCTTCCTCCTCTCCTCCTTCCTCCTCCTTCCCCTCTCTCCTCCTCCTCCTCCTCCTCCTCCCCCCCCTCCTCCTCCTCCTCCTTCTCCTCCTCCTCCTCATCTTCCTCGTGTTCTTCCACCCCCGCCAGAGCCGCCTTCGGATCAACGTCCGTCGCGACGGGCGGCGGCGGCTGCAGCGGCTCGAGGTCGGATTCGATCTCGATCGCCGCAGCCACGACCTCGTTGTGTGAGGGCAGAGGGTGAAGAGAAGGAAGAGGAAGACGAGGAGTAGGAGTAAAGGGGAAGTGGAGAAAGACGAAGGAGGATAATTAAGGAGGAGGAAGAGGAGGAGGACTAGGGAAGGGGAGGGCGGGAAGAACGAGGAGGGGAAGGGGGTCCTCCTCCTACTCTTCCTCCACCCTCCACCCACCTCATCCACCTCCCTCCTGCATGCGGCGGCGGGCACGTTTCGGGCAGGTTTCGGGCAGGTATCGGGCAGGTCTCGGGCAGATGTCTCGACCTGCCCGAGACATGCCCGAAACCTGCCCGAAACATGCCCGCCGCCGTCGAGCCGACATTGAGCCCTTGCCCGCCTGCGACGGGCCGTCCACCTCCGTGGCGGCGTCTACCACCGTGGTCGGGGCGGCGTCCTCGGGACGACGGGGACGTCATCGGGGGAGTGGGACTCCTCCTCCTCCTCCTCCTCCTCCTCCTCCTCCTCCTCCACCTCCACCCCCTAGGGCCACCTCCCCTCCTCCTCCTCTTCCTCCTCTTCTTCCTCCTCCTCCTCCTCCTCCCTCTTCTCCTCCTTGTTCTCCTCCTCGTGAGGGTGTGTAGGGTTATGTTGCATAGAGGGTCCTCACCAGAAGCCAGCGTCTCGACCGCGTCCTCACACACACACACATGGAGGAGGAGGAGGAGGAGGAGGAGGAGGAGGAGGGGGAGGAGGAGGTTGATGAGGATCGATGTGGGAAACCAGCACGAAGGATACAGGGGTCCTCTTTCGCTGGCGGTGGCACCTTCGGGAACGGCTTCATATACACGGGGAGGGCGCGGTAGCCAGCCGAATAAGGAGATGAGGATGGAGGCTGAAAGAATGGAGGACGAGGAAGATGAGGATGAAGAGGATGATGAGGAGGAGGAGGAGGAGGAGGAGGTCGTGGATCAGCTGGAGGATGAGAAGGATCAGGATGGGAGGTTGACGATCGAGGAGGACGATGAGGAGGAAAAGGAGGAAGAGGAGGAGGAGGAGGAGGGAATGAGGAGGAGGAATATGATGAATGAGGAACATGAGAGGGGTGGGCACCTTCGGCTGAAGAGCGCCAGGGTGCATTTTGGCGTCGGGTTCGGCGTCGGGTTCGGCGGGGTCGGCCGAGTCGGCCATCTTTGGGGCCAGCGGCTGCGGCGTGCACGCGCGGGCATCGCACCACATCTGCTGTGCTACTCTTCCTTCTCCTCCTCCTTCTCCTTCTGTTTCTCATTATCCTCCTCCTCTTCCTCCCCCGATCCTCTTCCTGGGTTCTCCTCTTCCTCCTCCTCCTTCTCCTCCTCCTCCTCCGCCTTCCTCCTTTTCGAATCTCAATCGCCTTCCTCCTGGCGTTCTTGCGTCGAGTTCGATACATCGAGCTCGACGCGAAAACGCTGCCGTGTTGGGGGGAGTAGCACGAGAGACGCATTCTCCTTCTTCTGCTCGTCTCACCTTCATATATCCTTAGGCTCCTCCTCATCCTTCCCTCCCTGCTCTCTTTTAAAGAAGACGAATCGTTGGAATACCATTGTGCAGTCGTATAAACATGAAAACTGAAATTTTCAAAAAAAAGTTGAAAAAAACGCGGTTTCAAAATTTCTGAAATTTTGGACCTCTGGGTAGGCCAAGACGCCAACAACAACGAACAGGCGTCTGGCTCAAACGTGGGCTGGCCCGCCGTCAGCGGCCAGCTATGCACCGCCTGGCGCGCCAATTTTCTGGGGCTCACCCAGCCAACAAGATGGCGACGTTTCCAATTCCGGCGCGGACACCGATGCGGCCTCCTCTACTGGTGCCGAAAACCTCGACTCGTCAGACCTACCCGCCGCCGGTCATGTCGCTACGCAATGCCAATGCCTAGGCTATCGTCACGCATAAAGAAGGTGGAGGCGAAATATGCAGAAAACAGTTAGGAGGTTCAGGCGAGCTGTACGTCGCGTCTTCTTCCGCGAAGGAATGGGTCGCGGCCGAGGTGTTTGGCGCGCCCGCAGATTCCGCGGCAAAGGTGGAACCATGCCTGAAGACCCACTCCTAGGAGGTAAAGGTAGAGGCAAAGATCGTAGGCACACAACAGGTAAGGGCAAGGGGCGCAGGCTCAATCCAGTTGGCAACGATGGTCACATGACGACATGCAATACCTGCGGTGGCAACAAACATTTCTAAGCACAATGCTCCAAGGGAGGTGGGAAAAAGGGGGCGGGCCTGTACTTCTCGGCTCAGGGCAATCCGAGGCGCACATTACTGAGTATGTTGATTTCCCCGTAATCGACCACCCCCTTTACTCTCAGTCCAGTTCTGCTTGGTTTTTGATGGCCCACTTCGCCGGCGCTGCCACGTCGGCGGGGCGTTGCACCGAGCGCCTGTACGACGGGGTCGAGGAGCTGTGCGACGCGCCCATCGAGGACTGGATCGGCATGCGTCGGCGCGGACACGCGCAGGAAGACTCCGACGACGACGACGGCGACGACTGCATGTCCGACGCGGAGACTATACCTGCCACCGACGCCGAAATAATGGAACAGCTCGGACACGAGCAGACAAGGCCCCACCCGCTCCCGGCTCCAAGGGCGCCCGGACTCACCGAGGAGGAGCGGGCTGCAGTGGGGCGGGGACAGACCCACGCCGACGCGTTTATGATGGTGGGCAAGTCTGGAAAGGCTCCAATTTACCCGGGTGGCACCTATAAGGGGGACAGAGGAAGCAGTCGCCGCGAACGCGGCTCAGCGGCCCGCGCCACAGCAGGCGCGCCATGTAAATCTGGCAAATATAGCGGGCGGCCCTGGACGAGGCCGCAGCCGCCCTCGTGGTGCTCGCCCATCTTAGGGCAAAGGCCATGCTCAGTCTGCCGCCAGCGATACAGGCTGAGGAAAGGGGTATGCCTCCTCTGGCAAGGGGCACGTACGCCTGCTTCTCCTATGACGACCAGTGCCCGCGCATGGAGATCGACGAAGCCGACGTGAGCTATTTCTACGACCAGGGTCACGCGGAGGCACATTTTTTGTTAAAAAGAAATTGCCATTGACGGTCTTCGAAGCATCATACTGCCCGCGACGACAGGGGCCACATCGTTCAAACATCAGAACGTCGTGGCAGGGGCAGTGATGAGAGGCGGGCATGCAAGCGAGATTTCATCAAGGCTCGCAGGGGCTATCGTTTGCGCAAGTGCTCGGCTTGCAGTCGGCATCGTGGCGACTGCCCAATGGGCCGTCCATCTCGCAGCACGCGTCGTGGCGAGACGCCTTGGATCCCCGACCATGGCGACGGCGTAGGCAGAAGGGCGGCCCCACCTATTGAGGATTGTATTCCATTGATCGATACTGAAGCCCAAGAAGCAGAATATGCTTTGGAAGAGCTGGGCAATAATCATATTCTCAAGGTCTACAACGCGGACTGGCATCGCCGACATCCGGAGGAAGATCCTGTTGACGTTGGCGAGGGAAGCGACGGCAGTGTTTCCAGTTTTGGAAGGGGGAGGGGGGGGCACGGGGGGCGGCCCCGCGCGCCTGCCTCGCCTGCTGAGCCACCGGGCGGGCGCGCCCAGGGCGAAGGCGACCCTGGCAACAAAGCGGGCGGACGCGCCCGGGAGGCCCAGGACGCCGCTGCTCCGACAAACAAGCTGCTTCCAGGCCAAGGGGTGGGCCCTTGCCCCCCCGGCTACGTGGAGGACAAGAACAATGGCGAGGACAAGTGCGGCCCAAAGGGGCGCGCAGGCAATCTCAAAAAGAAAACTGCCCTTGTCGGGAGGCAGCTCCACCTCTGCCTCCGCAGCCAGTTTCAAGGGTGGCCTGGCCTTTCTGAGCGACTGGGCGCCATCGCTACCTGCTGCGCGCCCAGGAAGGTCGAGCTCGGCAACGGGCAGGGACGTGTCAAAACCTGAGGCCCCTTTTGACCCCGCAGCAATGAGGGATCTGAGTGCGACCAAGGGCCTGCCTCCAAAACGTGAATCCAAAGAGGAGCAGAGCCAGGTCGCCGGCCGATTACCATTACAATTACCAGTCGCACAGCCGCAGCTCAAACCGGAAGGCCTCCAAGTGGAGTCTTTCCAGCCCGAAGGAGAGAAAAATGCGGTGAAGTTGGTCAGCGCCGCGCAGGCAAAGTTCCGGGGTGGGCCACCTGCTGATGCATCTGCCGGGCCGTCGGCCGCGGCCTCGTCATCTGTTGGGCCGCCGCCGACCACATTGCTCATGCCAAGGTCAAATGCAACGCCCTCTAAGCAGGACGGCACTGACATCCCAGCCGGGGCGGGCGCGCCCATGGGCGCGCTGAGTCCCCCAGGGGTGGGCGCGCCCAGCAGACGGGATAATCCCGGCTAATCTGCAATGCCGACGCAGGCCGCCGCCGAAACATCGCAAGAAACGTTGCGTAGAAAACTTCGTGACGCACAGGTCCTGGGCATCTGGAAAGAAAAGGCAGACCTAGAATCCCTGATGAGTTGGAACAACTGTGCATGTCACCCGCTGCCACAGCAAGATGAAATAATTGCTCAGTCTGAGTGGTGGTCTCACACCTGCAGGCATAGGCCATTTAAAGTACCAGTTACTGTGAACGATTCGCGAGTGCATGCTGGCCCTGGGATCCTCGCGATGGGCGGGTAGATGCCGTGGATGTCCTGGCCAACATCTGGGGCGGAAAAGCCGCGACAAAATGGTCGCGTGGATGCGCGGCTAACTGCGCGATTGGGCAACGCGGTTACTCTTGCACATCGCCAGCGTGACGGGCAATTCGGGCGCAAGGAAGGTCCGCCCCCAGCTGGAATGCACGTGCGATAACGAGGTTGCCCCAACACTGGGGGTCAAAGCCACCAGTGACACTCGTTCCCTGGAGTATTACGCCCAGCATCATTGCGCACTCCAGTGACAACTAGGCGGCCAACCTCCCGGGAACAGTAGAGATTCCCGTAGGTTCTTGATGCATGGAACCAGGTGGGCACACCGGGAAAGCATCATCGCGCATGGGCTGCCCCGTCGCGTAGAGCACAGCCCGCGAGGAAGACGCGGCAGACAGTTTGTGCGCGGATGCCCATGCCTACCGGGAGACAACAGGATCCGTTCAGGCCTCAGGCGCGACACAGACTTGTACATATTCATATATATATATATATATACCGCGTCTTCTGCAAGATGGCGCACAGGTGTGGCGTCCCGCTAACGGCATTGTTCTGATGGATAGTTTCAACGGCATTATTCCGACCAAGTACATCATGCAATTTGCGTTGGAACCCAGCGTCGAGTGGAAGTATGACTGGCACAAATCCCCAGTATTGTTATGTCGAGTGCCATGAGCTGCGGGACTGGCCGACTACCGCGGGTGATGTCGGCCTCCAGGACAGCTGGTTCGAGCCCGATGCACTGTTCGGCGTTGGGATGGTCACGCCCAGGGGGCATCTCGGTGCAGAGATATGTGCCTCAGCAATCGCCCTCAGCCTGTAAGTGGACGCGGGGGCACCCGTCGATATAGCCACACCAACGAACGCCGGGCCACTGGCAGCCTTGCCAACCGACGCCGGCTCATCCTCATGGATGAGGCTTCCATCCAGCGATGCATCTACTCTGTCAGATGTTCTCGATTGGAGGGTCCGCGGGCAGCCGCCCAGAACAACATGCCAGCAGGGCCGCCCACTGGTCTCGGACCGGCAAGGCCACCATCAAACGCATTCGGCCAGCCAAGGCCCGAGCCGAGCCTAGCGTCAGGAGCGGACACGCCCCACGGCCTACACGCAGCATCAATGAGCAATGAGGACCCCATGCAGCACATGGCCATGCTGCACCAGCATCCACAC